>PISW01003482.1:0-207253 GCA_004023785.1 Mungos mungo | reverse complement strand
AGGACAGGCCTGGCAGGGGACCATGGGGAGAGGAAGGGGGAAAGAGAGCGGGGATGAGTGAGGGACACGGATCAAGGGAGACTACTGAATACTGGAGACGAACCATGGACTGAGGGGGGAGGGGGAGGGGGGAGGGGGGATGGTCATGGTGGGGGGCACTTGTGGGGAGAAGCACGTGGTGTTATATGGAAACTAATTTGACAATAAACTATTATAAAAAAAACCAGTCTGCTTATGAAAGAAATCATTGATAAATTAGACTTCATTAAAATTAAAAACTTATGCTTTGTAAAAGACAGTTGAGAATGGGAAGATGAGCCACAGACTGGGAAAAAAATATTTTGCAAAATACCCATCTGATAAAGGACTTTCATCCAAAATATGCAAATCAGGGGTGCCTGGGTGGCTCAGTTGGTTAAGTGTCCGACTTTAGCTCAGGTCATGATCTCACAGTTCTTGGATTCAAGCCCCACGTCGGGCTCTGTGCTGACAGCGCAGAGCCTGGAACCTACCTCAGATTCTGTGTCTCCTGCTCTCTCTGCTCCTCCATCCCCTGCTCACTTTCTGTTTCTGTCTCTCAAAAATGAATAAATATTAAAAATTTTTAAGAATACGCAAATGAAAGAACTCTTAAAATTCAATAATAAGAAAGCTTCTCCATTAAAAAAATGGGCCAAAGACCGGAGCAGACACCTCACTAAAGATATAAATACAAATGACAAGCATATGAAAAGGTGCTTCTCATCATGTGTCATTAGGGAAATACAGATTGAAACGGCGTGATACCAGCACAGGACTGTTAGCATGGCCCGAACCCAGAACATTGGCAGCACCAGGGGCTGGCAAGTTGTGGAGCAGCAGCAGGAACCCTCATTTGTGCTTGATGGAAATGCAAAATGGAATAGCCACTTTGGACGATTGGCAGTTTCTTACCAAACTCTTAACATACAATTTAGCAGTCATGGTCCTTGCTGTTTGCCCAAATTAACTGAAAACTTATGTTCACAAAAAAAAACCTATATATGGTTGTTTATGGAATTGTTATACCTAACTGCTAAAATTTGGAAGCAACCAACATGTCCTTAGGTAGGTGAATGGATAAATAAACAGGTACATCAAGAAAGTGGAATATTATTTTTTAAAATTATTTTTAATTTGGTTTATTTATTTTGAGAGAGATTGAGAGAGAAAGCAGGGGAGGGGAAGAGAGATAGGGAGAGAGAAAATCCCTAGCAGGCTCTGCACTGTCAGCACATAGCCCAATGCTATGAGCTCAAACTCAAGAACTGTGAGATATGACCTGAGCTGAAATCAAGAGTCGGTTGCTTAACCAACTGAGCCACCCAGGTGCCCTGACAATGGAATATTATTTAACACTAAACAAAAATGAGTGATTAAGCCATTAAAAGACATGAAGTAGGGGTACCTGGGTGGCTCAGTCAGTTAGTGTCTGACTTTGGCTCAGATCATGATCTCATGGTTTGTGAGTTTAAGCCCCTCATCAGGCTCTGTGCTGTGAGCACAGAGCTGTGTCTCCCCCTCTCTTTACCCCTTCCCTGTGCGTGCACGCCCTTTCTCTTTCTCAAAAACAAATAAGCATTAAAAAAAGAAAAAGACACGAAGGAATCTTAAATGCCTATCATTAAGTGAAATAAGCAAATCTGAAGACTAAGGTATGATTCCAACTGTATGACATACTGGAAAAGGTAAAACTATGGTGACAGTAAAAAGATCAGTGGTTTCCAGGATTTGGGGGAAGGGAAGGTTGAATAGATGAAGCACAGAGAATTTCTGGGACAGTGAAACTATTCTGTATGATGCTGTAGTTTTGTATACATGTCAAAACCCATAGACTGTATTACACCAAGAGTGAACCCTAAACTGTGGACTCTGTATAATAATGATGTATCAATATAGGTTCATTAGTAACACATGTATCATTCTGATTGGGATGTTGATAGTCGAAGAAATTGTATGTATGTGTTTGTGAGCAGACGATATTATGGAAATTCTCTGTATCTTCTGCTAAATTTTATGAACCTAAAATTGCTCTAAAAATTAAATTCTATTGAAAAGGAAAAAAAACTGGGGTACCTCAGTGGCTCGGTTGGTTAAGTGTCTGACTCTTGATTTCAGCTCAGGTCATGATCTCCGGGTTCGTGAGATCAAGCCCTGAATCGGACTCCACCCTGAGAGTGTGGAGCGTGCTTGGGATCCTCTCTCTCCCCCAAAGAACCTACAATAAGAAAATCTTTCCTTGGAGTCTTAACTACCTCAATAAGACTATTAACATACTTGTAGATACTTAAGCCAAAAACATTGAGTCATCCTTGATTCCTTTCTTTCAACACTCTGTCTAATTGTTCTAAAATCTAGTGGATGCTACATTCAGAAAACATCTGGAATCCATTCACTTGTGATCATTTGCTACTTTTGTGACGTTGGTCCAAGCCAGTATTAACTTTTACCTAGATTATTGCGGAAGCATCCTAACTGGTGTCCTTGTTTTTGCCTTTACCGCTTCCCTACCCCCATGTTTCTCATAGGCCATTTTTAACGTAGCAGACAAAAGAACATATCACACTTCTGCTTAGGACCTCCTAGTGGCTTCCTGTGAAAGGCCCAGGTCCTTCCATTCACCCCAAAGGGCCTGGGAGTGTTCTGTGGCGCACTTCTAGTTTTCTCCTCATTCGCTTCACTAACCACATTAGCCTTGATGTTTCTCACATACCAAGGATGCTTTCACCTCTGAGCATTTTGTACTTACTGTTCTCTCTGGCTTCGATGCTGTTCCCCCATAACCTTACCTTTCTTAGATTCTTGCTCAATAGTCACTTTATCAGTAAGGCTTCTGTGCTCACTCTATTTAAATATCAGTACTGGGGCACCTGCGTGGCTCAGTCGGTTAAACGTCTGACTTTGGCTCAGGTCATGATCTCACCATTTCTGAGTTTGAGCCCCACATCGGGCTCTGTGCTGACGGCTTGGAGCCTGGAGCCTGCTTCGGATTCTGTGTCTCCTCCTCTCTCTGCCCCTCCCCCACTCATGCTTTGCTTGCTCGCTCTTTCTCAAAAATAAATAAATGTAAAAAAAAAAATATATCAGGGGTGCCTGGGTGGCTCAGTTGGTTAAGCGTCCGGCTTTGGCTCAGGTCATGATCTCAGTGTTGTGGATTGGAGCCCCGTGTCAGGCTCTTTGCTGACAGCTAGCTCAGAGCCTGGAGCCTGCTTCAGATTCTATTTCTCCCTCTCTCTCTGACCCTCCCCTGCTTGCGCTGTCTCTCTCTGTCTCTCAAAAATAAATTAAAAACATTAAAAAATATTTTAAAAAATATCAGTACCTGCTTCCCACCTCTGCCATTATTTATCCCTATTACAGGGCTTCATTTTTCTCCTTTCCTCTTATCACTATCTGAAAAAATAGTAGGTATATGTTTTTTACTTATTTGTTTATTTTCTACACCTTTCCTCATTAGAGTGTAAGCCACTGAGATAAAGTCTCTATTTGGTCATTACTATTTATTTACTTTGTTTCTAGAATAATAACTGGTATCATATTAGGCTCTAATAAATATTTGTTGTGTTGAACAGCTAAATATTCAAATAGTACAGTGAAAAGAGATAGGTAAGCTGGATTCTAGATCTGTTGCAAAAATTAAGTAGCATTGTGACCTGAGTGCTTGTGGCTCCCAGTCTTATCATCTGGGTCGAGTGAAAGATTTGACATAGGTGTGTTTTTTTTGAATGTTTATGTATTTTTGAGAGAGAGAGAGAGAGCGCGCGCGCACACACACAAGTGGGGGATGGGCAGAAAATGCAAAGCTCACAGCCCAACCTGGGACTCGAACTCAAAAACCATGACATTATGACCTGAGTTGTAACATACTAAGCCACTCAGGCACCCCTAATGTTTACTTATTTTTGAGAGAGAGAAAGAGAGCGAGAGCGAGAGAGGGAGAGCGCACATGAGTGGGAGAGGGGCAGAGAGAAGGGGAGACAGAATCTGAAGTGGGCTCTGAGTAGAGAGCAGAGAGAGCCTGGAGCCGGGAAGAACTCACAAACTGTGAGATCATGACCTGAGTGGAAGTTGGATGCATAACCGACTGAGCCACCCAGGTGTCCCTGACATAATGCTGTGGTCTTTAATGCTGTGATTCACAATAGACAACGTGTATTGGTCTCTGGCCCCAGTTCCTAGCACAGAAACCCTTATAATTTCCTGGGTAATAGGAGTGTCTTTTTCACATGAGGTAACCCTGGGGGGACTCCTACATGGTTCCCGGATGTAGGCTGGTCACTGAAAGGCCAAACCCATGATGAGAAGCTTGGCATTTTCAATCCTGCCCCCTGTTCTTTTCAGAGAGAGAAGAACTGAATATGGAGTTAATGATGGATCATGTCTATATTATAAAGCCTCCGTAAAAACCCTCTAAGTATGGGGGAACATTCCATCTGAATGTTCATTAATTCTCTTTGTCATATTCTTTAATGTTTTATTTATTTTTGAGAGAGAGATAGAGAGTGTGTGAGCAGGGGAGGGTCAGAGAGGGAGACAGACACAGAATTGGAAGGCAGGCTCCAGGCTCTGAGCTAGCTGTCAGCACAGAGCCCGACGCGGGGCTTGAACCCACGAACTACGAGATCATGACCTGAGCCAAAATCGGATGCTTAACCAACTGAGCCACCCAGGTGCCCCTGTCATATTCTTTAATAAACTGATAATTGTAAGTAAATGTTTTCCTGAGTCTCTATGAGCTGCTCTAGCAAATTAATTAAACCCAAGGAGGTCTTCGAAACTTCTATAACCTTTGATCTACAGCCAGTTGGTCAGAAGGATAGGTGGTAACCTGAGCTTGTGACTGATGTCTGTAGTGTGTGTGTGTGTCATGGGGAAGTGGTAGCACAGTCTTGTGGGACTGAGCCCTTGTGGGGTCTGATGCTCTCTCTGGGTGGGTAGTAGCAGAATTGAGTTAAATTGTAGGACAACCAGCTGGTGTCACAGAGAATTCTGTGGGGAAAAAACCTCCACACATTTGGTGACCAGAGTATGAGTGTCTTATATGACTAGTAAAGGAAACACAGGAAAGAAGCACACACTAGGGAAGCACTGGGTTTTCCCTACATAGGAAAGAAAAGGCTGGATTTTCCCCCTTTACAAATGTAAGCCAGAATTTTATACTGAAGAAACCTTGAGATACCATCTTTTATTATAAAGGAAAGGCTCTGAGTTCAGAAACATTGTTTTACTCACTGGTGTCTGTGCCTGTTATGAATAGTGGATGGATTATTGGCAGGAATAAAGATTAGTGAAGCATCTGAAGTTTGTGGGAAATTCAACCCAAGAGGGTGCTAGCTTCTCAGACACCAAGGCCAGAAGGACTCCAGGCCAGAAGGAAAATCTTACCTTTGAGGTGTCATTTGAAGACCAGGAACTTACTCTAGGCATAAGAACAAACCATTTTATTTTGAAATTTTCTAAGCAGCTGTATTTACCCTCATTTTCTTTTGAGGGGCCTCCCCCTCCCCACCCTCCCGTCATTGTGAGTTCTCTCCTATGCTGGACTCTGTATAAAGTAGCTATAGCTGTTAAAGTATGTCTCTCATATGTTTAGGTAAGCTGTAGCATTTAGAATTATTAATATTTAAAATCATTTCACTATGCTTGTGTAGTTTTGCGTGTGTGTGTGTGTGTGTGTGTGTGTGTGTGAGTTTTTTAGAGTAAGCTCTATACCCAATGTAGGGCTTGAACTCATGACCCTGAGATCAAGGGTCACATGCTCTACTGACTGAGCCAGCCAGGAGCTCCCCTTTAATTAATTAATTACAAATTTAAAAAAATATATTTAATGCCTGTGTAGTTTTATTTCTCCTTTCTTGGCAGATCTATGATAAAATCCAGTAGGAATTCTGACTGGAGTATAGATTAGTGGAAGGTAGGTTCTCCTCCGGTTCTCTATGGAGGCTCCACTTCCTTCTCCATAGCACTACTGGGAGAATATTTTCCTTCTATGAAGTCTTCTGATATGTTTTCAGATGACAAATATTTTTTCATTAAATTTTTTTAATGTTTAGAGAGCAAGTGGGGAGAGGGGCTGAGAGAGAGGTGAGAGAGAATACCAAGCAGGCTCTGTGCTGTGAGCACATAGCCCGATGCAGGGCTCAAACTCATGAAGCCTTAGATCATGACCTGAGCTGAAATTAAGAGTTGGGCCCTTACCCAATGGATCCACTCAAGCGCCCCTATAGTTCTTTTTAAAAAGTAGGGCGATTCCTCAATTTTAGGTTTACATTTTGTAATTAATTTTAATCTTTTTATTTTGATATAACTGTGGATTTATTTGTATTTGTAAGAAATAATACTGAGAGATCCTATGTACCCTTTACTCAGTTTTCCCTAGTAGTAAGGTCTTGTAGAGCTGTGATAAAAATACCATAACCAGGATATTTGTACTGCCACAACCCATGATCTTGTTCAGATTTCACCAGTTTTTATTGTACTCATTTGTGTGTGTGTGTGTGTGTGTGTGTGTGTGTGTATTTAGTTCTATGCAGTCTTAATACATCTGTAGTTTTATGTATCCAACTCCACATTCAAGACACAGACACTTCCATTACCAAAAGGATTCCTCATTTTGTCTTTTTATGATCATACCCACTTCCCTCCTGCTGCGCCTAACTTCTGGATCCCAGGCAATCAGTTAGCTGGTCTCCATTTCTGTAAATTTGTTACTTCAAGAGTGTTATATAAATGGAATCATACCTTATGTAACCTTTTGGGATATGTTTTTTTCCCTCACTCAGCATGAATCTTTTGAGATTCATCTAGGTTGTTATATGTCAATAGTTTCTTTTTATTGTTGAGTAGTATTCCATCAGATGAATACGGCAGTTTGTTCAGTTATTCATTGTTGAAGGACACTGATTTGTTTCTAGTTTTTGACTGTTATGAATTCAGCCTCTGTGGACACTTGTGCACAGATTTTTATGTGGACATAAGTTTTCATTGCTGAGAGTGCAATTGCTAGTCTGTATGGTAAGTGCATGGTTTGTAATTTACTTTAAAAATTAGTAGATAGAAATTAGATAAAAACCTTTTCATGTTAAAATTATTTACTCTTACATTTACTTGGTGAAAAACATCATTTTATAGTTTCTTTAAAGCTGTTTTCTTAAACCTATTATCCGTGTAGCCAGTTAATTTGGAATAGCCATTGTATCGTTCTCAGGCATTATGAGATGAAGGCAAAAAATGGACAGAATTCTATCACAGAATTGTTAAAGGGTAGTTTCCTTTTCTATAAAACAGTATACATACTAGTTCTTGTCTTTAGTGCATTTGATCTTTAGTTTTAATATTGTAGTGAAAAGTTCTCTTTTATTTTCTCTTTTTATAGCGGCTATGTGACTATGTTTGTGACCTCCTCTTAGAAGAGTCAAATGTCCAGCCAGTATCGACACCAGTAACAGTGTGTGGAGACATACACGGACAGGTAAAATTTCATGAACAGATTTTTTAGGCTTTTGAACTGCCCATAGTCCATGTGTGTTTCCACTTGTGCTGCAAAAAAGCCACCAGAAAAACAACAAAAACAGCTGGTCATTTGATAGATTGCCTCAGTCTGTGGGACACTAATGATTCCTGGTTATTATTACAGTGAGTAAAAGCAATGATCAAATCATTCATGGAGTTCGTTGAAATTACACTTGCAAAGTGGATAGAACACAGCATTATTGCTCTGTGGAATGGGGAAGAGAGAAAATAAATGTGGACAGTTCACAATGATTGTGATTAACAGGGAGTGCTTTGGTTTTAGGCACTAATTTTCTATTCATTTCTATTTATTCATTTTACTCATTCATGTTATATTTTAATGTATCATTTCCTTAGTGGGAAATGGTTCAGAAAAATAAAATTGGTGATACATGATTTCACAGCAAGTCACTGCTAGAATAGGAGGAGGAAGATGTGTCTCATTTCTCATCTTCTGGGATTTTGTTTGTTTTCAAGAGTTTCAAAGCAGTGGCAGGAGGAGTACACCTTATCTCTAGAGTCTTACTGTCACCATGTAGCATAGTTGGAAACCCTCTGTGTTTTGTAAAGTTATTTGTATTTTTTTAAACTAGGAATGAAAGCTGAACAGAACACTCACTTAGTCTGCCGTATCCGTACAACAGAGTTGTGGCTATAAGGCATATAGTGACAGCTTCATGGTGGTGGACTCAAATTTTCAATTCTGTTTTTTTCATTTGAAAACTCAGATTTTGTCATTGGCAACAAATATTGTCAGTTGGTTTCCTTGAAGTGACTGGCTCACTTCTTCACAATTGCAAAGATGCTTGGCAAATACCCATAGTTTGTCACTCATTATCTCAAGTAAAAATAGTGTTCCATAAGAAAAGAGGCTACTTAAGCTTGTGACAGGCCTATGCTGTCAATCTTATTTTTTTTTGAAAGAGAGACAGAGAGCACAGGTAGGGGAGGGGGAGAGAGAGGGAGAGAGAAAATACCAAACAGGCTGTGCACTGGTAGTGCACTGATAGTGCCGAGTCTGATGCAGGGCTCGAACCCACGAATGTGAGATCATAACCCAAGACGAAATCAAGAGTCAAAGTTGGACATTTAACCGACTGAGCCACCTGGGCGCCCCGGGGCTGTCAGCTTCTGATACTTGAAGACTTTTCTGTTGGTGTGATATTAACAAATACGATTTTTGGTGATGTATAGTGAAATATCATTTCTGTTTTCCAAGTGACCAGTGGGTTAGCTACTGAAAGTGTTAGCCAGTCTATCTTCTATCAGAGCAGGGAAAGACCACTTGTCAAGTTTTGATATATTAAAAGAATATGCACCTTTATTTCTTTTTTTTTTAATTTTTTTTAATGTTTTATTTATTTTTGATACAGAGAGAGAGCATGAGAGGGGGAGGGTCAGAGAGAGAGGGAGATACAGAATCTGAAGCAGGCTCCAGACTCTGAGCTAGCTGTCAGCACAGAGCCTGACGTGGGGCTCGAACCCACGAACGTGAGATCTGACCTGAGCCGAAGTCGGAGGCCCAACCGACTGAGCCACCCAGGCGCCCCTGCACCTTTATTTCTAAAGGTTCTTAAAATACTCTTCCCTTTTGTAAAATAAAAATATCTCAACAGATTCAATGCAGAGGCAGGTTATGAAAATTCAGCCATATTCTATTTAGCCGGACATTAAATTTGTTTTGTTTTTGAAAACCTTATTCTTCATTAGAAATCTGTGTATATTACTATTTAATGAGTTGTTACTGATTTAAAAAATTAATATTAAAATGATTAGTTTTATTTATTTATTACTTTTTAAATGTTTTATTTATTTTTGAGAGAGAGAGAGAGCGTGTGAGCAGGGGAGGGTCAGAGAGAGAGGGAGACACAGAATCTGAAGACAGGCTCCAGGCTCTGAGCTAGCTGTCAGCACAGAACCTGACACAGGGCTCGAACCCACGAACCGCAAGATCTTGACCTGAGTCGAAGCCAGAAGCTCACCTGACTGAGCCATCCAGGTGCCCCCAAAATGATTAGTTTTAATTTCTAATGTGGTTAATAGCAATTGATTTAAGGCCATATAAGCAAAAAACTTTTGGGGCCCTCTGATTTTTAAGTCATTTTCCTGAAACTTAAAAAGTTTAAAAACTACTGAGCTAGCCAACTGTTTCCTTGCCTCAGATGATGGACTAAAATCCACTTCTCAGGATTGCTTTTGTTTTAAAGTGAGAACATTTAGAGAGTTTCTGTGATGTGGAAATCATAATAGATGGTAGAAATTATTTGTGAAATGATGAGGTGAGCTTCCAATAATGTAGGACAAGCTTGGTTGTCTTCACGTGTTCTCAGTAAATGTTTAATATATTCATTAATTCTGGACAAAACTTCCATTATGGAGTAAGAACTGTTGGATTCCTAAAGCAGAATATTTGATCGTCTCTTAAATGTATAGAGTAAATGGGAACTTAAAAAGTTTTTATTTAGAACATATTTCTATAAACATCAGTAGGAGTAGTAGTAGCAGTAGTTAAAGGATGCTTCCACCATACCTTTACAAAGGCAGCTGTTTTATAAAACTGTTAAATGTTCCCATTCTGACTCTGTGTATACATACTCAATTTTTATGTAATAAAATTGTGTAGTTTATTATAGGTCAAGTTTTGTGTTCCATTCTTTTCCCTAATTGTTTTTCCATTTTGCTACATAGTTTCCATTATAACCATTATTTAAAAGAAAAAATTTTTAATGTTTATTTTTAAAAGAGAGAGAGTGAGTTGAGGAGGGGCAGAGAAAACAGAAGACAGAGAATCTGAAGCAGGTTCCATGCTGTCAATGCAAAGCCTGACATGGGGCTTGAACCCATGAACCGTGAGATAACGACCTGAGCCAAAGTTGGATGTTCAACTGACTGAGCCACCCAGGTGTTATAATCATTATTCATGATTGGTCCAGGTCTTTGAGTTGGCAGATCATATTTTGTTAAAATAGTCTCTTATGTTAGTCATGAAGGTTGTTTCTTTTGTTGTTAAAAATAATGTAACACATTTTCTATATTTTCACACAGCATTTATTTATTTATTTCCTTTCTTTTTATGTGTATATAAATCCTCCTTAGGAAATTTTTATTTTAAACTTTTTGAAGTTTTCCTTAATTCTAAGCAAGTAACAACTCTTTAGATTTATGAAACATTATTATAAAGAGTAGTGGTTTATTTCTTTTAGTAGTTAACAAGTTAAATTTGTTCACTGTGACTAAGATTTCTATACTGTTTTAAGTGTTAGAAATTTAAGAAATAATTTTACTATCAAGTGTAGAAGATAACTGTATAGGATTAGGATTAAGATAATCTAGTTGACTGAAGTCACCAAATGATCAATTTATCAGTTTCCAATTTTCAGTCAAATAGGACACGATGATTAATATAGAGTTCTGTTTTACTAATTATTGAGAAGACAGCGCCACACCTGGAGAGCCTGAGGGCACACATCTCCAGAGTAGAGTGTGGGAAAGTAGGTTGATTTGCTCTTCAGGATACTATGAAGTGTCATGTAAATTCACTCTTTGAAAGAAATTCTTGTCCACTTGTTTTCTTACCTTTTGTCTCATTAAATTGATACCTGAGTATATGGTGGGGTGGTTAGGTTAGCTTATTGACAAGTTAGATAAATGATCAGTTATTTCAAATTGTCAAGTGATGAGGCCCCTGACTGGCTCAGTCAGTAGAGCATGTAAGTCTTGATCTCAGTGTTGTGAGTTCAAGCCCCATGCTGTGCAGAGAAAGGACTTAAAAAATTCTCAAGTGATAGATGGAGAGATAAGTGACAGAAATTTGAGGGGGAAGTCCTGTAATATTAGTGATCTAGGAAGGACGTTAATGGTAATTGTGAGATTTATCTTAGTCCCTTTTTTTAGGCTTGAGAGTTGTGTGCTTGGCAGTTTTGCTTACACTTAATTTCTTTCTCTAAGTGTAAATATTTGAGGTCGTCTTAATTAAATACTTGTTTACACATTTCTCTCTCAGCTTTATTATTTTGCTCCTTCACAGGAATTTGTAATCAGCATATATTGCCTTTCTTTTATAGTTTTATGACCTTTGTGAGCTATTCAGAACTGGAGGTCAGGTTCCTGACACAAACTACATATTTATGGTATGTAAACCCCAGTGATACCAAATATTTACTGAAATGGAAAGGATCTGACTTGTTACATGTAAATTACATAATAATATCACTGCCACATGACATTTACTATTTAAATATATGAAAAGGTGATTCTACATCTTTTTTTACGTTTTGCCGTGTCATCTAGTTGAAAATAGTTGCTTTAGTGTTGCAGTGTGCGTGGGGCTGGGTTGTAACCCTGCAACCGTGACAAGTAGTGATTGGCAGGAAAACAGTCCAGAACCACAGACTTAAGACACAAATCTTCAAGTTACTATTATCTTATCACACTTTATGAGCATTTTCATCGGTTATTAATCTGTCGATTTAAGATTATAGGCACATACTCCTTTGGTACTAAGGTGGATATTTGCTTTTCCTTTTGGAATATAATGTTATTGTTGAATTTTTTCTGAATACTGTCATTTTCCTTCTTCTAAATGTTTGTGGGTCACTTTACTATTTATTTTAGCTGTTTTTCTATTGTTCTAATATTGTCCCTAGTAAGACATGTGATTAGTATGGCTTTACACGCAGTTGTTAAATACAAAGCTGAACCTACAACAGTGGTATAATTACGGTATCTGCTTTTACAGAAATACAGTTTCTTCAATTTGGTAGCTTTTCTGATGTAATTAAAGTGATTTTTGAAATTCGTTTAAACATTTTTGATTCAAACATGACCTTCTAGGAACATCTGCTGGTGTAGGTGACAGAGAGTTGGGAAAACGGTGATTTTGCCGAGAGGACCCTCGAGAGAACGGCACAGCAGCTCCCTGCCGTGCTCTTGGACCCTAACGCTAGCACAGACATTAAGTAGAAACCGTGTGTTTACTTCGGTTTGAATTTTTTGTTCAAATCCAATACTGAAATGATTCAATGTTTGACTCTTCAGTTTTGTTATTTTTGGCTGGGTCTCTGAGTTTGTACACTTGGTATAATTTAAAAAAATATCATTGCTATTGTTTCTAATGATAAACACTTACTTTACAGGGTGATTTTGTAGACAGAGGTTACTACAGTTTGGAGACCTTCACTTACCTTCTTGCACTAAAGGCTAAATGGCCAGATCGTATTACACTTTTGCGAGGAAATCATGAGAGTAGACAGATAACACAGGTGTATGGATTTTACGGTAAGACCTTCTATTCTCTGATTTTTTTTTTTTTTTTTTTGAGAGTGAGAGAGAGTATGTGAATTGGGGAGAGAGACAGAGGGAGAGAGAGAGAGAAAAGGAATCCTAAGCAGACTCCATGCTCAGTGTGGAGCCTGATGTGGGGCTTGATCCCACGATCTTGGAATCATGACCTGAGGTGAAATTAAGAGTTGGATGCTCAACAGACTGAGCCACCCAGGCCCCCAACGTTCTCAACCTTTACATCCTCCTTTTCCCCCCAGTCAATCAAAAACCTTACCGTGGAGAGAGAACTATCCTTCTTCTTTTTTTTTTTTAATGTTTATTTATTTATTTTGAGAGAGTGAGAGAGCATGAGCATGCGTGTCAGTGGGGTAGGTGGAGAGAGGGAGGAGAGAGAATCCCAAGCAGACACTGTACTGTCAGCATAGAGCCAATGTGGGGCTCAGTCTCATGAACTGTGAGATCATGACCTGATCTGAAATCAAGAGCTGGATGCTCAGCCAACCAGGTGCCCCTGGAGAGAGAACTATTCTTTACTTTTTGGTGTACATCTTTCTAGATGAGTGCCTCAAAGTGTAGTCCTCAGTTTACCTCATTGGAATCATCTGGGGTGCTTGTTAAAAATGTACACTGTTGGACCCCAGTGAAAACCTTTTGGAGTGGGAATCTTAGAATCTGCTAAAGGTGAATGTTCTGCTCTTGAAAGTTTGAGAACCTATTCTATATATATGTATATATGTGTGTGTGTTTGTAAAGATATTCATGTGTGTACATAGTTGCTTTTTTCACTGAATGCTGTGACAGCCTTTTTTCACTTCATTGACATTTTTATAGTTGCATCATATTATACTATATGGATGTACTATGATTAAACTAAAACCTTTAACATTGAACATTGGAGTTGTTTTAAAGTTGCTGTTACACACATAGTTGAATGAATGTCCTTTTACATGTATAAAATTATGTGTGTATGTATGTATCCATCCATCTATCTGCCTGTGTTCTCTCTCTAGAGAATGCCAGGATCTGAGCGGTCAGAAACAGAACTTAGCCATTAAAAGCAAAATACCTGCTTCTATAAAAATTTTATATGGTTGAAAGTTTTAAAAAATGAGGTTAGAGGGAGGCTGGCTGGCTCAGTTGGTAGAGCATGTAACTCTTGATTATATAGGATTGTGAGTTTGAGCCCCACGTTGAGTATAGAGATTACTTAAAGATAAAATCTGTAATGGGCACCATGAATCAATTGATCGATCTTTAAGAGAGGGCTGACGCTGTCAGCGTGGAGCCTGCTTGGGATTCTCTCTCTCCCTGTCTCTCTACCTCCCACCCCTGTCTTGTGTACATGCACATGTGCTCGCTCTAACTTAAATAAAATAAAATCTTTTTTTAAATGATGTTAAGGGGCGCCTGGGTGGCTCAGTCAGTTAAGCGTCAGACTTCGGCTTGGGTCATGATCTCGTGGTTCGCGAGTTCAATCCCTGCATCAGGCTCTTTGCTGACAGCTTGAAGCCTGGAGCCTGCTTTGGATTCTGTGCCTCCCTCTCTCTCTGCCCCTCCCCAACTCGCGCTCTATCTCTGCCTCTCCCTCTCAAAAATAAACAAACATTAAAAAAAAATTTTTTTTTAAATGAGGTTAGGAAGCTCTTTGAAGAAGATAGCAGAACTGTTGAGATTATTAACATGAAATTCCCATAAGCACAATTAAGGCAGATGTTGACATATTTGAAAATATTTATCTCATGACCCTTTATTATTAGATTTTATATTTTTTGTCATTATAAAGATAAGCTGAAAAAATAAAGATCAGTAAACTCTCACTCTTTGATTTGTAAGCCCTTATAACTTATTAAATGGAGAAATTTTGATAATTTATTGTTTATATAACTTTGTTATGAGTAATTGAAAAGTTAGATGGCTAATATTTGTCTCCTTTCTACAAGTTACTTCTGGGTTTCATTCACAAAATACCAAGTGCCATTTGAAATAAAATTTTTTGATTCTTGCAAGACAGTTAATAGTTTGGATAGTACATACTGTGGTATTAGTAAAAGCTAAGCTGGCTCTAAGATTAATATTATTGTATATTATATATTACACATTATATTATTATTTATATTACATATTATCAAATAATATATTATTATACGTTATATAATATAATTATATTAATATTGTACGTATTATTACACCCCCAAATTTGACCAACTTTCTTTTTATAAGTTTAATTTTTTTTAACGTTTATTTTTGAGAGCAAGCGAACAAAGCATGAGTTGGGGGAGGGGCAGCGAGGGAGAACAAAGGATCCTGATGTGGGGCTTGAACTCACGAATCTGCCAGCTCATGATCTGAGCCAAAGTTGGACTCTCAACTGATTGAGCAATCCAGGTGCCCCTTACCAACACTTACCAATGCAGGGCAAAAAAGGAGAAGGAGAACTTTTTTTTTTTAAGGATGACATTTTAATCACGATACCTTCACTGAAGGAAATGACAACCACATAACATCTAGTATTGAGTTCTCTTGTTCCCAAGCTGTGCTTATCTGTGGTTTTGTTTAATGGCAGAACGCCCACTAGCTCCTCAGATGGGAGATAATTTTAGTTATCATGGAACTTAACATTGATTTTAAAGTAGTAAAAATGTCCATATATAGCTATTAGTTATATTGGGCTTTCAGTTCACATTGATAAATGTATACTGAGCAGTTATTATGAACCCAATGCTTTGTGTGTGTATGTAGATGAAAAAGACACGATTTCCTGTCTGTCTGCAAGCTCAGCTCAGTGTTAGTGCTCTTATGGTGAGTTTACATAAGGATCCTGTTTCACAGAGACATGTAATTTAGGGAATCATGATGATTGGCCATACCCTGTAGTCTTCTATATCATTTTCAGCTCTACTTATGGTAATAGTGATATGTTAGTTTTTTTCAAAATTAAGGAAGAAGTCAAGGAACAGAACTTCCATGATATTAATTGAAGCAAGCGATGTATATCCTGTTAACTGTTGTGGACAGCAGAGAAAGTGTCCAGCTAAGAATATATGGGGACCTGATTGGTAGTCTGTCTCCCGGTGATGACTGCAAGTATACTTACTAGAGCTCAAGTATTTCACTGCAAAATTTGCAGAAATCTCAGAGGAGATGACCTAGGCCTGAGAAATGTTGAGATAGGAATTACCTATGCTCCTGTAATTAAGGGTCCTCTAATTAGTTTGCCCTAGTAGAATAAAGTGGTCACATTAAAGAAATCATTCACTCGATAGAATTGTCCAGTGTGAATAATGTACTAGACAAAAGCATTTGTTTTGAGTTATGTGAACTTAATATTTAGCTCTTCCTGATTATAGCATTTTGATCAATAATTTCAGCTGTTTTGTAGGGCTACTTCTGGAATGAAAAACAGGACCACATTCTTAGGCTGGTTAAACACGAGTCTCCTTCATGGCTCTACATGGAAGATGTACCAGGCCTCAATAAGTGTCATAATTTGCCATCCTAGTTTAAGCTAAACTTCTTTATTATAGGATGTATTCTTTATTGTTATCAGCAGATTCAGAACTTTATTAATGAGAACCCTTCTGTTTCCTTGATAGATGAGTGCCAAACCAAATACGGAAATGCTAATGCATGGAGATACTGTACCAAAGTTTTTGACATGCTCACAGTAGCAGCTGTAAGTTTATGTAAATCTTTGAAAAGCTTAAGTATTTTCCTGCTAGTAACACTTTGCATACTTTTATTTAATTGCCATCTCAATTATATTTATGTCATTAGCATTCATTGATGAATTTAGATACGACTGGATTTATTATTATACTTTCAACTCTCTTATCCTTTTTACTAGTTAATAGATGAGCAGATTTTGTGTGTTCATGGTGGTTTATCTCCTGATATCAAAACACTGGATCAAATTCGAACCATTGAACGAAATCAGGAAATTCCTCATAAAGGAGCATTTTGTGATCTGGTTTGGTCAGATCCTGAAGATGTGGATACTTGGGCAATCAGTCCCCGAGGAGCAGGTTGGCTTTTTGGCGCAAAGGTCACAAATGAGGTAAAGCCACTTTTTTGGGGGGAAATGGTTTGTTGGTTGCTAATAAGACTACATAGGGAACTGTAGTGGCTATAGATAGCAACCATCTGTTTCTCATCTAGCTTATTATCAGGTGTGTCTCTCTCAGTATCCGCTTGGTAATACGTGCATGTTTCTTTTCTTTCAAATATTGCAATTATTGAGATAGCAAGGGCAAGATAGACACATACACTCACACAGGTATATAATTTTTACTGTATTTTTAATTAAGATGTAATTGATATGTAACATTGTATTAGTTTTAGATGTATATCGTGATGATTTGACATGTGTATTTATATTGAAAAACCAACTTTTGAGGCTCAGCTATTATCAATTAAAAAAATACACAAACGTTACTCACACACCTAGGGATGAGCTTATGTAAGGAAGTAATCCACTATAATGGGATGAGAGAGCTGGGTTCAGCATAACTTAAGTAAGTTGTTTATGCTCTCTGAGCCTCTGTTTTTGAAGTTAGAAAAGAAGGATGACAAATCTCAGAATCCTTTTAAGAGTCGTACTACACCCTCAGTAAATGATAGATATTAATGGCAACATAATTATTATTACATCATAAAAACGTTTTTCGTATCTGCTAGTACTTATAGAATGCTTTTTGTCCAGAAACTTCTGATTAATTATGTGACTGTATGATTTCTGTAACTTAGGCCAGAGCAGTTGTATTTGTGTGGAATTTACTGGAATTAGTGGGCATAGCTGGTAGAATCGGTTCTGTAATCATGAGAACTCTAGTAGTAACAGGATTTATACTTCATTGGATATTATTCTTTTATAGATGTAACTTTTTTTTTTTAAATGTGCTGGTTACTTAACAAAACCTTTCTAAATTGCAGTTTGTTCATATCAACAACTTAAAACTCATCTGCAGAGCACACCAACTAGTGCACGAAGGCTATAAATTTATGTTTGATGAGAAGCTGGTAACAGTATGGTCAGCTCCTAATTACTGCTATCGTTGTGGAAATATTGCTTCAATCATGGTCTTCAAAGATGTAAATACAAGAGAACCAAAGTTATTCCGGGCAGTTCCAGACTCGGAACGTGTTATTCCTCCCAGGACGACGACGCCGTATTTCCTTTGAGGCCTTCGCCCATCCTGCTGACCCATTTTTTCTGCCCTCTTCTTACCCCGACTTTCGTGTATTACCCTCTCAATATACTTTTTATCGAGCACTTTGCTGCTGAAATGCTGCCTCTTGCCTTTTTTTTAATTTTAAATTATCTAAATTTATTGTTTGTTACGGTGTCTATAGCAATGTTTTTCTATCAATTTTCTCCCCCATCCCATCCCCATCTTGGACTCATTTGAAAAGACTTGAGAAATGTCTTAATACTCACACTGCTGCATGTAGCTCTTGCTTATTTACTGGTCTGGGGGAAACAGGATGTGTTTCCTCTTTTTAAAAAGCCAATTGACAGAACAGACTACACCGAAATGCTCCTCCTTTTGTATCATTCAGCCTTTTGTTTTAGTTGGTAAGTTTTAAGAAATTTCAGCAGCAAAGTTGTTATTCAGTGGGCACGATGGACTGCAGATGCCTCGAGTTATGTATACCTGTCCCAGCTGTAAACGTCATTGTCCTCTGTTGGATGATATTTTAAATGGATATAAAATAAATTGGTCTAAAGGGCTGCCCTCCTTGTTGTGTTTTTAAATTTTAGTTAAAACTGCTACAGCATATGACTTTGTACAGTAAGATAATTGTATTGATCTTTTTTCAGATTCCTTGTATTTTTTAATAAAGTACTCTTAAATAAAACCCAGATAGGTTAAAGTGTTAGAAATTTTAAACAGCTTACATTGTTAAAGTTATTCTCCTCCCACTCCCCCAATCAGAGTTCTTGACCCTTTGGTTATTGAGTTTAAAACTTCAACTGAAATTCAATACTATTTATTAAAAAAAAAATCACTAAACTGTGCCTAAAGAACATAACTGCCATATTAATGTTTTGGTTTATATTCTCTATAGTAATAGAAAAACATTTAATACTTGTAATGCTGATGTGTTCATTTGATACCAGTTGAGTAGAATGTGATCAATCCAGTTTACAATCTATCACGAGTATCATTAAGTAAAATCTGTGTGTACTTTTCAATAGGAATCATTCTTCTCTTGCTGTAACACTTGACCTTAACTTTTAGAAAGTATTCATTTTTTAACTGCAACTGGAAAGGTTGAAAAGTCAGGACTCTTGTATTTGTGAACTGTAATTGGAAGCAAAATTTTAAAAGCGTAGGAAGAAACAAATTGTCCTTTTTTTTTTGTAAAGGTCTGTGATACCATGTTTTGGCTTTGTGTAAGTAATTTGAATATCCAAAGGGTGTGATGATCAGTTCTTTATATGCAATTGTCCACTTAATAAGGACAAGTGTCCCAGTGTCTCTTATGATTCTGGTCATAAATGACATTGGAATTTACTATTTTGTGAAATAGTTGGTATCCCTTTACTACTATAATTAATTTTTGTCATTCCAGGAAATCTTTGTGAAGCCAGCCAGTTAATAAAGCACTTTAGTATCTGTTCAGGTAGTTTTGAAAACCAACTTTTCCCCTTCAGGATAAGAACTTCCAGGTCACCTAAAAATGCAATAAAAATCTTTATAGTCTAAGCTTCTTGGCACATAATTTTTCATCAGGGTTTTCTTTTATTAAATGAGCACAATAATGTTTTGATTTTTTTTTTTCCGCAACCACCTAGCTCCTTGTTTAGTTTTTAATTGTATAGCTATATGCAAGAAGTGGCTAAGACTTTTGCTGCACACACTTGAACTGTTGGGTCAGTAGCTTTGTGTTACTGCCCTGACCCCAGTGTAATTCAGGGGGAAAGGTATTTTTTATCTTACAGGGATATGTAGCTATGTATTTTACTAATTGTGAAACACTGGAAATTGATGATGCAGACAACTTGGTGTGGTCTTTGAACAGCTCTCTGCAGTATTTTTTTCTGTTACCATAAATTGTATTTAAGTGCTTGCTCCTCTGCTTTTAAGTTGTACCAATAAAATCGGTAATCTCAGCCCTTCCTTCCCATTTGACACTCCCTAGCTCAGACTGATGTGGTTGTTTTAGTTATCCCTGTAATGTGACCTTTATTTTTAAGTCATGGTGTACTGCATTTGTTTGTCACTAGTTGGGCATGTGCCAATAATATTCTGTCCATTCCTTAATTGCCATCTCTATTTTGTCTGATTTTTTTTTCTCTTCAACTGAATAACAGCTTTTTTGCATGAAAAAAATAGTTTTTACTATTAGACATGTAAAGGGAAGAGAGAGTGAATGTATTGGACTTTGTAAGCCTGAAAGGAATACTTGGATCCCTCTACTAAATAAGGGCTGTGTACGATATAGAGTAATCATGTAGTGGGAGATACTTGCAAGTCATAGATTTGTAGGCAGGAGGATCTGTTTGTTACTCCCTGTATCTAGGCTGAATGTAAAATCCTTTATGTTGTATTAATGGGGGTAATAACTATTTTTATTTGCTGATGATATACTTGGTTTCTAATAAAGTGTCCTAGGCTCTAGTGAGAACTGTCTACTTTTAATTGCCAATTAATCCCTTTCCCCTTTTCCTGATATGCTCTTGGCTAGCTTTTTATAGGCTAATGCTTTTTTCTGAAACATCTCACTACTATAAATGTGTTCATTTGGGTGTGACCCTAAAAAAGCCTGGATCAAGAGCACATCTAATATGCAACCTGCATCAGCTCCTACTCCGTCTGGATGACTAGAACTGTTGGAAGATTGTGACGTCTGACACCCGGGGTTTTGCTTTTGAAATAAGGTTTGAAATATTGTTCATTGCATTAAGATTTGTGTGTTTTTGCTTTGTGAGCCCAGCACCAGGTTTTGAAAATGCCTGTATTGTGAAAGCAAATCTGAACTCCCTCTTGAGCCTCTTTCGTTGTCAGAAATAGAATCGCTTTCCAGCAGCCTCCAGAAAATTGTGTATCTGGAGTCAAAGAGATTTAACAGCACGAATCCAGATTTTTAAATGTAATTGTTTTTTAAATGCTAATGTTTGTAAAGCACCTTCAGTTCCTTGGATGAAAGGTGCTATATTCTCTCAGTGTAAATTAATAAAAAGATTATAGGAAGTTTGTCAGAAAATTTTATCTAATGCATAGTCTGTAGCATGTCCCAACAAGAAGTTAGCATTTTATATAACACAATTTAAATTAAAAATGCTTATTCCTTCACGTGGTTGCTTGACTAGTAAACAGAAGTGAAACTTTTTCTTGTTCTGCATTTGACTTTGAGCTGAGTGTTCCAGTTCTTTACAGGCAAAGAGTCATTGTTAGGTCCTGGACCCAGTGCCCAGAACTGTGTATCACGAGATTGTCACAATTCTTTGAATTGTATGTTTTCAGTGTGCATTCATGCTGATGAAGGATACAGTAGTAAAACATCCAGAAATATTTACAAAGTCCCCTAGTGTGGTGCCCGACATAGTAGATGCTTGGGGGAATGTTTGTTCCTTATTCCCCTATTCTTAATTTTCTATTTCCTTATCAATCAGTTGGTGGTTGCCTTTCTTACCCTCATGAGAGTAAGACTATTCTGTCTTGGATTATTCAAATATTTCCTTTATTCAAAACTGCATGAAATTTGTGAAGATTTTTTTGTGTGTATCAACCAAAATACTTATTACATAAGTATGTTTCATTCAGCCCCTAGACATCCACTCTTCTCAGCACTTTGCTTTTGGATATAAATGGAAATGAGACATAAAAGACTGCATGGAGGTGTTAGGGAATAGTGTAAAGAATATAGGCTTTGGGATCAGATCTATGTAAAAAACTCAGCTCTGCTGGGCAGTAATAGCTAACGTAGCTAGATGATGTACATGCCCTATTTTGTGTTTACCTTTACTATGGTTCTATGACTATCTTACCTCTTTCCACGGCCCCCTACATGGCCCCCCTTCAGATGAGGAAACAGATTTAGGATAGGTAACTTGTCCAAGGTTGCATAGGAGAGCTGGAGCTTGAAACCCTTGCGGATATACAAGTACATCTTAAACCCTCTTAAGCCATCGTAAGCAGTATTGGTGTTTTTAGCTGTATGACCCTGAGTGAGTTGAGTTCTCTGGATCCAAAAATTGTGTCTAAAATAAGAGAATACCATACAGGGTTGGCCTCTGGATTAAAAACAGCACACATAAAGCACCTGGTCGCTGGCCCAAAGCTGCCATTTATTGAGAGCTCACTGTGATATATCATTTGCCCAAATTAAATGTAGTTGGGAAATAAGAATGATTTAAGGCAATACGTAGTTGCGAATACAGTAAAGCTTATGAAAGTAAAACAGATTTGGAGAAGGAAGTGTTTGACATAGGACGAGTAATTGGGGAAGGCTTAAAACAGTAAGTGTGAATTAAATGTGAATGACGGGATGTACATTTCTGTGTTTTACATAGGAAAACACAGTATGTAGTAAGCATGTGACGTACATAGGACTTGAGGGTACCTCTTGGGAAGGCATAAGAAATTAAAGCTGCAGCTCTACTGGCAGAACCATGTATCAGAGAGGAGTTGGCCAGTTATGAAAGATCTTGAAAACCACACAGGATTTTGATAATTTTTAAGAAATATAATGAGTGATATTTCAAGATCAGTTTTCTAGTGAGTTGATGATCCTCCCCACCAGGAATCAGACCCCACCTGCCAGTCTTGTCTGAAAAATGTTTCTGGTTTTTCCCTTCTCTTTCTGATTTGGTTGAGATTGAGGCTGTCTGTAGTTTGTTGATTTAGGGATTACATAAAATATTAATTTGGGGGAACTAACATGTTTGACTTTTTAAAATCAAAGCCGTTTAAAAAACCCCCCACCATGATTTACTATCATTTCGTAGAAGGAATATTATTTTAACATGAAAGATGTAAAGAAAAGCCATCTCAGAATAAAATCCCTTTATGCCAAATAAATTTGGTTTTGTGAAAAAACAGTATCTTTTGCCATTTCTGTGAGAGATTTGTCCCCAAACTGGTGGTGTGATCTACTCTAGGCTATCACATTATTGATGCATAAAAACATGTTCTAATAAATAGGAAATAGCAAAAGAGAAAGTTTTATGTCTCCTCCCAGCTCCAAATAGATGCCAGGGATCTATCAACAACAACAACAAAAACCTGTTCACATGGAATGTAGAGAGGCTGTAGAATACGTTTAATTAAAGGAAAAATGTTATAAAATGTTAACGAGTTATGTCTTATTTTCAAGAGGCCTTATTAAAGTGGAAGATGAACGGTAACATACTGTGCTTATGTGCTGGTAGTCTTGAATGCTTAGGTCTGTCAACAAAAATGCAGTGAAATTTATTTTTAAATTGATTAGCTGGCATTGAATTTACAATCATCTGCAGTATCGCACGATGGTTAGCACACATTCAAGGATCAATTCTATTTAGCCCTTCCAAAATGGAACATACTGCTTTTAGTTATGGCATCAATTCTGTTTGCAGTGATGATTTCTCTTTCATGGTAATTTTTTAAATCTCTTGCTTTCTTGGAAGCCAGCACCCAAGCTTGTGATTTTTTCTGCAGAGGACTGAGCATCTGAAACATTCTTTATTTTGGTAGATTCTTACAGTTTTCTTGCCGAATCCTCAATGAAGGGTATCTGAGCTGTGAGACCATTTTAGCGTGATGTAGTCAGGGACCGCACTGAGGTGGTTCAAAATGAAGCTCGTTTTGGAGAGTTACCGCGTCACTGTCGCACCTGCCAGAGGAGTTTGGGAAATTGCAGTGCTTGGCTGTTGGTCCTGGCGTGGTGCAGTGTTGGGGGGCGCCAGCAGGTGTGTGGAATGCAGGACGCAGAGCCAGGAGAACCTGCCGGCAGGTGTCTGGCGCCAGAGATGCAGTTTCTACTTTCCAGCGCACGGTGGCGCCTAAGTCTCTCCGGCGCTGCTAGCAGTCTGTAAGGCACCTCCGCCGCCACCTGCAGTCTCAACCAAACTCTAGGTGGCGGGATGTGACGGCCCGAGCGTCCAATCGACCGCCAGGCTTTCGGCCACACTACAGCTCTAGCCAATGGGAGACGACGAGAGGCGCGGAGGAGGCGGGCCCCGCGGCATGCCAGGCAGAGGCGCGAGGCCCTCCTCCCGCCTCTCCGCCTACTCCAGCCTCCGCCGCCTCAGCTTCCCGAGCGAGCCCTGCGGCCGCCGGAGCAGCTCCCGCGGCGGAGCAGGAGCCGGATGGTCAGAGGAGCCCGGCAGCCCCAGCAGCCAAGGAGTCGCCTGGCCCCCAGGTGGGGCGGGGGCTGGGTCGAGGTCGGGGTCGGAGTCGGGGATGGGGTGGGGGCGCGGGAACGGGCCCACGGGCAGCGGCTCGGGGCCATGAAGCATTCGGGGCTCCGAGACGGGAGAGGAGGGGGGTGCAGGCTGAGGGGGTTTCGCGGGGCGAGCAGGACCGGGGGAGCGGGCTGGGCGGCGATCGCATCCTCGAGGCCGGCTGAGAGGGGCGTGTGAGGGAAGGGACGCCGAGGTGCGAGGCTTGGGGGCGCCGGGCGGGGAGGGGCAGGGCGTGCGCGCCCCGTGGAAGGGCCGTGGAATGCGGGGGGCGCGGGGCCTGGAGGGGCGGGGCTCACAGGGGCAGTGCACGCTCGGAAGGGGGTGGGCACGGGAGAGGGGAGGCCGGAGGGGCTCGCGGGGGTGACGAGGCAGACAATGAGTAGGTGGAGGTGGGTGGTTTTGGGGAGCGGGGCTGTGACGAATAGGAGCTGAGAATGGAGTGAGGGACTAGAAGGGAGAGCAGGGTTTGGGCAGAGCAGACATTAGGGGAACTGTGAGTCCCAGGATTGCTTCGTGTTGGGAAATAGGGGAAACGGAGCAGAAGGCGTTTGTCGGGTCAGGTATGGGCGGCGAGCCTGGGGTCCTCGAGGGTGGTACGTTGAGTTTTTGGCACCGCGGGGCCAGGAGATGTGTTCTTGTGTATTACTTGTAGTTACCATCGTATTTGTTTGGTCTGTAGACTGACTGGCACGGTGGAGAAACCACCTCGAAAACGGAAAAGCAGGTAAGGCAAAATGCCTTCCTATTTGGCTTCGTGTTTTTCCATTTGCTTGGCTTCACCTATGCCATACTGCATAGTTACACTGTCGGTAGATGAAGTTTTTTATTTCGCTCCTTTCCTAATGAATATGACTAATTCAAGGTCTGTCTTTGTGAGGAGTTCAAAGTACTACCTGCACCGTTTGCGTGTCTGTGTGTAAGATTACATGGGAAAGAGAGGTGGGTAATTGAGAAATCTTAGGGTTTTTTTTTTTTTTTTTACTTTATTTTAAAGTTTATTTATTTTGAGAGCGAGAGAGAACGCACACAGGTAAGCAGGGGAGGGGCAGAGAGAGAGGGAGAGCTGTCAGCACAGAACCCCATGTGGGGCTCCGTCTCACAACCCATGACCTGAGCTGAAATCAACAGTCCCTTGCTTAACTGACCGAGCCACCCAGGGGCTCCCTTAGTTTTTTTACTTTAGCTGTAATTTCAGCTTCTCCACCAGCTCTGTTTAAAAAGCTAATGTTTGGGGCGCCTGGCTGACTCAGTCTGTAGAGTGTGCAACTCTGAGTTCCAGCCCCACCTTAGGCATAGACCTTTCTTTAAAAAAAAAACAAAAAATATTAAAAAGTTAATGTTTATTAACCATCTACTATGTGCCGAGTATTATCTACAAGTGCTTTATATGTATTATCTTCTGTAATCTTTTTTTTTAATGTTTATTTTTGAGAGAGAGGGAGAATGTGAGTGGGGGAGGGGAAGAAAGAGAGGGAGATGGAAGATCCGAAGCAGGCTCTGCGCTGACATCAGAGATCCCGATGTGGGGCTCGAACTCATGAGCTGCAAGATCATGACCTGAGCTGAAGTCACGCTTAACCAACTGAGCCACCCAGGGGCCCCATATCTTCTGTCATCTTGAAACACCCCAAAGAAGTATGTATCACAAATTATCACGGTTTTGCAGAAGAGGGAACTGAGGCACAGGGAGGCCAAGATCACTTACTCATCTAATAAGTCATAGGAACCAGATCTGAATCCAGGCAATCTGGCTCCAGAGCTTAAGCTCTTAGCCATTATACTATACTGCCTCTAATAAACATACAATTGAAAATAGATTTTCTTACTGCTTTTTTGTTTTATTATTGCACATAGTATGTAGAGTCTATAATAAACAATCGAACCCTAGGGAAATAGAAACGGGGGCTTAAGTAGTCCACAAACAAGTGAATTCTTCCTTGAGTAGGAAGGAGAGGATACATCCATCTCATTAACATTTTTGTGTGTATTCAGCGTGTCAGCTACTATGTAGCAGTTCTGTGTCGTCATTAGAAGGGTTCTTTTTCACAGATCCAGGCAGTGGTCTAGAGAGAAAATAAGCTACAGTAGAGAGGATGGGACCTGTAGGACCCCTGTCATAGTTAATATTTGGTAAGTTACTGATGTTAGTACACAGAAAACCTCAACAGTAAGTAGATCATGAAGTGCTGATGGTTGGAGTGTGTCAGGTAAAGTTCCTTTGTCACCGTGCAGTTCCACATGATGGCCACATCCGGCCGTAAAGCACTTGAAATGTGTCCAGCGTGACCGAGAAACTGAATTTTAAATTTTATTAATTGTAATTAATTTAAATTCAAAAATTGGTAGTTGACTCCCTGGAAGGTGTTCAAGTGTGTTTGGAACACTTTGGGTATTTGAATCGACTTTTTCATCTGGAAGCTTTATGAAATATATACACAAATCACATATTTCCAGTGAAAAGTTAATGTCCGAATCAAGATGTGCTCAAAGTAAAAATGCACATCGGATTTCAGGTGAGTATGAAAAAATGAATGTGAAATTTCTCATTTACTAATTTTTATATTGATTAGATGATGAAATCATTTTAGGTCTATTGGATAAATAAAAGTATTACTAAAATTATTTTCACTTTTTAAACTTTTCTAACATGTCTATCCAAAAATTAAAAACTACATATATGGGTTATGTTACATTTCTTTTGGACAGACTTTAGCTCTTACTACCCCACTTTAGTCTCTTGCAGTGGCCTCCTGACTGCGTTCTTAAATCTGTAATTTTTTTATCGTGCTGCGCAAGTTGATCTTGTAGTTCCCCTGTTTAAATCCCTCTATGGTTCCCCATTGCTTATTGAACATAACTCAGACTTTTGAGCCTAATCGTAGAGACTGCCTTTCTCCTCTCCCTGCCCTCCCAGCCAGTCTGATACTGTGGCCATGGACATTCTCAATAATGGACCTATTAAATATCTCCTATTAAGTGACTTAACTTTCTGCTGAAAACTGCACTATGAATTAATTGCTGAATGTAACTGTGTTCTGTTTGTCATTCCCCAAACTTACGTTCTCTCTTTGCTCTGGGTTTTTGTACTTGATTTCTCTTTCTCTCTGGATTACCTTCTCCTTGCTCCTTGGCAAGCTCCCTCCTTTAAGACTGAGCTCATATGTCACATCCTCTGTGCAGACTTTCCCATCCTCTCCTTCACCTTACTTGCTCCCACAATAGCTTGTACACACACCTGAGTTTAATGGTTGGTTTGGACTGCATTTGAATCCTAGCTGTGTCGAATACAAGTTATGAGATCATCTATAAGTTAGTAAACCTCCTTGAGCCCCAGTTTCCTTGTCTGTGCATGGAATTAATAAAAGTTCAACCCAGGGGCTCCTAGCTTGCTCAGTTGGTAGAGCATGCAACTCTTGATCTCAGCGTTGTGAATTCAAGCCCCATGTTGGGCATAGAGCTTACTTTAAAAATATATAACTTTTAGGGGCGCCTGGGTGGCTCAGTCAGTTAAGCATCTGGCTTCATCTTAGGTAATTATCTCATGGTTCCTGGGTTCAGGCCCATGTCAGTCTCTGTGCTGGCAGTTCAGAACCTGAAGCTTTCTTTGGATTCTCTGTGTCTCCCTCTCTCTCTGTCCCTCTCCTGCTTGTACTCTGTCTCTCTTTGTCTCTCAAAAATGCATAGACATTAAAAAAAAGAAAATATTTAATGAATAATTAAGAAAAAAACAGTTCCACCTTAAAGGGGTTGTGAAGTGCTTGGTACAGTGCCTGGCATATAGAAAATACACAATAAATTTTATGTTAAAAAGCAAGTATCTTTTATTTCCCACCTCTTTTCTAAATAAATACATGCTGAAGGATTAACAATAAGGTATTAAGGTAAAGAAGAAATGAGAGAAGAATAATAAAATTAAACCAGTGGCAAAAAACTGTTTTAAACCAGTGGCAAAATTGGTATATAGACTAGAAAATACTGCAGAGTTTCTAAAGGTGGGTTCCATATTTGGCTCTGAGTTTCCTCAGGCAAAGCAAAGAAGAAAAGATCAACTTCCAGAGCCATGGTGTTTCAGACACGTGTTGTTCAAGAGAAGCACAACTTTTTTTTAGTGTTAGAGAGAAATTTTTCTCACTGGTCTTCATAGTGGGGACACTGTGGTTTTGTAGGGGGGAGAGTCCCAATGATAAACATAGTAGTGGGTTTTTAAATATTGCTTCCTTTAATACTTTTTTCAAAAATCTTTTTAATGTCTCATTTATTTTTGAGACAGAGGGAGACAGAGTGTGAGCAGGGGAGGGGCAGAGAGAGAGGGAGACACAGAATCCGAAGCAGGCTCCAGGCTCTGAGCTGTCAGCACAGAGCCCGATGTAGGCTTGAACTCACGAACTGTGAGATCATGACCTGAGCCAAAGTCGGATGCTTAACCAACTGAGCCACCCAGGCGCCCCAACTTCTTGTAATGCTTCTTACTCCAGGTTCCTTAATGCCAGTGAACATTCTCCAAAGAGCCATACAGCTCACTGATCGCTTGGCTTGGTTTAGAGATCAACAGGGATGAATAAGTTACAGGGATTCTGTTTATCCAGCATTTAGACTAGTGCCTGGCACTTAGAAAACAATTGGTTGAATTATCGAATGAATGTGTCCTTAAATACTTCTCTATGAATATTCTTTTTTTAAATAAAAATATTTTTACTTTTATTTTTTTTAGTGTTCTCTACACCCAACGTGAGGCTCGTACTCACGATCCTGAGATCAGGAGTCATGTGCTCTTCTAAGTGAGTCAGGTGCCCCTAAAACTATTTTCTTAATAATACTAAGGTATTACTTGTCTTTTTCATGATTCATTCACTTTCATTCATCATGGAATTTTCTGAGGCTACAGTTGGGAGTGATTTCACTTCTTCTCTGAACACTCATGGAATGTATGTTTCTGTATTACTATATATAAAATTTTTGCTTTGAAATAGAAATATCAATAGATATACCCAGAAATATAGTTTTCAAGAGTGTTAAGGGGCTCCTGCGACCAAAAGGCTTGAGAGCTGTATGAGAGAACGTATCATAAGAAAAACTAAATTTTCCTTAGCTCTCAGTCCTTGAGATGCTCTTTTAACACCAGGTCCTCCTAGAGGCGCCTTTCCTTCCTTTGGGTGGCTGATATTTAAGGGTTCAGAACTGTTGCCACCAGGAGTCCCCGGTGTGGGCTCTCTGGATATTATGTCTTGTAACTAAGTTTTGCACCGATGACTTTTACCTTATATTCTCAGTGAAGAATCATGAGAGCATGCATTTTGATGTCTGATTAAGGTCAGAGCCTGATCAAGTCAGGGTTTTGACCTGAATGGACAGCCAACATACATCTATACATCTATGAAGAGATCCTATGGGCAAGACCAAGATTTCCCTCAGAAAACAGTTCTGAGGTTGTTCTAAAAAAAGCAAACAAAATGACCAGTTAAGGCCCTAAAGATGGGTTATAGAGAAAATATGTAATGGTCATAGCCAGAAATTTGTTTTATAGCTATTGTTACCAGTTGCATACTGTGGCCATGAAAATTCTCAATATCAAATGAAATGACATTGTAATGAATGCTTCAAGATGAATTAATTGTTGAATTTGGTCTTTACCATTCCTTTGGGTTGGCCTGCTATGTAGAGTTGTTGACTGTTATACTGTATATCCTATTAATGTTTGGAAAACAGTTGCTAAAAGTATCATTTTTATTTTTGGATGCTTGTTCTTAATTCATTAATGGCTCATTTTTTTTTCTTAAGTTTTTATTTAAATTTCAGTTAGTTAACATACAGTATAATATTAGTTCCAGGTGTATAATTTAGTGACTCAACACTTCTATACATCACCAGTGCTCATCACAACAAGTCCCCTCCTTAATCCCCATCACCTCTTTCACTCATCCCCCACCCACCTCCCCCTAAGTTATCTTTTGAGAACATTCCTAGTGTACACCAAATTATAAGAATACTTTTTAAAAACTAAGATGATATGAGATAAGCATTTCATACACTACTGTTATTAATTCTGTGTGTGTTTCTTTCCTCACTAAAACTTTTATTTCTTTATCTTAGTTCATCTTCGTATCCCTCGCACTGAGTGGCTGCTCAATAAAACTGTAGTGAGCCAATAAATGAATTGGTAGCAAGAAAGAGTTAGTGTAGGATGAGGCTTTCGTGGTCCATAATACTGTGACACTATTTAAGGGCCCTGATAAACTGTACCAGGCCAAAAGGAGTTTTAAGATTAGGAAATTTTATCTCTGTGGTTTTGGAAAATTCTGAAGACTTCAACATGTTTGCCTAATAATGTTTGGGTATAAGTCAGATCATCTTCTCAGATCCTACTAGGAATAAGACCCATTTGTTTGGATAGGATTTGTGTTGATAATGCTTTAATGTATGATTTGGAGGCTTTTTTTGGTGATGTTTAAAGAGAACTAAGAATTTTGGTGGAATACGTAATTTGTCTAAATTACATTTGAATTCTAAAAACTTTATTTTATTTTTTAAATTAATGTTTATTTATTTTCAGAGAGAGAGCGTGTGAGCAGGGGAGGGGCAGAGAGAAAGGGAGAGAGAGAATCCCAAGCAGACTCTGCTGTCAGCACAGAGCCCCACACAGGGCTCCATCTCACAAACCGAACTGTTAGATGTTTAACCAATGGGCCACCCAGACACCCCTCTAAAAACATTTAAGTGCTTTCTACTCCTGGGTGCCAGGGATATAGACGTGATTAAAATTTGGTCCCTGCTGGGTAAAACTCATAAAGTAGAGGAGGGAGACCCAAACAATGGGACAGTGTCATGACCTTGTATGTATGCAGAGGGTTTTTAGTAATGCTGCATACTGGTAGTCAGGGCACTTTCCGCAGACATTTCATCTAGGCTTTGGAGGTTTTCAGGAGGCTACTTAGGTGGTTCTGTGACTATTGAAATGGCAGAGTAGACAGACCCTGGATACAGATGGACTAATGCTGAGGACCTAAATGAGCCGAGCTCAGGACCTAAACCAGGCCAGTGTCAGGTATGGAAAGAAAGGTGTTTTTCAGAGTTCTGGGCTGTGGTGTCAGTTTTTAGAGATTAAGCAGCGGTTCACAACAAAGGCACCTTGGCCTCCCGGGGGCATTTGGCAGTGCTGGAGATATTCTTGCTGTTACAACCAGGGCATCTGGTGGGTGGAGGCCAGGAGTGCTAAACACCCTACAATATATAGAATAGCCTCCCACACTGAAGAATTATTCCACTCCAATTGTCAGTAATGTTGAAATTGAGAAATCCTGGATTGGGGTCTATTCTCAGCTCTTCCAAATACTAGCTTGGGCTCTAGAACAAATTATGGACTTAATCTCTCTGAATCTGCCCTTTTGCAAAATGCAGGTATTGGCAGTACTCACCTTGTAGGATTATTAGCCTCCTCTAATAGCATATAGACTGTGTGAGTGCAGAGATTTTTGTCTCTTTAAAATAGATTCAACGAGGGACGCCTGGGTGGCTCAGTTGGTTGAGCGTCGGACTTCAGCTCAGGTCATGATCTCGTGGTTCGTGGGTTCAGGCCCCACATCAGGCTCTGTGCTGGCAGCTCAGAGCCTGGAGCCTGTTTTGTATTCTGTGCCTCTCTCTGTCTCTGTCCCTCCCTGGTTCGTACCCTGTCTCTCTGTCTCTCTCTCAAAAATAAATAAATGTAAAAAAAATTTAAAACAAGATTCAATGAAGGAATGAATGTCAAGTACATGACAAGTTACCTGACATATTAAAGATTCAGTAAATGATACCTGTGGCTATATCATTAGTTTAACTATTTTTATGTTGCCTTTCCTTCTAGTCCTTTTAAAAACATCTTTATTGAGGTATTTACATTAAAAAATGTACACCGGGAAGCTTGCGTGGCTCGGGTGGTTAAGCGTCCAGCTTCGGCTCAGGTCATGATCTCGCAATTTGTGAGTTCAAGCCCCGCGTCGGGCTCTGTGCTGACAGCTAGCTCAGAGCCTGGAGCCTGCTTCGGATTCTGTACCTCCCTCTCTCTCTGACCCTCCCTGCTTGTGCTGTCTCTCTCTGTCTCTCAATAAATAAATAAGTAAATAAATAAATAAAAAACATTAAAAAAATTTTTTTAAATGTACTCCAATTTTAAGTATGCAGTTTGAAGACTTTTGACAAATGTATTCAACTCTGTAATCGCCCACTGTAATTATGATCTTGACCATCACCATTGCTGCCCTCCCCACCCCCACATTTGCTCATGTTGCCTTGGAGTCATGGTTCTGGCAATCACTGATCTTTTTTCCCTATTGTTATACTGTTGTTTTTTCTGAAATTTCATGTAAGTAAATAATTTATTAGATAATCTCATGTCTGCTTGGCATAACACTGTTGAAATTCATTCATGTTTTTATTTGTAACTATAGTTAATTTCTTCTTATTGCTGAGGAGATTCCATTGTATGATTTTTCCATAATTTATTTATTCGTTTGCCAGTTGGCAGACATTTGGTTTGTTTCCGGTTTTTGGCTAATATGAATACAACAATGAGCATTTGAGTTAAGACGTTGGGCAGATATGTTTTCATTTCTCTTGAGTAAATGCCTATGAGTGGACTTGCTGGGTCTTATGGTAAATGAATGTTTAACTTTTTAAGAAATTGCCATACTGTTTTCCAAAGTGACTGTACCATTTTCCATGCTTACCAGCAATGTTTGAGATTCCATGTGCTCCATGTTCTCACCAGTATTTGGTACTATCATTCTTTTTCTTTTAAACAGCTTTGTCCAGGTATAATGGCATACAGTAAGACTCACATATTTTTTTTTCAAAAATAGTTTGAGGTGAAATTCACATAACATAAAGTTAACATTTCAAAGTGAACAATTCAGTAGCATTTAGTATGTTCACAGCTTTGTGTAAGCACCACAGTTTTGACACACGTGTATGCCTTTGAAACCATGTATATACGTGTGTATACCTCTACTTCCAAAATATTTCTCCCACTCCATAGTAAATCCCCTTCCCCATGAAGCAGTTTCTCCCTCTCCCATCCCCACTTCGCCCTTGACAACCACCAATATGCATTCTATAACCGAGGATTTATCTTTTCTGGGTATTTCATACAACATGTGATCATTTGTGTCTGGTTCTTTTTTGTTTGTTTGTTTGTTTATTTATTGTCAAGTTGGTTTCCATATAACACCCAGTGCTCATCCCAACAATGCCCTCCTCCATGCCCATCACCCATTTCCTCCTCTCGTCCATCCCCATCAACCCTCAGTTTGTTCTCAGTATTTAAGAGTCTCTTATGGTTTGCCTCCCTCCCTCTCCTTACTATTTTTTCCCCCTTCCCCACTCCCCTGGCCCCCTGTTAAGTTTCTCCTGTTCCACATATGAGTGAAAACATATGGCATCTTTCTCTGCCTGACTTATTTCACTCAGCATAACATCCTCGAGTTCCATCCATGTTGCTACAAATGGCCAGATTTCATTCTTTCTCACTGCCATGTAGTACTCCATTGTATATATAAACCAGATCTTCTTGATCCATTTGTCACTTGAAAGACTCACATATTTAAAGTGTACAATTAAAAAACATTTTCTAAAATGTTTTTAAAATTTATTTTTGAGAGAGAGAGCGCACGTGCGCGCCGGTGAGCATGTGTGCACAAATTGCAGGTGGGGGGGTGGGGGGGACAGAGAATCCGAAGCAGGTTCTACACTGAGGTCACGACCTGAGCCAAAGTTGAATGCTCAGCCAACTGAGTCATTCAGGTTCCCCTAAGTTTTGACACATGTGTATACCCTTGAAACCATCACCATTGTTTGCTGTTCCGGGGGTATATGGTGATATGTATCATTGTGTTTAATTTGCCTTTCCCTGATGATGAATCATGTTGAGTATCTTTTCATGTATTAATTTGCCATTCATAAAACTACTTTTGTGAGTTTTCTTTTTAGATCTTTAGCCCATTTTCTTAAATCAGTTGTTTGTGTATATAGTTATAAGGATACCTTTATGTATTCTGTAAATAAATTATTTATTCATATCTATGTTGTGCAGATGTTTTTCCCCAGTGTATGGCTTGCCCTTTCCTTTTCTTCACAGTATCTTGAGCTTTTAGCTTGAATAATAGGTTGGATGGAAACATTTTTAATTGAGACAACAGAGACAGGAGCAAGTTTGGAAGAGTAAGATTATGAGTTTATTTTGACTCTATAGAGTGTAAAGTGCTTTAGTGAATACCGTCTCTCACCAGACAGGTGAAAACTTGGGTCTGGAGCTAAGAAGGGAGAGAGTAGGTCTTTGGGTACAGATTTGGAAGTCATCAGTAAATAGTTATCGAGGTCATGGAATGGAATAACGGACCACTTTGAGTGAAATGTGAAGGGTGGAGTCTCCTAATAATAGGTTGTGGAAATATTCCAGACTCCTTTCTGTCTTTTGAATGTTCTGTCTTTGCAGTATTATCTGTCCATTGCAGCGTTTCTGGATGCAGTCCTCAAACAAGTAGTGTTTATCTCTGGGAGATAGATCTCTGTACTCTGGTGAGCCCTGAGATTCTGGAGGTAGTTATATTGAAAACGAGGTGAACATTTTCCAGTTTACACTGAAACACAGGAATGTCCTCTACTTAGAGTTTCTGTGTGATAGTGTTTGCCTTAGCAACATCCCTACAGAAATGCGGTGGTGTTTGTGAAACTGTTTCTTCTAGCATGTGTCAGTGAAAACCTAAGGACATAACACCAAAAGTCAGTTCTGTAAAAACAGATTCAACAGGAGCCCAAGATGGTACAGTCAAAGTGGTCAGCATTTTCATGGTAGCACTGTACTCAAGAATAAAACCGAGACTGGCTCAAGCAGTGATTTTTAAGGGTGCTACAAAAAATGAGCCCAAAGGGTCATGGAACTAATTCAAGGATTCCGTGGAGGGCAGGATGTCAGAAGTAGGCAGGCAGAGGAAAGTTAAGTAGACTAGCTTCTAAGACTCCACTTCTACTTTTATGTATGTATGTATATGTATTTTTATTTTTATTTATTTTTATGTTTTTTATTTATTTTTGAGAGACAAGAGACAGTGCAAGCAGGGGAGGGTCAGAGAGAGAGGGAGATACAGAACCCGAAGACAGGCTCCAGGCTCTGAGCTAGCCGTCAGCACAGAGCCTGATGCAGGGGTCGGACCCACGAACTGTAAGATCATGACCTGAGCCGAAGTCGTGTGCTTAACCGACTGAGCCACCCAGGCACCTAATGAAAAATATTATTATCAGTTCATAGATTTAAGCACATTTGATGAATTTCTATCCATTATCATCATTTTTTTCTTATTTATAGTCATATTGACCTACTTTTGCCCAGGGGAAGCATCTTTAAATTGCCTCCTGGGGCCTTTTTACACAACTCCATTAAACTTTGATGGTTTCCTTGCTTCCTGGTTGGACAGGATATTCCAGGCCCATGTTGTATGTTTCCTTTTCAGGCCTAGAATCGGCCATTCTCCAAAGAGACTTCTTTGTTCTGGCATCACTCTGCTTCTCTTTGTTTCTATTCTGAGACTCTATTAGGAAGAAAGGGTGGCACAATCTAAAAGTAGTTTGAAAGCAACAAATTTAAAAGAATGGATTATGTACTGTGGTTCTCAATAATCTTCATAAATGTAATTTTTAAAATTTAGGTTTTTGATACAAGTTGACTAACACACAGGAGTTATATTTTAAGTTAAGATCCTGAAATATAGGTACTCTGTAATGCTGACCATGGCTGGATCTACTGAGAGGTCAGGAGACCAGATCATAGAATTGTTTTTTTTCTTCTTTATGGAAATTGTGCATCCCTAACCTAAATGGATGGCTTTCCCACAAGGCCAGGATTTTTTGGTGGGGGGCATTCCAGGCAGATAGACATTGATATATAAATAATTGCTTAATGTTCTATACCTTCTATAGGAGAGAATAGCCAGAAAAAATTGTGGGTAATAGATCACTAATGGAAAAATCTTAATTTCAATGGAGCAACCTGTTCAGAACTCTCTTTAAAACTACCAACATGAATAAGTCATAAAAGATACCTGTATGTTAGTAAGTTAGTTGACTGTATAGTAGGTACGAATTATATTTCACAAAATCAGGTAACCGAGAAATATTACAATATTTTAATTCCTTCAAATGAAATTAAATCCAGCCTTGGGATATGTGCTCCTCCTACTCCTAATCCACCAAACGGATGAAGAATTCAATCTCAGTGACGAAGAATGGGCAGCCACCCCTCCTGAGGGTTGTACAGGAATCTGAGACACTTCTGAGGAACCAGGCAAAGCATGGAAGGTTCGTTTTCAGTCTGTAACGGCTGTGGCTGGTAAGCAGGTCCTTGATGTTTGGCAGCTCTAACAGTTAGGGCCGACGTTAGGCACACAAATTTTTTTTTTAATACTTACTTACTTTTTAGAGAGAGAGAAAGAGAGTGGAGGAGGGGCAGAGAAAGGAGATGCAGAATCTGAAGCAGGCTCCAGACTCTGAGCTGTCAGCACAGAGCCCGATGTGGGGCCCGGACCCACAGACTGAGATCATGACCTGACCGAAGTCAGACACTTAACTGACTGAGCCACCCAAACACCCTTCGGCGCACGAGTTTATACTAGGTTTGGGGGTTCTGGTGTAGAAGGTTTAGCTCTCCTAGGTACAGCACATACCCGTTTCCCTCTGAGGATCTGTCATTTATCTAGAACCCTGCCAGGAAGTGGGCTTGCAGGCCTCCTCTGTTTGTGGGTCCCAAAGAGTTCCTTCCCCTTACCAGATCATTCACTCCTTTTTTCTTCTTTCTACCCTTCTGCCTCCAAAGGTATTTTCGTTCCAGCCTCCCCTCAGCGTCATCTCCTCAAGGAGCTCACATTTTCAGAAAACAAAAACAAACCTCCCTTGCGGCACGGACTGTCTCCTTGGGGTCTGGGGAATACACTGAGAACAAAGCATCTATTGACGTCTTAATAACTATCCAGCTCCCTTTTTTTTTTTTTAACCTTCAGTAATTCTTTTAGTCTTTGTGGTGGTTTTAAAGACTGTCCACAAACTCTTTGATTCTCCTTTCCTTAAAAGATGGAGCTTCACTCACCCCTGTGAGTATGGGTGGACTTTGTGACTCCCTTCCAGTGAATAGAAGGCAGTGGAAGTGAGGAGACTTTACTTCCCAAACCAGGTTGTCAGGAGACTTTGGTTTGTTTCTTTCCTTCGCTCTCTCATCACTCCCTCTGACGGAGGTTGGCTGCCATGATGGGAGATGGCCCTGGACAGACAAGAGCCACTTGCCATGTAGTGGAGACAGGAGACAGGCAGTCAGTGGTAAGGGCCACTTGGTAGGGAAGAAAGCCTGCCAGGCACCAAGCACATGAGTGAGCTTGGAAAGGGATCCTGAATTAATTGAGCCTTGAGAGATGACTACAGCCCTGGCCAGCAGCTTGACTTTCTATCCTGGCTTCACGAGGGCTGAGTTACATGAGCCTGTGATTTTTTTGGCGGGGGAGGGAGGTAGTCTCTTTTCTTTCGACACTGGCACTATTGTACCCAAGGGATCAATCTCTGGCTAGGCTTTCTCTCCTTCTGGATAGGTCTCTGATGGGCCCTGTGTGTCTGTGTATGTGTTTTGGAAGCAGCTGTCTTTTGATGAAAGGCATTGCAGGTCAGTTTACTTTCAGGCCGTGATGTGTGCCTGTTGTAATAGCAGAATCTCTATTTGTTTTTCTCTTCAGAGTCATTGCTCCTACCCGGGTCTTTTGTCCCACAGATTGGGAAGGAGTCCCCTGCTCATGTTCACTCTTAATAAGGCAAAAGCCAGAAGGTCATTGCCCTGTGAGATTTACTTTCCCTCTGTCTGGCATCTATTACCAGGTTTTGGACTTTTTTCCTACCCCTTCTTGGCTGTCTGGGAAGAGTGGACAAATCACACTCAAGTAAGCTGCTGATGGTTAATTTTATATATAAACTTGACTGGGTCACAGTGCCTAGACATTTGGTCAAACCTTATTTTGTCTGTGTCAGGTTGTTTCTGGATGAGAGTGGCATTTGAATTGGCACACTGAGTAAAGTAGATTGCCCCCCCTACATGGGTGGGCCTCATCCAATCATTTGAAGACCTGAGAAGAACAAAAAGGCTGAATAAGAGGGAACTCTTCCTGCCAGACTGCTTGAGTTGGGACATCAGTCTTTTCTTGCCTTTGGACTTGAGCTGTAACCTTGCTCTTCTTGGGTCTCGAGTTTGCTGGCTCTCAGGATGGAACTTACACCATAAACTTTCCTGGTTCTCGGGTTTTCAGACTCCAACTAATATTTCATCATTGGCTCTCCTGGGTCTCAGCTTGTTGATGGATCTTGGGACTTTTTGGCCTCCGTAATTGCATAATCCATTTCTTTATTATCTATCTCTATCTAAACACATGCACATACACATCCTGTTGGTTCTGGTTCCTCAGGAGAACTCTTATACATAAGCCATTATTTTTATTAGTTATTATTATTATTTTTTAAGTAGGCTTCATACCCAGCATGGAGCCCAGTGTGGGGCTTGAACTTACCTGAAGTCAAGACCTGAGCTGAGATCAGGAGTTGAGTGGCTAGCCATCCAGGCACCCCAAGCCTTGTTTTGTTTTTTTATGGCCTTCCTTTGTTTCATCCCTGGTTGCTCGAGTGCTCCTGAACTTGCCATTGCTTCTGCTCAGTTAGCTGTGGGTGCTCTTCATGCTTGCCGGCCTCTGTGAATGGCCATACTCACCACAAGCCAAGCAGAAGGAGAAGTGCTTATGTTTTCATAAACTTGGCGGCTGTTTTGGCAATGTTTCACACTAAGGCTGGGCATCATTCTTTTTTTTTTTTTTTAGAGATTATTTATTTATTTTGAGAGAGAAAAAGAGAGAGCATGTGTGTGCACAGTAGGGAAGGAACAGAAAGAGAAGGGAGAGAGAGAATTGCAAGCAGGCCCTGCACTATCAGTGCAGAGCCCAATGCAGGGCTCAAACTCACAAAGCATGAGATCATGACCTGAGCTGAAATCAAGAGTCAGATGCTTAATTGACTGAGCCACCCAGGTGCTCCTATGCACCATTTCTTTATGTTCTTGTTTTGCAGTTGGGTTTCTTTCTCCCAGACTCTCTCCATATACTCTATATGGGCCTCAGGAGCAAATGTACCTGTTTGGCAGTATTCTAGGAGTTCTTCCTGTATGGAGGAACACATGATGAAAGTGCTCCCACATGGTTTCCCAAAAGTGTGCAAAGTGGCGGTCAGAACTTTAAAAGTTTTATTTATTTATTTATTTATTTATCTACTTACTTACTTACTTATTTTTAAAGTAATTTCTATGCCCAGTATAGGGCTTGAACTCATAATCCTAAGAGCAAGAGTCATGCTCTTCGGGGCGCCTGGGTGGCTCAGTCGGTTAAGCGTCCGGCTTTGGCTCAGGTCATGATCTCACAGTTCGTGGGTTCAAGCCCCGCATTGGGTTCTGTACTGACAGCTCGGAGCCCGGAGCCTGCTTCAGATTCTGTGTCTCCCTTTCCCTGCTCACACTGTCTCTGTCTCTCAAAAATAAATAAAAAGCATTAAAAAAATTTTTTTTAAAAAGGCATGCTCTTCTGACTGAGCCAACGAGGCGTCCCAGAATATTTAAATTATTGTGATAGTTTCCAAACTCTAGCATTATCTATATGTTTTCAGAGAACAACTGCCCAAAATAAAGACTTTAGGTTTAGAGCAGTTGCCGTTAGCCTGTCTTTCTAACAATAGATAAGCAAGTCATTTATCTATTGTGGTGACTCCTGGCTGTTGATAATGAAATTGACATCAATGAGTAAGAGGATTCTTACTTTTTTATAAAGTAGGAATATGCATCTATATTGTTTCAAACCAGTTTTAAGTTATTAAGGTACACGTTTATTTTTATTTTATTTTAATGTTTTATTTTTATTTTTTGAGAGAGAGAGGAAGAGAGAGACAGTGTGAGCAGGGGAGGGTCAGAGAGAGAGGGAGACACAGAATCCAAAGACAGGCTCCAGGCTCTGAGCCAGCTGTCAGCACAGAGCTCGACCTGGGGCTCGAACCCATGAACCACGAGATCATGACCTGAGCTGAAGTCGGATGCTTAACTGACTGAGCCACCCAGGCGCCCCTAAGATACACATTTAAAAGAAGGAGAATGTTCTTAATAATTTATATGAGAATTATATGAGAATTATATAATGTGTACTGGAAAGATGGGTTATTGAATCCGGCAGTAAGCACAGTAGGAGAAATCCTACGTAAACTATCAGAAAAAGAAGTCCTTTATAATTCATGTCTTGGTCTTTTGAAATATGGCTTACTTACATGTTTACTAGAAACGGATATGTTTTCAGTGTTTCTTAAGAATTTTATCTAAATTAAATATCTCATGTACCTGCTATTACATATTTTATATGCTCTTGTGAGAAAATACCAATGGCATTTAGTAGAGGTTTTCGTGAATTCAAGGCACTTCTATTGTTATTGATTTTTCTTAATAATCAGATAATAAATCACAGTAATTGTTATATAAGTGGCCACAGAATATTTACTCTTAAAAAGAGGTTCTTATACTTGAAAACATTGGAAACTACTGAATTAGTATCTTTGGAGCTATTTCCAGCTCTGATATGTGGGAGAGGAACCATAGCTTAAGGATGGAGTCTGTAAGGGTGTGTGGTAAAAAGCATCACAGAACTTGCTGGTGAAATCCCCAGGGCTTTGGCTGGTTTCTTAGTCACTCCTTTTTCTTTCCTACATGCTCTAGAGGTTTGATTCATCGTTTTCCCCCCAACCTTCATTTGGTAATCTCTTGTTCTCTCAGCCCATAAACCCTTCTTTGAAAGAGAATGCAGGTGCCTCAGCTTTTCTCTTCCTTTCTTAACTCTTCAAGTATTTGATGCTTTTTCATTAAAAAAATTTTTTTAATGTGTATTTTTGAGAGTGAACAGGGGAGAGGCAGAGAGAGAGAGAGAGAAGGAGACACAGAATATGAAGCAGGCTCCAAGCTCTGAGCTGTCAGCACAGAGCTCAGTGTGGGGCTCAAACCCACAAACCATGAGATCGTGACCTGAGCTGACATCGGATGCTTAGGATTTCTACTGCCAGTAACAATAGGGAATGAAATGAATGAATAAAAATTTATGCATTTGAGAATTTAGAGTTTTATTAAAAGTACGAAGTTTCCAAACCTTCATTGAGGGGTAAATGAGTAAAGCTCGGTTTTCTAGTAGTCTAACGAGCACCTAACCATTTATTCTTCTCTAGTGTTTGGCCCTGAAGATAATTACTCATAGGCCATTGAATTCATTTCATCACAGAGGAGGAGAAGCTCCAGGGTAGTTTTTAGTCTCTCCACCTGTTGCTTTTTGCAGGAAAAGTCTACTTAATAGAAACCAATAAACAGTATTAATGAAAATCAACTTAGATATATACTGACTCGTAACCTTCCATTGGTGTAATAGATTGTATTTTCCAACGATACCTTAAATATCATTGTTCATTACACATGTTCTTCTTACATTGTGACCTTGACACTCCTCCCTTCTAGTGTTGAGGTCTGTGTCACCATCTCTTAACCAGAGGCGGCCTTTGTAAATTCCAAGAGATGGCATGTAAATGCTCTCTTGGCATGGCCCAGGCAAAACTGTGTGACTAATAGGGCTGGGTCAGAGAAATGTCACGTGCTTCTACCTTCCCCTCTTGAGATGCTCCCTGTTGGAACCAAGTTCCCAGGCTGTGCCGTGAGGGCTCAAGTGGGAGGCCTGCGTGAGAGAAACTGAAGCTCCTGGCCCTCAGCCCCAGCTGAGCTCCCAGCTGACATCTAGCCTCAGCCTGGCGGCTGTGGGAGTGAGCCATTCTCAAAGCAGGTCCTAATCCTCCGGATCCCCATTTTACTGCCCCGCGGATGCCCATGCAGGGCAGAGAAGAGCTGTCCCCGCCAAGCCCTACCCAGTTGCAAATTCACGAGTACAGTTGAAGACTGTGGTTTTCAGCCACTAAGTCAGACAACAGAAGATGACTGAATTGGTATTCCATTTGCCAAAGCTGAGAGAAGAGACCCTGCATACATTAAACTGTTTCAGTTTACAAACAAGGTTTCTGCCTTCAGGACCACTGTCAGTATCATAAAAGAAAAAAACCAGATTCTGTGTCCTATTCCCTTACAGATTTTTATCTCATAGGCTTTCATTTTCTGTATTTATTAAATTATGGGTTTTTTAAAAATGTTAATTTGGAGGAGGAGAGAAGGGCAGAGAGGGAGAAAGAATCCGAAGCAGGCTCCAGGCTCCAAGCTCTTAGCGCAGGGCCCTTTGTGGGGCTCTAACTCAGGAACTGAGATTATGGCGTGAGCCGAAGTCGGATGCTTAACTGACTGAGCCACCCAGCGCCCCTGGGTCTAGTACAAAACAGCAAAAACTGGACACTAATATCCCTGCTCATATAACTCCATTCTTCTGTCCTTCTAATATAGAAGATTGTATGCATGTTAACAATGAGCAGTGACTTTGGTATGATTCAGGAGGTATGTGACCTTGGAAAGTGACATCTTCTTTGTAACACAGTTTCTCATATAAAATGGTATCTACTTCGTAGAATTGTTGTGTTGTTGGCTCTTCTTACCACTGCTGATCATTTCCACTATTATTGGCATTATTTTTAGACAAGGGAGGGGAAGGGTAACCAGCACAAAGGTTGCAATCTGAAATGATGGAGTAAATCTTTCTTTCTTTCTTTCTTTCTTTCTTTCTTTCTTTCTTTCTTTCTTTTTTTTGAGTAAATATTCCTAAGAAGTTGGGTACAGAGGGATGTTCAAAAGTCTAAAAGGACTAAAGAATTAATTGTCTTTTAGGATTTTTTTAAGGCTTAAGGCTTCATTTAAGTGGTGAAGACCAGGGGTGCCTGGGTGGCTCAGTTGGTTGAGCATCTGACTCCTGATTTCAGCTCAAGTCAGGTCATGATCCCCGGGGTCATGGGATCGAGCCCCGTGTTGGGCTCTGTGCCAAGTGTGGAGCCTGCTTGGGATAGTCCCTCTCTTTCTCTCTCTCTCTCTCTCTCTCCCTTGCCCCTTCCTGTCTCCCACTCTCTCTCTCTCTCAGAAAAAAAAGAAAAAGTGAAGACCAGAAGGACTCCTTTGGGAAAAAAGATTAGGGAGAAAGATTCTGAAGAAATTTCAGAAATCAGAGTGCTGGTTTTTAGACTTGTATTTTTAAAAATTTATTACTATTATTATTATTATTATTATTATTATTGAGAGAGAGAGAAAGAGTGTGAGTGGAAGAGAGGGGCAGAGAGAGAGAGAATCTCAAGCAGACCCTACATTTAATACTGAGCCCAATGTAGGGCTCTGTCTCACAACCCCGGGATCATGACCTGAGCCATTGAAATCCAGAGTCCGATGCTCAGCTGACTGAGCCACCCCATGGACTTCTCTTTCTTTTCTTTTCTTTTCTTTTTTCTTGGCCCCATGGACTTGTTGATGATGACTGGCATTTATTGATATATTAACCAGTGATTTCTCAAATGTTACCTGTTGTCACTGATTTATTTTTTAACAAGCCCTTTAACTTTATTAATGAATACTTCAATGCAATAAAATGTATAGATCTTACGGTATTCAGTTCACTATTTGTTTTGATCCGTTCTTAATTCTTCAGCATTCAGGTTGATTACAGAGTAATGAACTAAATGGGAGGAGGGGACTGAGAGAGAATTACTGAATTCCCAGGGTGCTGGCTGGTGCTTATAAACAGTTCGCGTTTATATTTGTTACTTCATTAGAAGATGGATGGTATTGTTCTCATTTACAAATAGAGAAACTGAGGCTCAGGAAAGTAAAGTGATTTGCCCTGAGTAACACAATTGGGAAGTGGCTCAGGCAAGACAAACATCGTCTTTGTCTGTCTCTATAATATTTTTACTGTTACAGACTAAAATAATGGTATTGGCTTTTTAAAAAAATTTTGTTGGAGATAATTTCCTATGAGGCTTTATTAAAGTCCCATAAGTAAAATGCGAACAGTTCTTTGATACGCATGTCTTCTGGTTTCAAATGCTTCAAACTTCCTCAAGCTTCTAATACCATTTTTTTTTATTTTACCAATTTCTATAATTGATATAGTGTAATTTATCCTCTCTAGTGGTTATTAGGTAAAAGTAGTTGTTTGGGATAACATAGCACAATTTTAACTTTTAAGTATTCAAGAAAATAAAGACCATTAAGAATGAAAAGAATTCTGTTTCCGAAGAGCTCATGCTATTGCAGGTCTCTTAGAAGATTTAAGGGCAGAAATGTAAGTGAGTTTCTTAATTTTCCTGAATAACAAACAGCTTCATGCTGGAGACTAGATGATGAACAAGTTGAAGTGTTACTGAGTAAAAATATCTTCAGGTGCAGAAATGCAGCCTTTGGTTCAATCAGCTTCGTATTCTTATGAAAATGCTAGCTCTGAAAATGGAGTAATTAAGACCGATTTCAGGCAATCATTTGTTTAACAGGTATTCTAAAAGTATCTAAATGTGCTTAGTATTTTTAAAAATATTCTGAGGACTTTTAATACACAGTTTACCTAATTGGGATTCTCTTAATATATTGATGGTTTCTCTTAATATATTGTTGATGGTTTCATCTTTTAGATTTTTCCTAGTTTCTTATAAACTGTTGAATATCTAAGAGTTTTTATTTATAATGTCATTTTACTTGTAATAAACATTTTAAACATCTCAAGTTTAATTCAGTATTTCATATGGCTATCTACCCTGTGCTCCTAATATCCCTTCCTCTGCTCCACTTTTAATAAAAAAAATTTTTTTTAAATGTTTATTCATTTTTGAGAGAGAGACACACACAGTGCAACCAGGGGAGGGACAGAGAGAGAGGGAGACACAGAATCTGAAGGGGTCTGCAAGGTGTTTGAACAGCTTGAACTCATAAACTATGAGATCATGATCTGAGCTGAAGTCTGACAATCAACTGAGCCCTCCAGGCACCCCTACTTTTAATTTTTTTAATTAAAAAATTTTGGGTTTTGTGTTTGTTTTCATTCATTTAATCTGGGCTTTGCTTTCTGTCTTCTTCTACTAACATAATAAGTTCTATGAGGGCAGGACTGTTTCTTTGTTTGTAAAGCACAGAAAATACCTGAAATGCAATGGGTTTTTAAGAAATATTTTGTTGAATAAACCATGTTATTTTAATTAATTGTTTTATTTTATTTATTTTTAATTTTTTAAATGTTTTATTTATTTTTGAGAGAGAGTGAGAGAGTGTATGTGAGCAAGGGAAGGTCAGAGAGAGAGGGATCCAGAATCTGAAGACAGGCTCCAGGCTCTGAGCTAGCTGTCAGCACAGAGCCTGACGCAGGACTCGAACCCACGAACCGTGAGATTATGACCTGAGCCGAGGTTGTACCCTTAACCAGACTGAGCCACTCAGGCACTCCTAATTAATTATGTTAAAATGAAATCTAACATGTATACAAAAAAAGCACATATGTATACTTTATTTAAAACATTTTTTTAATGTTTTTTTTGAGAGAGAGAGAGAGAGAGCACAAGAGCACATGTGTGGGAGGGACAGAGAGAGGGAGACAGAGGATCCCAAGCAAGCTGTGGACTGACAGCAGAGAGTCCAATGCAGGTCTCAAACCCCTGAACCACGAGAACAGCCCTAACATATGTATAGTTTAAAGAAGAATAATGAAATTGTTATCTTTGTTTCCACTGTCCAGCTTTAAAACTAGTACATTATCAATACTTACGAAGTTCCTCAAATGCCTCTCTTCTATGGCATTCACTTCCTCCCCTCCCCTGTTAGAGGAAAAGCACTACATTGAAATTGTTTTCATTTCCTTTTCTTTCATGGTTTTACAACCTATGGATGTAACTATACATATATTGTTCAGTTTTAGATTTGGTAAGCCTTAAATACATGAAATCATACTGGGTTTCTTCTTTGGTTTGCTTTCTTCAGTCAACATTCAGAGATGCACATACATGTGTGCCGTTCATTTTCACGGTTAATAGTATTCAGTTACATGACGGCATCACGGTTTATCCATTGTCCTACCTCTGAGTGATTGAATTATTTCTCAGTCACAAACAGTGCAACCACAGACATTTTTTTAAAGCATCTCCTGTACATGTGCAAGTTTATTAGGGTATATGTCTGAAGACTTTTGGGGTCATATAAAATGGGCATTGGCAAGTTATTACTGACATTGTTTTCTAAAGTGGCTGTACCAGCATGCACTCCCATCAGCTTCTTTTGTGGGAATTCCAGTTTCTTACATTCTGGCCAGCACTTGGTATTTTAAAATTTGAGCCATTGTGATAGGTGTATAATAATATTCCTGTGCATCTTTTTTTTTTTAAGAAAACATTTAAAATTGCATTTAAAAAATGTTTATTTATTTTTGAGAGACAGCGTGAGCAAGAAGAGGGCAGAGAGAGAAGGAGACAGAATCCGAAGCAGGCGCCAGACTCTGAGTTGTCAGCACAGAGCCCAACGTGGGGCTCGAACTCACAGACCGCGAGATCATGACCTGAGCTGAAGTCGGCTGCTTAACTGACTGAGCCACCCAGGCGCCCCCAAAATTTCACTCTTAAATATGTACTGTTACTTGGGCTCTTCAGTTCTCAAACCATGGGATCATATTGGATCCCTCACCTCGCTTCCTGTACCATATGATTTTCACAGATATTTTCTCTTTATGACAACTGAAAAACCAGCTGCACGAAGATATGACATGATTGAATATAAAGTGATCTAGTGTTAGAACTCAGCCACCTAGAGCTTGTAGTTTGTGTGGTCTCCGACAGATGTCACTGTGTTTCCCTTGAAAGTTTAATATATCCTGCCGCTTGTAAAATTGCTGTGGTGCCCTGGGTGCCTGAACGCCCAGTTTGGGAACCACAGTCTTGGAGTATTAGTCATGATTATCTATAGGGAGTAGAGCTTTTTTTTTTTTTTTTAAAAGATTTTTGTTTTTATGTAATCTCTACACCCAGTATGGGGCCCTGACTCACAATGCTGAGATTAAGAGTCACATGCTCTATTGACTGAAACAGCCAGATATGCCAAGGAGTAGAATTTTTATTGATTTGTTATGTTTTCTGGGTTTTCCACATTTCCTCTTTTTAAAAAAAATTTTTAATGTTTATTTATTTCTGAGTGTGAGAGTGTGTGCACGAGCTGAGGAAGTGCAGAGAGAGGAGGACAGAGGATCCAGAGCAGGCTCTGCCTGGATAACAAGAGACCCTGACGTGGGGCTCAAAGCCATGAACCGTGAGATCACAACCAGAGCCCAAGTTGGATCTTAACTGACTGAGCCACTGAGGTGCCCCCAATATTCCCTGTGTTTTAAAAAATTTATTATTATTTTTAAGTATACTCTACCCCCAACATGAGGCTTGAACTCATGATCCTGAGATCAAGAGTCACATGCCCCACCTCCTGAGCAGCCTGGTGCCCCCATAATTCTTTTATAATGATCATATAGCATTTAAGAGAGGTCAGAGAAAAAATTACATATTTCTAAAAGAAATTATTAACTGAAGTCCGTATTTTATTCTGCTCTTTAAAGTTTTTAATTTTCTGTTCTACACACAAACATATTACTTTACGTTTATTTATTTATCTTTGATTTTTTAAAATGTTCATTTATTTATTTTAATGCTTATTTTTATTTTTGAGAGACAGAGCGTGAGCAGGGGAGGGGCAGAGAGAGAAGAAGACACAGAATCTGAAGCAGGCTCCAGGCCCTGAGCTGTCAGCACAGAGCCTGATGCCGGGCTTGAACTCAGAACTGTGAGACCATGACCTGAGCCGAAGTCAGCTGCTTAACCAACTGAGCCACCCAGGCGCCAATGTTTATTTTTGAGAGAGAGAGAAACAGAGTGCAAGTGGGGGAGGGGCAAAGAGACAGGGAGACACAGAATCTGAAGCAGGTTCCAGAAGTGTGAGATCATGAGCTGGGCTGAAGTCGGACGCTTAGCCAACTTAGCTGCCCAAGCGTCTCGTCATTGCTTTACATTTAGTTATATTTCTTCAGAGGCCTCTTGACTGTGACAGTTTCTTAGACCTTTGTTATTTTATTTATTTATTACTTTTACAGTTTTGAGGCATATTGGTCAAGTAGCTTTTAGAATATCTTCCAGTTAGGGAAGATCAGAGGTAAAATGCCATTCTCATCCTATTAAGGGTACGTGCTACCTACATGACTTATGACTATTAATGTTAACCTTGACCACCAGCCGGAGTATGTCCATCAGATCTCTTCACCGTAAAGCTGTTCCTTTATTCCCCCTTTTCATACCCTGCCCTTGGATAGGAAGTCATTAAGTGGAGTCCATACTTAAAGAGTGGGGGCTATGCGTTACACTTCTTTAAAGGCAGAGTATGTAAATTATTTTAAATTCTTCTTTATAGGAGACTTGTCTGTTCTCCCCCATTTATTTGTCTATTCATGGTGGTTGTTGTGGTTGTTGGGTTTTTTTTTGTTATTGTTATTTTTTTATGGTTTGGGTTATATTCCAACACTGCCTTCTTTATTTTATTTATTTATTTATTTATTTATTTATTTAGTTGTTGTTGTTGCTGAAATTGTTCCAGTTTGGCCATTGGGTGCTCTTCAGTTTGCTGCTATGACCCTTTGGTGCACTTTTATCATGCGGGTTAAAAGTTTGCTTTTGCATTCCTTACTTTTTGATACTCTAAGATGCTCCAGGCTCATTTTAGATATTTCTTGCCTCTAATAGAATGTGACATTTCTCCAAGGAACCTGTTTCCTTTTATTGGAGAACGATATTAAAAATCAAGGTCTGAGGGCACCTGGCTGGGCCATTTGGTAAAACATGAGATTTTTTTTTTTTAATGTTTATTCATTTTTGAGAGAGACAGAGTACGAGTGGGAGAGGGGCAGAGAGAGAGGGAGACACAGAATCCAAAGCAGGCTCCAGGCTCTGAGCTGTCAGCACAGAGCCTGATGTGCGGCCTGAACCCACAAATCATGAGATCATGACCTGAGCCAAAGTCGGATGCTTAACCGACTGAGCCACCCAGGTGCCCAAACATGGGACTCTGGATGTCAGAGTCATGATGAGTTCAAGCTCCATATTGAGCATGAAGCCTACTCCAAAAGAAGAAAAAAAATAGCATTTAGGTGCTGAGTGTGCTTGTAGGCACAGTGTTGTATCAGTTAGTATTCCTCTGATGATTAAGGAAGTCAGGTACTTTTTTGTTTTTTGTTTTTTTGTTTTGTTTTGTTTTTTTGTATATCCGGTTTTTCATGTGGCAAGGCTATTCAAGAATTTTGCCCAACAACAGAGTTGAATACTTGTGACAGAGACTGTCTGGCTCACGAAACCTAAAATCTGTACTGTCTCACCCTTTATAGCAAAAGGTCACTCACACCTATAGTTATAATAACTATTCTAATGTCAGTTCTGGGTTGGTTTTGATTGGTTGATTTTTCTCATCATCGCTGGTCATATTTTCCTGTTTCTTTGGATACCTTGCAATTTTTATTTGGATGCCATACATTGATTGGGTTGGGAGGGGGGACTGGAGTTTTGTTTTGTTTCTTTCCTCTTATACATGTCTGGATGCCAGACATTGTGCAGTGGGGGGGGGGGAGGTCACTGGAGTTTTGTTTTGTTTTTGTTTTGTTTTTTCCTTCTTGTACATGTCTGGATGCCAGACATTGTGCAGTGGGGAGGGGAGAGGGTGACTGGAGTTTTGTTTTGTTTTTCTCCTTCTTCTACATTTCTGGAGATTTTTCCTGGGATGCAGTTAAATTATTTAGAAATATTTTGATCCTTTTTATTTTGAGGTTTTAAGTAACAGTGGGACCAAAGCCACATTTAGGGCTATCATCATTAGGGCTTATCATTCTTCATTTTTAAAAAAAAATTTTTTTGAGATAGGGAGAAAGAGCGAGAGCAGGGGAGGGGCAGAGAGAGAGAGAGAGAGAGAGAAAGAGAGGGAGACACAGAATTCAAAGTAGGCTCCAGGCTCTGAGCTGTCGGCACAGAGCCCGACATGGGGCTCAGACTCAGAAACGGTGAGATCATGACCTGAGCTGAAGTTGGACGCTTAACCAATTTAACCACCCAGGCACTCTGGCTTATCATTCTTTACTCCTGTGGCAAGCCCTTTGGAATACTCTAGCGGGAAATTATAAAGCTTTCTAAGACTGACTAGGGGGAACAGGCACTATTGTTGGTCTTTGTAAACTCTAGGCACTTTTCCCTCTAATCCTCTCGGGTGATTTTTTCCTGTCTTTGGTAGTTTTCTTGCATGCATGGACTGGTACATATTTAGTGGAATACTCCCCACAAATCTCCAGTATTGTCTCTCTGTTTAGCTTTTTCCTCTACAATATTCTGCCCTGGAACTCTGGCTGCCATGTCTTCCCGGGGCTCTCAACTCTGTCTTTTCAGTCTAGGACACTCCTTGGGCTCTGCCTGGGCTCCTCTTCCCTGTCACACCCTCAAAGTGCCCTCATGCTTGGTGAACTGGGGCAATTGTAAGATTCACTTTTTGTCCTCAGAAATCACTGTTTTTTTGTTGCCTGATGTACAGTGTCTTGAAAGCCATTGTTTATTATCTAAACTATTTCAATTGCTTTCTTTTTGGTTGTTTAATGTAAGGGGGTAAATCTGGTCCTTGTTATTACATCTTGGCCAGAAGTGAAGTCTTTTGAGATCTTTGTAAAAAAAAAAATTTTTTTTTTAATGTTTATTCCTTTTTGAGAGACAGAGACAGAGCGCAAGGAGGGGTGGAGCAGAGAGAGAGGCAGACACAGAATCTGAAGCAGGCTCTAGGCTTTGAGCTGTCAGCCCAGAGCCCCACATGGGGCTTGAACTCAAGAGCTGTGAGATCATGACCTGAGCCGAAGTCAGAAACAACCAACTGAGTCACCATAGGTGCCTCTTTGAGATCTTTTTAAAAACCTGAATGGGTGTTTAATTTTATCAGATTTTTTTTGGTGTGTCTGTTGAGATGATCGTATGATTTTTTTTCCCCTCTTTTTTTTTCTATTAATGTGTGTTGAATTGCATTAATAGGTTTTTTCCTAATGTTTTAAATCAACCTTCCATTTGTGGAATGAACCGTAAATAGTGGTGATGCATTATCTTTTTTTACATATTGCTATATTTCAATTTATTTGTATATTTGTTAGAGTTTTTGAATCTGTTTATATTCACATACTGCCTTCTTCAGGTTTTGACATTGAGGCTATGCTGGTTTATAAAATGGGTTGGGAAACATTCCCTCTTCTTCTTTAGAGAAGTTTTGTTAATACTGGTGCTTTTTCTCCCATAAATGGTTAGAAAAATTCTCTGGTGAAGCCACACAGTGATTTCATTAGGGAAACTGTTTAATTGCAGCTTATTTCTTTAATAGATATACGATCATTCAGATTTTTCATTGAGTTTTGATCGGTTGATTTTCTAAGAAGACAAATGATCTGTTCAAGGTCATACCAAGGTCATCTAATAATGAATAAATCTACCAACATTGTGCTTTTTCAAACTTTATCATATCAGCATAATATGTATTTTTGGATTTGTATACTCTTATCTTCTACAGTAGATTATAAACTAACAGGCAGGTTCTGTCTGTGATAAAAATATCACTGGAAGCTTAGGGCCAAGTAGATATTTAAATTGCAAATAGATATTTAAGTTAAATTAGGGATACATGGGATTTGTATTGAGATTTTCAAAAGAGACTGTTATTTAAATTGTTTCAATACTTCATTTGGGCGCTTTCAGTGTTCTAAAAGGTGCATTTTACTTCTTTGATAGTGGGTTATTGTTGGCTAGAATATGTATTAAATTAAAAAAATGGGAATAGTATAGTTCTTAAACTTTTCAAGTACCATTTATATTGTTGAATTTATTTTTCTAGATTTCACTCAATTTTATCTTTATTTCAGAAAACTTAGTAGATTATATATCTGTTTATAATTCTAGGGCAATTGAAAGAAAGGAAAATAACTCTAGTTCAGAATATGATTTACACAAATGATTTTTTATATCTATTCAAGAGAGACGGTAACTAAGATTCTGTTATCATGGAAGATTTAGTGAATATGCAACCTTTCAACACCTTAAATATGCTCATCTTGTTACAGTGGACTTAGTTTAAGGTTCACATGTTAGGGGCACCTGGGTGACTCAGTCGGTTGAGAATCTGACTCTTGATTTCAGCTCAGGCCATGATCAGGTCATGGGATCAGGTCATGGGATTGAGCCTTGTATTGGGCTCTGCACTGAACATGGAACCTGTTTGGGCTTCTCTCTTTCTCTGCCCCTCTCCTGTGCGCTCTCTAAAAAAAAAAAAAAAAAAGATTCACATGTGAGGGAAGAATGTGAGTTTGAGTGGAGAGGGTGCAATTGAAGGTCTGTTTCTATAAAGTATGGAGTCTGTTGCCAAAAGCAATATTACCTAACAGCGGTCTCCATGTGCCAAGAGAGGCCAGGAAAGTCTTGTATTAGAAATTTTACAGGGGAGCTGTCAAACTAGATCCCTGAGGATGTCAGGCAGGAAATAAAGCTTACAATGCTAAAAAATTTTACTGGATGGCTGGACCATTGGAAATAAATCTTCCAATGCTTGTATTTTTTATCACGCTTTTATACTGAAGAGACAGTCAGAATTACAGTTAGGTAACTTAAACTGCTTATAAAATTTAACCCCAAATTTAAGAATTTTTCTAAGATTGTATTGAGTAAATATTAACTTACTTGTATCTTTTTCCTACATACTGTTTATTTTCTGAGATCAGGCTTAGAAATGTATTAGAGGCTTTAAGTTCTTGGGAATAAAATATAATCAGTAAACAATTTCCTGTACCCAAAATGGAAATATAGAAAATGTAAAATAAGTCATTGTGCCGAAGTATTTAGCTGTGATTCTTTTTGTTTATAAAATAAGTACTTCCCATCTCTATACATTCAAATATATACTATACAGAATGATAGAAATTTTGAGCCTAAAGGATGTTTAAGGAACATCTGTTTGGATGTCTCTGTCTTACGGGGAAGAGAAACAAGGCCGGTACAGCTGAGATAAGAGTAACTTAATTTGCGTGGTGTCACGGAGGGAGTGGGAGCGCTCGTGACTCGGGAAAATAGAGCCTTTCCTTAATTACTGTTGGTTTAGTGAGTTACTGGAAATTTCAAATCTGTGGTGATGGCATTGGTTTTCTTACCACCTCATGGCTTCTAAACGTTGGAGTGTCAGCTTTTAGTTCACTGCCAGGAACAGTGAAGACTGTCAAGCACCTTTGAAAACCATTTATATTCAGGAAACAAAAACAGTGTTGACACTTTAAATAAAAGAAGAATAGATTTGGGTTCTTAGAATTGAGAGAAGGTTATTAAGAAATTATTTATAAACTTCTCAGCTGCTTCTACATTGATGACACACTCTCTTCCGTTTTGAGTGCCCCTTGAAGTTCACAGATAGGTTTAAACTAATGTTATAAAACACTAAAAGAAATAGAGATGGTCCTGCAATTTTGGTTCTAAGAAGTCATTGTAACTGATCTATGTTAAAATCTTCTCTAGGGCAAGACTTAAAATCAGGCTGGTTCACTTCTGGACCATAGAATGTTGATATTAATTGTTTACAAAACTGTATGCGTTTTTAACAGCATTAGAGAACTTTTTGAAGGAGCAAAAAAAAAATTTTTTTTTTTTTTTTTTTAGCTCAGGCTGCATTATAGCCTGTCCAGCAGATGCAAGTGTCAGATCATGGTTAAGAGCTGGGCTTTGCCCCTCACCAGCTCTGGATTGTTGAGCAAGGCACTTCACTTGCATGTATCTTGATTTCTTCAACTGTAAAATGGGAATAAAAATACTATGTACTTCATGTACTGTGTTTTGAGGATTACATGAATGCTTTGTGAAGTGTTGGAATAGTGCCTAACACGGTAAGCATTCTGCAAATGTTAGCTATTATTATTGCTATTATAACATGAGAAGCTCTTAGAATCTGGCGTAGGTATTTGGTAAATGTTAGCTCTTGATGTTAGCCATTTTTAGTCAGTTCGTCACAGGCTTTAGGTTCTTGAAGTAAATTGGATAGTTTAAAGTAGCATTTCCCAAAACATAGAACAGTAATTCAGTATTTTGCAACCCACTCTTATAGTCATAAAATATTTCCTTCCCTTTCTTAGGCTTATAAAATCCTTTATGCGTTCCTGCTCCCCGGAGATAACCCAAAAGTCCCATCTAATCAGCGCCAGGCTGAAAGTCCTGGATCTTGGGATCGTCTCTCTACATTAGACCTGATATGGTCTGTACATCACTTACTGATGCAGTGCCCTCTGAGCTCCCACCCCATTCCCGGCATTCAGGGGCGGGTCAGGGAGGGCATGACTGCAGGAAATCCTCTTTCCCCCCTTTCCTTCTCTCGCATTGTCATCCCTCTGTCTTCCTTGTCCTCTCCTTCTCCTTTTGCTTCTACGTTTGCTATTTCTGGCACTATGTTAAGTTCTGATATGAAATATATTTTTTTTACTAATTTTCTTTTATTGGATCAGTTATTTTCCTTTTATTCTTAAACTTTTGTCTTTTATCTTTGAGTTCTTGGTTCATGGAATTCATTATTAACTTTCTTGATTAATTCCAAGAACGAGAAGAAATGTACATGGAATATACTCATCTATATGTTGAATATTATATTTCTTAGCCTATTTTTATATTGTACATAATTTTGTGTTGGTCTCAGATCTAATGTTCCACTCTTCTTTTAATAGACATAGATTTAAATTCTGTTTCTGTCACTTGCTCCTTTTTTGACTTTCAGCATTTTATTTAATCATTTGAGAATTAATTTTCTTATTTTTAAAAGGCACTTTATAAGATCTTCCTCCCAGTGTTATTATAAATTTAGATTAACTTTTGCTTAAAATGATGTACTTCCATATGCATTTGCATTTCTCTTTTGATATTAAAAAACCAGAAAAGGTTAAGACTATAAGAAGGAGAGTTATTGAGAACAGAGTAGCTGATGAGAGATTTAATAAAAATTTTGCTGACAGAGGGGCGTCTGGATGACTGTTGGTTGAGTGTCCAACTGTTGGTTTCAGCTCAGGTTATGATCTCACATCACAGTTCATTGGTTTGAGCCCTGCATTGGGCTCTGTGCTGTCAGCATGAAGCCTGCTTGGGATCTTCTTTCTCTGCCCCTCCCCTGCTTGTGTTCTCTGTCTGTCTTTCTCTCTGAGAATAAATGAATAAACTTAAATGTTCAAGTCTTTAAAACAATTTTTTTTGGTAGAACTTTATAAAGGGGGGGCGCCTGGGTGGCTCAGTCAGTTAAGCGTCCGGCTTCAGCTCAGGCCATGATCTCATTGTTTGTGGGTTCGAGCCCCTCGTCGGGCTCTGTGCTGACAGCTCAGAGCCTGGAGCCTGCTTCGGATTTTGTGTCTCCCTCTCTCTCTGACCCTCCCCTGCTCGCGCTGTCTCTGTCTCTCAAAAATAAATAAAAAACATTAAAAAAAAAAAGAACTTGATAAAGGGAAAAGTAATTGACATAGTAGGGCAGAGAGATGTTATTACCTTCTACGTATTATCTTTAGGATCTGAAGAATGATTCCTATAGGAAGCACACTGATTCACTCTGCAAATTTCTTAAGAGGCACCAGGTACTTAAGAGATGGGAGTGAGACATTGTACTGAAAATGGGTCATTGGTTCAAAGTCTGTTTATCGAAATGTTGCATCTCCAGGTCCTCTGCCTTACTCTGTGCAGCCAGACAGCTGCCTGCCCTCCACGCCTCAATTATTCAAAAATCACATGTGACCAGGGGCAGGGGTCTCTTTAAATTGGAGACATTTCAGGACAGAGTGCCTCATGGGACCGAAAGTGGGTATTATCTGTTTTCTGTACAGTGAATCTACGATCTCTTTCCTCATCTCTCAAATATACTCTGACTCCTGACCACTGGCCACCAGACCTCTATGGCTCATTCAGGAGACTGAAAGAATCTTTTTCAGAGAAACTGAAGAAGATTCAAAGAAAATACTTTCTCATACTGACATTTGAGGGTCTCTAACGAAAGAGTTATTTCCTTTAGGGAAGCCGTCTGATTGAAAACCCTATCTGAGTGCTTATTTGGGTGAACGTCTGACTTGATTTCAGCTCAGGTTTGATTCCAGGTTCGTGGGATCAATCCGTACATTGAGCTCCACACTGAACATGGAACCTGCTTAAGATTCTCCCTCTCTCTCTCTCCCCCGTTCCCCATTTCCACTCTCTCCCTAAAGCACAAATAGATAAATAAATAAAATGAAATCTTTAAAAAATATAAAAAATTCAAATATGTTTAAAAAACAGAGAAAACCCTGTCTGTACACCAGGGCTGGCAGTCGAACCTTTCAGGGTCTTATTCTTAAATAGGAACAGACAGCTACTAAGGATCATGAGATGTAGGGAAAAGCCTTGCACATGAACAACAGAAACCAAAATAAACACATTGCCGGAAGAATCTGATGGAGACAGAGGTAAGGCAGAGCTCAGAGTAAAATTTGTAAAATGAAAGAAAAAAAAAAAAGAATCCCACCAAACCAAAATAAAACTTTTCTAACTAATAATGTCATAGAGACACGGATTTATAAACTAAGAACTGGATTCTTTGAAGAAGGAATGATTCTAGAATAAAAGAGGTTCTGGGTCTATGGAAGTATAGCAGCTCAAATTAAGAAAAAAACATCTTTTAAAATGGTTGAAACCAGGTGAAGTTGAAGAAATCTCCCCGAAACTAGAAGGAAAGACAGTGATGGAAAATAAGGGAGAAAAGATGCTCTTTGAGGAAGACACGCTCGCAGCTACAGCGGCGCGTCATCAGGCCCGCCCCTCCCTGTCCTGGAGGAGTAAGAAGGTCAGGAAGCTGTGCCGTGTCCGAGACTTCTAAACACACTCGAAAGATACCCCTGAACCATGAGGTGGCGATTCACAAATTAGAATCATTCTAATCAGCCCCAGCGTAAAACCTTTGAAGAAGATGTGTGCTGACTTGATCAGAGGCTCAAAGGAAGAGGAGGTGAAAGGATCAGTTCAGATGTTTACCACAACTGAGAATCACTACAGGAAAAACTCCCTTGTGGTGAAGGTTCTAAGACCCAGGATCCTTTTCAGATGGGGATGCACAAAGGACTCCTTGATTTGCAGTCCTTCTGAGATTGTTAAACAGATTACTGAAATTGTGAAGATTACTTCCATCAGTATTGAGCTCCTAGTTGAGGTTACAGTTGCTTAAATCAACATTTTTAATAAATAGATTTTTAGTAAATAGATTATCAGTTAAAAAAAGAGAAAAGATGAGAGGCTTACGAAATTAATGGAGGAGGTTCAATGACAGACTAATAGAAACTGCTTAAGGAGAGACAAGAAGGAAAATTTTATAAAACAAAAAATAAAATTGTCTAGAATTGATGTTTCCAGAATGAAAGCCTCTGGTGGCTAGCACAGTAGATGAAAAAAGAATGAAGTAAGGTGCAGCATGTTGAAACTGATAAACATCCGTTACGAAAGATAAAGTATTGAAAACTTGCACACACACACACACACACACACATTTTTAAGGAATAGAGAACAAGAGTAGAATCAGATGTCTCAATTGCAACTCCAGAGGGTAGAAGAATGTGGAGTAGTGCTTAAGAAATTTTGATGAAAAAATTATTTTCAATCTGAATTTGATACCAGGCTAAATTATCAATCATTAGTGGTATCATATAATATCATGTTTTGGTCATCAGGGATTTGGAAATCTTGTTTCGTGTGTCCTTTCTTAAGACTACTGAAGGGTGCTCTTTGGCAAGTAAGGAGGTATTCCATGAAAGTTGATGATGGGCTTCAGGAAACAGCAGCTCTAATGTAGAAGAACAGTAAAAGCGGAAGTTTCAGGCTGACCCAGTATATAGCAGATATGAGAACAATCAACCCAGTGTGTCCAGAAATGGAATGTGATGGGAAAGAGGTGACCAGGGTAAAATAACAGATTTTGCTTGGGACAAATAATTGATTATTTTATATGATAGAGCATTAGGAATAAAATTGATATGCATAGGATGAGACATTTTTGAAAACTTAAAGCTAGATGTATGATAATAATGTAAATAAAAATACGGGGTATGTATAAACACTACGGAAAGAAAAACTTACAGCTTTTTTAACAGTTGGCTGGAAAATGAAGTTTTGGACTGATAGTCTCTTAAATGTTGGAGTATTCCTGTTAATTGGAGCTTCTAGGTCTAAAAATATTCGCTATTTTTTCCTTAAAAGCCTAAGTGTTCAGAACTTATTACAAAGCTACAGTAATCAAGGCAGTGTGGTCCTGACAGAATGGTAGACATATAGACGGATGGAACAGAATTGAAAGTCCAGAAATAAAACACTCATACATCTGTGGTCAATTGATTTTCAGTAGGGGTACTGAAAGAAGCCAGTGGTGAAATAATAGTCTTTTCAACAAATGGTTCTGGGATTCTGGATATCCACGTGCAAAAGAATGAAGTTGGACCCCTCACCTCACATCATATATGAAAATTAACTTAAAATGTATCATGCACCTGAATATAAGAGCTAAAACTAAAACTCTTAGAAGAAAACATAGAAGCCTTTGTGACCTTGGATTAGGCAGTTTTTTCTTAGACACGACACCAAAAACAACAAATGGCAAAATTGAACTATATCAAAATGAGAAACTTATTGCCTCAAAGGACACCATTAAGAAACTGAAAAGACATCCCACAGAATGGGAGCCCTGGTGTGCAAACCCCATATCTGGTAAGAGACTTCAGTCAGAGTATATAAGAAAAGATTCTTACAGCTCAACTATAAAAAGGCAAATAACCCAGTTTATAAATGACGAAAGGAGGGGCACCTCCGTGGCCCAGTTGGTTAAGCATCCAACTTTGGCTCCGGTCATGATCTTGTGGTCTGTGAGTTTGAGCCCCGCGTCGGGCTCTGTGCTGACAGCTCAGAGCCTGGAGCCTGCTTCAGGTTCTGTGTCTCCCTCTCTCTCTGCCCCTTTCCTGCTCATGCTCTGTCTCTCAAAAATAAATAAACATTTAAAAAAATTATAAATGAGCAAAGGATTTAAATAGATATTTCTCCAAGGAAGATACATAGATGGCTAATAAGCATATGAAAAGATCCTCAACATCATGAGTTATTAGGGAAATTCAGATCAAAACAAGAATGAGATACTGCTTCATACCCACTAGGATGGCTATAGTAAAAGAGAAAGACAAGTCCAAGTGTTGGTGAGGATGTGAAGAAATTGGAACCCTCATCACATTGCTAGTGGGACTGTAAAATGAGGCACTCGCTCTGGCAGATAGTTCCTTAAAAAGTTAAGAGCAAAGAATTACCACGTGACCCAGCAGTTCCACTTCTAGGTATGTACTCAAGAAAAGGAAAATGTATGTTCATGCAAAAACTTGCACACAGATTTTCAAGGCAGTGTTATTCATAATAGCCAAAAAGTGGAAACACTTTGTTTATATCCTGATGAATGCATAAGTATGATGTGGTGTATCCATATAATGAAGTATTATTCAATTATAAAAGAAATGAAGTACTGATACGTGCTACACCATTGCTGAATTTCAAAACATTATGTTAAGTAAAAGCACCAGTCACAAAAGTCCACGTATTGTTGTATGATTCCATTATATGAAATATCCTGTATAGACAAATCCATGGAGACAACAAAGATTAATGGTTGGCAGGGTAGGGGAAAATGAGGAGTGACTGCTAATGGATATGAGATTTCTTTTTAAAGTGATGAAAATGTTCTGGAATTTAGATAGTAGTGATTGATGTAGAATTTTTGGGACTATGCTAAAAATCTGTGAGTTACATACTTTAAAGAGGTTATACCTTTCATGGCATGTGAGGTATCTCAGGTCATTACTAAAAAAAACCCCTGAATGTTATGAATGGCTTACTTTAATAACTAATAAGAGACTGTTTTGTGATAAAATATGAATTGGAATCAGAAAGCAATTAACCACCTCCAGATTGGGTGATGACTGAGAAGCAGTCGAGAAAAAATAATCCTCCAGCAGACACCTAATCAGACTTGGCGTGTGTACAGTAGCTACTGTACGGCCAAACAGAAGGTAACATTTTTGCTGTTTAGGCTAGATTTTTCAGGGACAGGACACTGTGATATAAAAATGCAGTGTGTATGTTGTTCTTGTAACGGGTTTTTACTTAGGTGGGTTAAGATAATGATTGTAAAATGAGAATGTGACAAAATAAAAACTGTCCCTTTAATTCCAGCTCACTGTGAAATCATTCATTAAACAGGCGGAAGAAAGAACTATTTTGGCGATAAATGAGTTCCCACATTATTGCTTAGATAGAAATAGATGCTCTCTTTTGGGAAACAACATGGATTATTTTCCAAAAGGTATTTAGCAGTTTTGCCCAATCAGCTTAGGTCAGTATTTTCATCTTCACACTTGTCATTTGCTATTTTTGATGAATATTTGTTTTAAAAAATAGTTGGGCTGTGACCTGAGCTTTTGGAATTGTACCAACCCTACTATGGTGATTTCATACAGACATTTCCCTCGCGTTACCAACATTCATTTATTGCTAGTCCGTGTTGGATTTCAATGTGATAATGGAGGTCATAAGTTCTACTCATGTGATTATCCACAATGCAATTTCCTTTAATCATTAAGAAAAGATGTAATTTACAGTATGATTTGAGCCAAGGGATTATGGTATTTGAGGTAATGCTAAAGCCCTCCTAACTTCGGGGTTTTTTTTTTTTTTATGTTCTTTATTTATTTTTGAGAGACAGAGAGAGACGGTGGGAATAGGGGAGGGTCAGAGAGAGAGGGAAATACAGAATGTGAAGCAGGCTCCAGGCTCTGAACTGGCTGTCAGCACAGAGCCCGACGCAGGGCTTGAACTCACGAACTGTGAGATCAAGACCTGAGCCGAAGCCGGACGCTTAACCGACTGAGCCACCCAGGCGCCCCAAACCCTCCTAACTTTGTAAGGATGTATGCTCAAGTGGTTCATTTGGGCAAGTATTTGACTGAGGGCCAGTAAAACATTTCTGTCAGCTCTAGCCAGTGGCTTCTTCGATATAATCATCTTAAAGCAATTTTAGATTTCTGTCGTAACAAGTAGTGCAAAGAATTTTTGTAAAGTGTACTGCTAAAACTGTTTTGGAGCATTTGTGAATTTTTTGATTTCTTTGTTTTTCATTTAACATGTTAAGAGCTGGCAAAGGTGATCTGCCAGGCAGAATTAGACTGAAATCATTTGGCGGGGGGGTGATGTGGTTGGATTCCAAAGCCTAGATCCTAGAGGAAGTGATGGCAAGAGTAGAGCTGTGAACTTCGGAATGCTAATACCTTCAGATGCATTCAAGACTCTTCTCCATTAGAATTTGGAGTTAGCTCTTTGAAAGTAGTTACAGCCATGTCATATGTGTACTTCATACTAGAAACTCCTTTGTCGTTTTTCCAGTTACTTCTGCCAGATGGGTTTTAAAATACTAGGAAAAATATGATGCCAGCCCTTTTGTACTTTGGACTAGAATGATTTTGTTCTCTTGTCTACCTGAAGAGTTCAGTTGAATCCCTCTTTAGTGACTGACTTTATTTATTTTAATTGTATTTTCTAAGTCTCCGTTTCTACTTGTGGTAATAATCCCGTTGGGATGCATATTACCAGCTGTACGTGAAGGTGTAGCTATATGGAGCATAAAATTAGATCTGCTTCCTGCCTTTGGCTCACAATCTAAATTTAGTAGGCGAGAATCTCCTTTCCTAGATGTCATTAAAAATAGAAGATACCCATCTGTCTGGAATGGTTTAGATACAATTCTGCCTACAGGCTTGGAAATGAACTATATAGTGTTGACTTTCTTTTAGCCCTAGAATTCTTAGAAAAATAATATCTTTTTTAATACAGAAGGCCAAGAATGTACAGCTTATAGTGTTGATCTTAAATGATCCTGTAAGTTTATGACCAGGAACACCTAAGAGAATTGAATTTTTAGGAGAAAGAAGATGGAACAGTAGCACTTGATTAAGAAAATTGGCTTTAAAAAAAATAAAGAAAATTGGCTTTGAAGTAAAAGCTAGTTCCAATCTTTTTATGATTTATTAACTATATGAGGAAATTATTTAATTCCTCTGAGATTGTAACCTCATTTATGTTGGAATAGTAAGGTTGGCTTCACAGGGTTGTTTATTAAGTTAAATTAGTTAATGTTTGTAAAGTGCTTTCTTCAGTGCCCGGCATGTAGAAGGCATTTTTTGGTGCTGGTAGTTACTGCTGTTTGTTGTAATAAACATAAACTGTGGTTCTGTTGTTTTCTTCCCCCACCCCACCCCCCGCCCCGAATTCTACCATCTTGCTATTTAAAGGTCTTACTTTGGAGCTCAGGGTATAATGGGGTCAGAGATAAACAGAGAATCCCTGGGGGTGCTTGGAGTGATGGAAATCATTTATAAGAGTGCTAAAAGTCATACCCAAAGAACTGCTTATATTTAGGGGTTTCAGAAGACACCGGGAACTACAGAACACTGTCAGTGAGGGGAGAGGACACCTGGGAGAGGGATGTCATGGAGTTCAAGGCATCGGCTGCTCACCAGGTCACATATTTTCTTCAGAAGTTTATGAAAACAGCAGCAAAAAAAAAAAAAAAAAAAAACCCAAAACAACACACACACACACACACACACACACACACACAAAACAACAACAAAAATAAACACAAAGGTTTATTCAAAATATTTTAAACACTAGGTGATAGCAGGTAGTGCCCTGAGGAAACCATTGACCTGGGCAGATAGGAGGTCTTGATCTTTGAGAGAACAGAGAAATGGCTGTAGACCTAGATTTTACTGGGCAGAGAAGTATGTATGAGGTGAGGAAAGTGGAGGCCATGAGTATAAGAAGGACTCTTACGAAAATTTAGTTGTGTAGAGGATAGAGATAAACCTAAGGATGTGGAGAAAGGGTTAGAGTTTGTTAGTTTTGTTTAGGAAAGAAAAAAAACCAGTGCGTTTGTGGAGTCTGAGGGAGAAATTAAACATACTAGCCAGATCATTGATGGGCAGGTTGTGTTATGAGGCAAGTGGGAATGGAATCCGGTCACAGGTAGAGGCTGAGCGGAGCAGCTGATTTAGAAAGAAAGGAGGAAGACCAGCAAGTCTGAGGCAGGAGAGGGCAGCGAGGAAATACATGTCTCATGGCTTCTGTTTATGTGGGGAAATGGATAGTGAACTTCCTGACGTAAGAACAGACCCCAGCAGTCCTCAGCTGAGGATGATTTTTGCCTCCCAGGATACATTTGGCTGTGTCTGAAGAAGTTTTTGATTGTCCTAAGTTGTGGGATGTGCTACCAGCATCTGTGTAGGGGACACGGATGCTGCGGAATGACCTAACACATTCAGAACAGCTTCCCACATCAAAGAATGACCTGGTCCCAAATGCCAGTAGAGCTGCAGTTGAGATCCTGCACTAGATCAGAACATTCCTGCAACATGATCTTTAACAGAAGCCGAGCAATCTAGATAATGGCTTCATATATCCCCTCTTAGAAAGTCACAGGACATATTTTCTGGAGTCTGAAAAATCCTTAGGAGAAAATCTAAACTACTTAACCAACTCACTTGTTTCTCTTCCTTTCATAACAAGTGTTAACACTCTGAGAAATACATTTAGGAAAAGATTGTACTTTTGATTTCTTGGCAGGCTAGTATTGTATTTTCATCCTTGTATGTAAAGCTTTTAGCTCAGAATCTGGCATTTAGTAAACCATCAATAAGTGATAGTTGCGTTATTACTATTTTCTCCCTTTATGCTATGAAGTCCCTGGCCATTTCTGACACATGTTACAAGTTGTAATTTTATTTATTTGTTTTGTAAGGTTATTTATTTATTTTGAGAGAGCAAGCGAACGAGCGTGCACATATGGATGTGTGAGAGGGGGGAGGGGCTGAGAAAGAGGGAGACAGAGAATCCCAAGCAGGTTCCATACATGGGGCTCAAACTCACAAAGCATGAGATCATGACCTGAGCCGAAACTAAGAGTCAGATGCTTAACTGACTGAGCCAACCAGGTGCCCCACAGTTTGCAATTTTAAGGTTCATGTAGTCAGTGTGAACTATCAACACAAAAGACCATAGATACTTCTCATTGATCTGTAGAATATACTGGTATTTGCGCTTTAAAATTTAATATGAGAGTGTGGTGGTTCCCCAAAGACTTAAACTTGGAATTACTACATGACCCACCAGTTCTACTTCTGGGTAAATACCCGAGAGAATTGAAAAGCAGGGACTTGAACACATATGCGTATGTACACACACCAGTGTTCACGGCAGCTGTAGTCACAATAACCAAACGGGGAAAACAGTCCAAACGTCCATCCATGGGTGAATGGATAACCAAAGTGTGTTTTATGTATTTATATCAAATACTATTGTTCAGTCATAAAAGGAATGAAATTCTGGCTGATGGTACAACAAAGATGAACTTCGAAGGCATTGTGCTAAGTGAAATAAGCCAGACACCAAAGGACAAATATTGTGTGCTTCCGCTTATATGAGGCACCGGGAGTAGTCAAATTCACAGAGACAGCAAGTAGAATGGTGATTTCCAGAGTCTTGAATAGTTGTTCAGTGGGTATAGAATTACAGTTTGGGAAGATGAAAAATCCTGGACATGGATGGTGGCGATGATTGCACAACAGTGTGGAGGTACTTAATGCCCCTGAACTGTATACTTAAAAATGGTTAAAATGATGAATTTTATGGTATGAATATTTTAAACTCCCCTCCCCATCTCATATTAGAATATTTAGCAATCACCACAAAGCCGGCAAGACGCTCCCTGGAGGTCTAGTGGTTAGGATTTGCCACCCTCCCAAAACAGTCAGCTTTTCTGATGGTTTTCATAGAGCTTCACAGAGGTCAACAGAGAGCAGTTTTAAACCAATGATACTGTTCTAATGGGGCAGAACAGACATAAATAAAAAATACATTCATTTATTATTAGATCATTCTGTTTAACACCTCTACTGACATGCCTATAATTTTCTACACCAAAACTCTTGAATTTTCAAGTCCAGGGTTACAGGGACGATTCTTATGTTTTATTCAAATAAAAAGTGTGTATTTGTTCAGAGAAAAGTGATTCTTTTTATAATTCTCTAAGAATTACATCATGGTTGTTTAATTTGGGGGAGTATCTGCATATATATTTTCTCCCAGATTTATATATATATATGCTTAAAGGATGTTCAAAATGTAGCTAGCGGTATGAGAAAGAGCCTCCATGAAACTGCAGTCACTTCGCTACATCTCAAGAAAATCCCCTACAAGTAAATCTGTTTTTAGAAATTGTCTAAAAATGTTTGTATCAAAGGCAATATGGGGCACGCTTATCTAGGGTAATGTTGTTGTTGTTTTTAATCTGTGATTTTACCAGTCGAGTAGAAATGGAAAAAGGAGTGAGGGTTTTGATATTGTGGATGTGCTTGCTGATTAAGGGATAAGAGCATACAGACACAAACCCAGGAATTATCTTACTTCTGCTAAAACCAAACCCTCAGATCTTCTGTGCTACCCTGTGTAATTGCTTTCGGCATACTAGCTATTACCTCCGACAGACTGAAAGTTTAATAACTAGATTGGAGATTTCCCCTTTGCAGTGCGCAAATAGGAAAAACACCACCATGGAAGTTGTCTCTCACATCTGACCCTCCTCTCCTTCTTAATTTTCCAGCAGTGCAACTGCATTTCACTGCCATGCCTCATCTTAATGTTCTTAAGTTGTGATGTTACAGATTATCAGCCCCCCAGAGTTTTTGATGTTAACACTGAAAAGTTACAAATGAGGATAAAACAATCTTGTCATTCATAAGTTTGTCTTTTAAAGGTTTCTGTTTGATTTTATGGGCCAGTATAGTCATTTTATGGAAAATGAATGCTATATTGCTTTCTTAAATCTCTTTTACACTTGTAATCTGGATTTAGTATCCAACGAGAGATCATTTTTACTGTTATATTTTATTATTCTTTTAAATTTATTTTTTATTTATTTTGAGAGAGATAGAGAGGGAGCAAGAGAGACATAGAGAGACAGGCACTCAAGTAGGGGAGAGAGGAAGAGATAGAGAATCCTGACCAAGCTCTGTGCTGTCAGTGCAGATCCTGATATGAGGCTCAATTTTATGACCTGTGAGATCATGACCTGAGCCAAAATCAAGAGTAGGATGCTTAACTGACTGAGCCACCCAGGTGCCCTTACTACTATATTTTCAATTATGCTCTAAATATGTTTATAATCTTATATAATGTTGGTATTAAAATATTGAAGTTTTCTGTCACTTGTTGACTGTTACAATTCTTGGAGGTTCATGAAACATCCTTGAATTGTAGGTATAATTCAAGCAACATATCCTTCTGCAATATCCAGAATATATTTTGCCAGTAACAAAAGGTTATTTCTTTTTTTTTTTATTTGTTTTATTTATTTTTGAGAGAGAGACAGACAGCGTGAGCAGGGGAGGGTCAGAGAGAGAGAGAGACACAGAATCTGAAGACAGGTTCCAGGCTCTAAGCTGTCAGCATAGAGCCCGACACAGGGCTTGAACTCACAAACCTTGAGATCATGACCTGAGCCAAAGTCAGATGTTTAACCGACTGATCCACCCAGGTGCCCACAAAAGGGTATTTCTTGGAAGCACCAAACTTCAAAGAGTGTATGTTTGTGTAACAATGCGCATCATATAATTCTTTATCTTCCCCACCTCATTAGATCACAAGACTGTAAAGAAGAACATCCTGACTTTTTACATGAATTTTATGTGTATCTTAAATTATTTATATTTGTTTCAGTGTTAATATATCTAAAGTTATATATACATATAAAATATATTAGTCTTTTTCAGGCCTTTAATCTCTTTCAGGAGTTTAACGATATAGAATCAAGAATAATTTAGCTACTTTTAGTAAATTCTGCCTTCTTTTTGGTGTTCCAAGAAGTCATTGTGTACATATAATCTTTTTTTCTCATTGATAAGCAGAACTACAGGTTTGAACCAAAGAAGTTTCTCTTCTTTGTAAATTCCTTCTTCACTTCTCTCCTCCAAAAATTTTTTTAAGTTTGTTTCTTTGTTTGTTTGTTTAATCTCCACACTTATCATTGGGCTGAAACTCATGACCCCAATGTCAAGAATCACATGCTTCTCTGACTGAGCCAGCCAGGTGTCCTCCAAATGTTTTTGATATTTATTTAGACTTTAAATTATAGGCAACCATATAGCCTGAAAAATAATGAGGTGTATTTATTCTACCATTGTGGATTATGGTCCATGAACTTTTTTAAGTGAGAAAGGTGAGGTGCATAGTATACCCTATAATTCCATTTTGATTTAAGAGAGTCACCGTCTTTTTGGTTTTGCACAGGACAAGATTTGGCAGGGTGCCCAGGTGAAATAACTGTGAGGAACCCTAGGGAATGGGAGGGTGCTCATTGGATATATCCAGTGAGTACTTTCTCAGGTTTGGGTCCCCGGAAATAGAACACGGGATGAGATTTCATGGGGCAGTGACTTACTAGGAAAGAGTTTCAGGGAAACGTGGTAGGGATGAGGAAGTGGGTCTGAGAAGAGGGAAGGGGGCTGGAGGCCAAGCAAGGATGCAGCAAAAATCAAGCAAAATCTCAGGGAGGACACTGTTGGCCCAGTCCTACAAGGGAGTTCTGGAGCTTATTCCTAATAGCTGTCACAATCCAGGACAAGATAAGAAAGTAGAGCCTTTATACTCCCATCCCCATTAGTCATTGCGTAAGGACCGCTGCCCATGGGGAGGGATGCATAAATGACCAGAAGTGCTGGCGCCCTTAGAATAGCTTTTCCACGAAGACCTGCATTTGCCGGCTGTGGCGAGGGAGAGAGAGAGCACAGAGAGCAATTGTAGCTGTCACCCACGTTACAGAGGCTTAACAAGATAGAGGGTTGGCTCTTTCTCACGTGATGATCTAGTTGGAGCAGACCAGGGCTGGTACCGGGACTCCTCAGGGTTCCAGGCTTCATTTGTTTGGTTTCCCATATCTGCATGATCTGAGATACTCGATATTAGGTCCATATTCCCTCTCAAAAAAAGGGGAAAGGTCAGAGGGAAGAGGGCACATTAATTCCTTTAAGGGCAACTTCTAGAAGTTATACACATCACTTCAGCTCAAATCTGATTGGCCAGATCTTAGTTACATGGCCACACCTGGATGCGCAGAATAATTTTTATTGGTTGGCTTTACGCCTAGTTAAAAATAGAGGACTCTTCTGTTATGTAACCATTTCTGTAGAAGGAGAGAATGCAATATTGTAGGACTATCTGTTATAAGGATATTAATTTTCGGCTTTATTGGGATGTCGTTTGTTGGTTTCCTTGGTTTTTAGTTTTAACAATAAGCGTGTCATAGGTCAGGGTCTCCCGGAAGCAGAGGCTGAGATAGAGTTTAGTGTACAGGATGTTAGGACGTGCCCTTGTGTTTATCCCTGTGGGAAGGATGGGAAAGAGGCAGGATTTGCAGGAGAGAAGTAGAGTTATGATGCAGTCCTGAGCAGCAGACTTAGCTGACCCTACAGAGAGCCTAGAGCTAACGTGGCCTTTTAAAGTGGTCCTGCACTGGGCTGAAGTGGCTGCTCCCTTTGACCCTCACCTCCGTCAGTCAGGGAATGTGGGCTTCCTTAAGAGGAACATGATCTTGGGAAAGGCAGGTCTGCAGAGGTGATCCCTACAGGGCTGGCAGCACTCCTAGCAAGTGGGACACCACGTCCTTCTTTATTTTTTATTAAAAAAATTTTTTTTAGTGTTTTTATTTATTTTGAGATAGAAAGAGACAGAACATGAGCAGGGGAGGGGCAGAGAGAGAGAGGGAGACACAGAATAGGAAGCAGGCTCCAGGCTCTGAGCTGTCAGCACAGAGCTGATGTGGGGCTCGAACCCACGAATGTGAGATCATGACCTGAGCCAAAGTCGGAGGCTTCGCCAACTGAGCCACCCAGGCATCCCGCAAGTCCTTCTTTAAAGGGAGAGCTAGCTGCCATGTATCTCTGTCTGTCGCAACATGTGTGTGTGTGTGTAAAAGAGACAGAAAGAGAGTGAAAGTAATTAATACATGTTTATATATCCACTTAAGTTTTGCTTTTTCTTTTTAAAATTTTTTAAATTTAATTTTTAATGTTTTGCTTTTTCAAGTTTTTATTATTGAAGTAGAGTTGACCTATGTTATATTAGTTTCAGGTGTACAACATAGTGATTTGACAATTCTGTACATTACTCAGTGCTCATCATGATAAGTCAAGTTTTTGAAATAAATTTTTATGATGAAAAAAAGCTAAAATTCACTTCATCATTTATTCCACAGAGTTTGTTGAGCAGCTGCTGTGTGCCAGGCTTTGTTGTAGGTACTGGAGTTAGGGAAATGACCAAATAACGTCCCTCCCCTTGTAGATTTTGTATTATATCTGAAGATAGACACTAAGTAAAGAAGTAAACTTATGATACGTCAGATGGTGATAATGACTTTGGGGAAAAATAATGTAGTACAAGGAAGGGTCTTTTATTTAGAGTAATCAGGGAAGGCTTCTCTAATAAGGTGATTTGACCAGAGAGAAGAGTGAGATGGTGGAACTAACTATGCAGGCAGGTTGTTGTTGTTGCTGTTATTCTTTTTTATTTTGAGAGAGAGAGCAAGCAGGGAAGGAGCAGAAAGAGAGGGAGAGAGAATCCCAAGCAGGCCTCTGCACTCTCAGTGTGCAGCCTGCTGTAGGGCTCAGATCCATAAACTGAGATCATGACCTGAGCCAAAACCAAGAGTTGGACGCTTAACCGACCAAGCCACCCAGGCGCCCTGCTATGCAGACATTTTGGGGATGAGCATAATAAACTGAGGTTATATTCCAAGACAACCTTGTGGCAGAAGTGTGTGGTGTATTGGCATGTTTGGTGATATAAATGGTATTTAGAATTTTTGCTTTTTAATTATACCAATTATACCCATTTTTGGAAGGCTAAAATAAACTCAGTGAGTGACAGGTCATTAAAAGGGGATGGTGAGGGGAGGAGGTAGGAAAAATTCTTCGTTGAGAATCACAGGCCCTAATTCAGGCAATATTGGAATGTTGTCAAGTACCTCACAGCACTGATGGGAGGACTGGTTTAATGGTTGAGAAATCCAACAGGAGCCAAGGGAATCAAAAGATCTAGAATTACTGCTGAGGTCACACCCCTAGAAGACCTTGGTTAAGGATGTCTGGTTAAAGGATGCTGTGGTCTGAATGTTTGTGTCCCTCCCAAATTCATATGTTGAAATCCTAACTTCGAAAGGTAATGGTCTTAGTAGGTGGGGCCTTTTGGGTGTGTTTAAGTCATGAGCGCGGCACCTTGTGGTATTCGTGCTCCAGAGAGATCCTTTAACCCTTGTCCACTGTGTGAGGACACGGAAGAGAGCTCTGGCCTGAACATGCAGACTTCTAGGCTCCAGAACAGTGAGAAATAAATTTCTGTGTTTATAAGCCAAAATACCAGTCTGTGGTGTTTTGTTAGAGCAGCCAGAGCAGACTAAGGCCGATGCTGTCGCTGCCATTTCTGAACCCTGATGTTGTATCTGTTGGAGACCTGACTTCTGAATTTGCCTCTTTTCTTTTCTTTTTCTTTTCTTTTCTCTTTTCTTTTTTCTTTTCTTTTTCTTCCTTCCTTCCTTCCTTCCTTTCTTTCTTTGTTTCTTTCTTTCTTCTTACTATTTCTTATTTGAGTCACAGGTTCTATCTCAAAGACATTTAAAAAGATTACTCTGGCTGCTATGTCAGGAATGATTTAAGGGGTTCAGTAGAAGTGGGGAGAGCCAGTCATGAATGAGGCTCCAATCTAGTGATATTGACTTATATTAGGATAATAATAATGGAGTCAAAGAGAATGGACAGATTCATGAAATAGCGCATTAGGGAGCCACTAAAACTCTTGTCTTGGAAAAATTCTTCTTCTTTTTCTTCTTCATGCTCTTTTTTCTCTTCCTCTTCCTCTCCCTCCTCTTCTATTTCTTTTCCTCATTATTCTTTCTTAAAATCCAAACCTTTCTAGAGGCCTTGATGCAGATCCTATCTTGCACAGGGCAGTATAATGTATCTAACTTACATTTCATAAAACCTTGCAGTGTTCATCATTTGTTCATTGGAGAAATATTTCTAAGTTCCTGTTGTCTACACTGTGGTGCTAAAGAAGGTTGTTAATTGCAGTCATTCTAAATTGAGTTCAAGTTTAGTCACTCAGATGGTTCTTCCAGGGCATTTAATGATTGCTGATGTGGATCACGCTTCTCTAGGTGTGGATAATTTGAAACCACATGCTTTCCCTTCATCTAAACTTTTCCCCCCAGGACTGATTAGTCCCTTATTTTAGTCTTTTATATATCAGTTATAGGCCAAATGCATATCCATTATCTTAAAAATAAGTGACAAAGAAAATGATATCTTTTTAATCTTCTGAAGACCGTTATTTTTCAGAGAAAACCAATCATCAGAAATAGCTAAAATGGTTTTAAAAAGTAGACAATCCCAGCCCTCCTGAATCATAACATCGGAAGTAGGTCTCAGAAATCTTTATTTAAAGAAAAAATAAGTATTTTGGATAATTTGCCAGGTTTGAGAACTGTAGCTTTCTGCTGTTGAGACTAGTTTTGCTGTTGTCCAGGAGAATTACTTAAATTCTTTTTAGGGGGCACCTGGGTGGCTCAGTTGTTTGAGCATCTGACTCTTGGTTTGGCCTAGATCATGATCCCAGGGTCATGAGATTGAGCTCCATGTCAGGCTCTGCACTGAGCATGGAGCCTGCTTTTTTTTTTTTTTTTTTTTTAACATTTATTTATTTTTGAAAGAGGGAGAGAGTGTGCACAGGGGAGGAGCAGAGAGAGAGAGGGAGAGAGAGAGAATCCCAAGGTGGCACTGCACTGCCAGCACAGAGCCCAACATGGGGCTCGCACTCACGAACCATGAGATCATGACCTCAGCCAAAACAAAGAGTTGGACACTCAACTGACTGAGCCACCCAGATGCCCCAAACATGGTGGAGCCTGCTTAAAAGTTTCTCGTTCTCGTCTCTGTCTCTCAAAAAAAAAATTAAAAAACATTTTTAAAAAAGTTTCTCCTTCTCTTTCTCTCTCTCTCCCTCTGCCCCTCTTCTGCTTGCATGCACACACTCTCTAAATAAATAAATAAATTAAATAAATAGAAATAAATTCTTCTAAATGGGAAGGATCCATTATATAACTGTTTGGTTTTCTAAGCCTGATTTTAAAATATGGCATTTGTCTCATCTTTGAGATTGTTTTCTTAAGATTATAGGTAGTTTTCAGGGGTGGTGGTGGTAGAGGTAGATTCCATTAATTTTTCTCTTACCTTGTGGCTATTTTGTAACTATACAGTATTTATTTCATCTCCAAAAATAAAAGAAACTTAATCTCCATGTTAAAGAATATAGTTCACTAAACTTCTATTCAAGCACGTTTGTATTAAAAAACAGCCAAATCGCTGCTTCATAAGCTTAATGTGCATGCAGATCACCTGGAGAGCTCATTAATTGCAGACTATGATTTAGTAGGTCTGGAGCGGTGCCTGAGACCCTGCATTTCTAATAAGCGGGGGCAATGCTGCTGCTGCTGGCCTGCAGGTCTCATTTTGAGTAGTAAGAGGCCGAGGACAATTGTATTATCCTCTGAGCTTTCATCTTCGTACAAGTTACTCTGCTTTGGGGCAGGTTTTGGGACTGTTGAGTTTGACCAAAGGTTGAGTAGTATATTTTAAGAAGATTGGATTATATAACCTTTATTGCTTTTTCCCATAATCTTGAAGGTTATAGTACTATATATAGCCTAAGGTTTTAGTTTCAGGCTTTGGAACTGAATAAAGGAAATGTCAGAAGCAGTATACTTTTTATTGGATCATTAAATCTGCAGCAGCAAAATTGGTTTATATACTTGAAGTATTCTGAACTACAGAAGTATTATTATTAACTGAATTAAGTAGAGTATTATCTGAATTAAGAGTATGAAAGAAAGTGATACAAGGTTGAAAATTATTAGTAGACATGCAGGATATACCCAAGGATTGGAGAATTGGTGTTTTACAGAATTGAGACTGCTTTGGATAAGATAAACGTTAGGGGCGCAGTCTGTTGAGCATCCGATGCTTGATTTCGGTTCAGGTTATGATCTCATGGTTCCTGGGATTGAGCCCCCTGTTGGGCTCTGCACGGACAGTGTGGAGCCTGCTTGGGATTTTCTCTCTTTCTTTCAGTAGATAAATAAACATTGGGAAAAAAAAAGGTATATGTTAGAGCAGTGGATTCTTGGGGAGGGGGGAGCAGGTGGATTTTATCTCCCAGGAACACATTTGATAATAACTGGAGACATTTTTAGTTGTCGTTATAGCCGGTTGGTGGTGGTGCTACTGGTGTCCGTGGGTGGCAGCCAGGGATGCAGCGACACAGTCTGTAGCGCGCAGGACAATCCCTCACAGCAAAGAGTTACCTGGCCTCATGCGTAAATAATTCCAGATTAAAACGCTTATGTTAGAGAATTTTTACAAGCATTCTAAAAATATTTTAAAACATTTTTTTGCATGTTTATTTACTTATTTTGAGAGAGAAAGAGAGGGGGAGTGGCAGGGAGAGAGAATTCCCAAGCAGGCGCCGTGCTGTCAGTGCAGAGTCCAGTGCCGGACTCAAGCTCATGAACTGTGAGATCATGACCTGAGCCAAGATCAGGAGTCAGACACTTAACCAACTGAGCCATCTTTATTGGTTGATCAATAAAGAGGGGCCTCATTATTGATTTTTTAATTAAAAATAATGCTGAGGGGTGCCTGAGTGGCTTTGTCGGTTGGGTGCCCAACTTTTGATTTTGCCTCCGGTCATGGTTTCATGGTTCAGGGGATTGAGCCCCTCATGGGGTTCTGCGCCGACAGTGTGGAGTCTGCTTGGGATTCTCTCTCTCCCCCTCTCTCTCGCTCTGCCCCTCCCCCATGCTCATGTACATGCATGCTCTCTGTTCTCTCAAAATAAATAAACTTAAAATATATATATAAAAAATAAGAACAATACATAAAACAATCATTCATATTCCTACCAATGGAATTCAACTTAACAATTTTGTCATATTCGATTTTAGCCCTTTTGTTTAAGAAATATCACCCCATTATTTTTTTAATGTTTATTTTTGAGAGAGAGAGAGCAGGGGAGGGGCAGAGAGCAAGGGGAACAGAGTTTCCAGAATGAGCACTGCTTTGACAGCAGAGAGCCTAATGCAGGGCTTGAACTTATGAACTCCGTGAGATCATGACATAAGCTGAAGTCAGATGCTGAACTGACCGAGCCACCCATGTGCCCTCACTCCATTATTTTTGAGAAAATAACATGATTATAATTTTTAATTCAAAATAACATACAAAGTTCAAGGATGAAAATAATGCAACTATCTCAAATCTCGCCACCCAGACATAACCATCATAAATACTAGCTGAACATTATCTTAGATATCTTTCCATGCATGTGCAGAGATAGAAGAATGGAGAGAAATGCTTTCATATAATTGGGACCATACTGTATATGAACCAAAAATAACCCTTATGAAACAATTTAAATCTAAAGAAAACTAAATGAATTATTAACCCATGTACTCATCACTGAACTTCAGCTATCATGAATATAGAGCCAGTGTGATTTTATCTACATCCATATCTGTACCCACTCACCTGACCTGGAGTATTTTGAAACAAATCTCAGATTAACATCATTTCATCTGTAAGGGTTTCAGTGCCTGTCTATGAAACTTGAGAGCTCTTTCTTTGAGCTATTAATCACATGAATACATTTAACAGTTTTTCTGATCCATTCATTCACCCCTCTTTCTTTCCCTTGAGTTGTTTTCTTCCAAATGGCAGGGTGTTTTTTCCTACTGAGATTGCACAAAATGAAAATGAAACAGCAGAATTCCACAAAGAAAGAGAAATAGATGTTGCATAGGCCAAACAAAAGCTATCCGCCACAAGTACTTTTTGCGAATTTCATTTTTTTCTTTCTAGAATGTCTTAATCTCTTTGGCAGTGCCATGTAAAATAGTGAAATACTTTACTTCTGTGCTTTACTGACTTCATTTTTCAAGATGCCTGTCTTATCTTTTCCAGTATTTCTTTGAGATCTCTCCCTGCTTTATTTGCTTACAGCGATGGCCTCTGATGACTGTTAGCATGAAAGTACTGCAGGAGTCATCTAACTGGTGGTTTGCTTCTTGAGGACAGGGAGCAAGTCTTACCATCTTTCTGCCTGGTCTGTCTTCAGTATCTGCTGGATGCTTGTTCTTAATCTTGAGAGAATCCTGCCAATATTGATTGGTATAGTGATTAAAACCATTTATTTACAATACTAACATAGTCTAAAATATGTGCATGCAAGAGAATATGATTCAGGTGCTAACACTTGGTCCCTGTATGGTCCCTGTGGGCAGTGTCCATACAAAGAGTCGAAGCCGGGAATCCTCTCTGATCACATCCTCTTGTTTCTTCTGACAGTTACGAATAACCATATGTCCTGGTTTGCCTAGTACAGTTTCAATTTCTGCACAGTCTTGATGTAATATTAATAGTATCCCTTTTCATTCACAGAATTGTCCCAGTTTCGATGGTAAATTAATGGTAATCCTACTTCCGCTACGTTTAATGTGTGCCAGGCTTTTTCCCGAACGCTTTACATACATTCTCATTTAATCTTCACGACAACCCTGAGAAGCAGGTCCCATTATCATCCCCATTTTACAAATGGTTAAGTGGGGGCACAAAGAGGTCAATAGCTTGGCTGGGACCACAAGACTGGGTTCGAATAGTAAGTGGCAAAGCCAGGATTTGAGGGCAGGCAGTTTGGGGCCAGCGCCCTTCACCGTTCTGCGGGGTCGCACCTAGACTGGCCCAGGTAGATCTTTGTAGAATACTGCTGACCTACTCGGAGTCTCCTCATAATTAGTCTGCATATTTGGAGATCAAAAGGCTGGCGAGAGCTTTGGGAACTTGAGTGGTTTCCTTCACAAAATACCTGTCGTTTCCTCATGTACCACCATGCCGATCTGATAGAGACTTCTTCTCTGAAGGTTGAACATGCACCTTTTTTCATTCTTTTTATGGCAGCTATTTGGCATTCCCTTCTAACTCATTTTTTTAATGTTTATTTTTGAAAGAGAGAGAGAACACATGCATGAGCAGGGGAGGGGGGAAGAGAGGAAGGACACAGGATCCAAAGCGGGCTCTGTGCTGACAGCAGAGAGCCTGTTGAGGGGCTTGAGCCCACAAACTGTGAGATCATGACCCAAGCTCAAGTCTGATGCTCAGCCGACTGAGCCACCCAGGCGCCCCGGACATTCCCTTCTAGATGCTCAAGTGATGCATATTCTCAGCTTCCACAGATTGTCAAGTCCCTGCCACAGTCACTTTTCCTTACTTCTGGCCATTGTTGATATTTTAAATTCACACGCACACGCACACACACACACACACACACACAGTATCTCCAGCACCTACAAAACTACCTTCGATGGTCAGTTCATATTTTGGAGTTGTCTGGGAACAGTATTCGAAGCCCTTGCATAAGGTGCTTTGATGAAGGATGTTTGAGAAAGCTACTGCTCTCAAGTAGCTTACAGTCTGGTGAGGGCACAGTGACCGTTCGCAGATAACTATGACACAGAGCAGCTCATCTCTAGGAGTAAAGTAATCTAGAGTTCAGGGAAACACAGATCGTTTCTGACAGGGTTGGTCCAGAAACGTTTTGTGAAGGTGGACACACTTAAGTCAGTTTAATGATTCCTAAACTGGTCACAGGAGAACTACTTCCTTGTGCTAAGGACAGGGCTTAAGTTTGCCAGGAGTAGAGGCCTGACAGAAGAACAAGATGTGATTAACCCAGATGAGAGGAGGGCTGCAGTCAAGTTGACAGTCGGTGCCCTTGTGAGACTGTCACATCCCGACTGAGGCGGGATTGCTCTGTTCTTACGATGTCATCATCACCATGGCAACGCTGTGACCTTCTAGGTGGGTTATAAGCAGCAGGAATAGATGGAACTCAGCAGCAAAGAATCTTATTTTTTTAATATGGAAATCTATTTAATAATTTGAAAAAATTTTAAGCTTTTTTGTTTAAAGTCTAAAGATAGACACAAGGTCTTTTTTCCTAATAAACACATTGTCTATTTCTCTTATATAGTTGACCCTTGAAAAACATGGGGGAAGGGGCATCAGCTCCTTGCACAGTTGAAAATCCACATGTTAACTTTTGACTCCCCCCAAACTTAACTACTAATAACCTACTGTTGACTGGAAGCCTTATCAATAACATAAACAGATGATTAAAATGTATCTCCTATGTTTTGTGTGTTATATACTGTATCCTTACAATAAAGTAAGCTAGAGAACAGAAAGTGTTATTAAGAAAGTTACAAGGAAGAGAAAATACATTTACAGTACTGTGTCATATTTATGAGAAGAAATCTGCATGTGTGTGGACTCCACAGTTCATACCCATGTTGTTTAGCATCAAGAGTAATTGCATTTACCTTTTCACTTTTTTCTTTTTTTTTTTTAGGATTTCATTTCTCTCTGATCTCTATACCCAATGTGGGGCCCTAACTCACAACCCCGAGATCAAGAGTCTTGTACTCTATTGACAGAGCCAGCCAGGCACCCCTTACTTTTTTTACTTTATAATCTAAATAACAAAAAATGATTACATTTAGTTAGAATTTATCACAGTAGCCTGGTGAGATAGAGCAGTGTTCCTTATCCTTACTTTACAAATGAGGAAATTGAAGTTAGGTTACATCGTAAGCTATGTGACTTGGGTGAAAACGACACAAAAGGGACTTAGCACTTGGGTCTTCAGGATCGAGAGCCAGTGTATATAATGTGGTCTTATTTAACTTACTGGATTTTAAAAAATGTTATCAATATCCAGATAAAGAGGAACAATGAAAGTTGTGATTATCTTACATTAGCTTCTTTTTTAATGAATATCATTATAGAATCTAGTTCAACCTAATTAGTCTGTTTCCATTTCTGAGTCAACAGTCTATTAACACTGTTTTGATGAGTATAGAGCCCATAAATTCTACGGAGAGGGAGGTCCCGTAGAGGCCGCAGGTGGCCTACACAGGACCTCTGTGCAGATGAACAGCAGCCAGGAGTCCTGTTTAATTTATTTATGAGGAGCTGAGGTTTCCTTAGTGTCGTGTTTACAGACCACGCCTGTCCTTCCTCTGTGTCGCGTGTACACCTCCTCGTGCCTGTACTTGCTCCACCTGGACCCTGAAGCTCCCTCATAGTATGTGACTCACCCCTTCGCTTCATCCAGGGTTCCACTTCCATCCTCCGGTACCAAACGTCCCCTCACCTACTCTAATTGAAATACTACCCCCAGGCACACTGGCCCTTCCTGCCATATTTTTTTCAGAGTACTTCTTAGCCCTTGAAATAGTAAATTCATTTGTATCTTATTTTCCTTTTTATCTCCACGAGAAGGTACACTTTGTGAAAGTAGGGGTTTTGCCTGTTTTTTCACGGCTCGATTCCAGCAACTAGAAAAATGCCTGGCAGTAGGGCGCTCTCAGTCAATATTTCTTGAATGAATGAAAAAACAATTGACGGTTTGTATTGTGATTGGTGATATAAATGACCAGTTTTAATATTTGCTACCTTCTACTGACTGTATTTGTGCACTTTCTGGACTATGGTGTTATGAATATTCTCTAATTGAACTGTCACAATAGCTGTATGAGGGGGAAATAATGTAATCCTCATTTTAGAGTTGAAGAAATAGAAAACTTTAGAAAAGTTAAATGACATGGCCAAAGTCCAATATCTAATCATTAGAATCATTCCTTGACAGGTAGATTTGATAATCAAAGTTTACTTTAAAACACTGTTTTAGTGATTCTTCGAGTCTTAGAGATTTTTAGAAAGAGGGATTTCCAATTACTGGGGTGGGGGGTGGGGGAAGAAACCTTAAAAATACAACTCTCCTTCATAATCTTTACATTCTTCCCTAAGGGTGCTCACCTTGAGGGTCCTTTGGGAAGAAGAGCATGACTTTAGAGTCCTTTTCCAGCTGTGTAAGCCTGGCTAAATAACTTATCTGAGCTTTGTTTTTCATCTCTAAAGTCAAGTAATAGTGTCTACCGTATGGGGTATGAAGAGGAAATGTGTTTATAAAATGCCTGGCATAGTTGTTTGAGCTTGGGAGCTTGATTTCTCCTGTCCCCTGCTCACTTCCTTCTCCCTTCAGCTGCATAGGACTAGAAATCCAAGTTGTTTGACCTATCTTCAGCATGATTGCTTTTCTTTCTTTTTTTTTTTTAATAGTTTATTGTCAAATTGGTTTCCATATAACACCTAGTGCTCTTCCCCACAAGTGCCCTCCTCCAGTACCACCACCTCCCTTCCCCCTCCCCCTCCCTCTTCAACCCTCAGTTCGTTTTCAGTATTCAGTAGTCTCTCAGGTTTTTTTGTCCCTCTCTCTCTCCAACTCTCTTTCCCCCTTCCCCTCCCTATGGTCCTCCATTAGGTTTCTCCTGTTCTGTCAAACCTATGAGTGCAAACATATGGTATCTGTCCTTCTCCGCCTGACTTATTTCGCTTAGCATGATACCCTTGAGGTCCATCCACTTTGCTACAAATGGCCAGATTTCATTCTTTCTCATTGACATGTAATACTCCATTGTATATCTATACCACATCTTCTTGATCCATTCATCAGGTGATGGACATTTAGGCTCTTTCCATGATTTGGCTATTGTTGACAGTGCTGCTATGAACATTGGGGTACATGTGCTCCTATGCATCAGCACTTCTGTATCCCTTGGGTAAATCCCTAGCAGTGCTATTGCTGGGTCATAGGGGAGTTCTATTGATAGTTTCTTGAGGAACCTCCATACTGTTTTCCAGAGCAGCTGCACCAGTTTACATTGCCACCAACAGTGTAGGAGGGTGCCCGTCTCTCCACACCCTCGCCAGCATCTATAGTCTCTTGATTTGTTCATTTTAGCCACTCTGACTGGCGTGAGGTGGTATCTCAGTGTGGTTTTGATTTTTATATCCCTGATGATGAGTGATGTTGAGCATCGTTTCATGTGCCTGTAGCCCATCTGGATGTCTTCTTTGGAGAAGTGTCTGTTTATGTCTTTTGCCCATTTCTTCACTGGATTATTCATTTTTCGGGTGTGGAGTTTGGTGAGTTCCTTGTAGATTTTGGATACTAGCCCTTTATCTGATATGTCATTTGCAACTATCTTTTCCCATTACATCGGTTGCCTATTAGTTTTCTTGATTGTTTCCTTTGCAGTGCAGAAGCTTTTTAACTTGATGAGGTCCCAGTAGTTCATTTTTGCTTTCATTTCCCTTGCCTTTGGGATGTGTTGAGTAGGAAATTGCTGTGGTTGAGGGTGATTGCTTTTCTTGATAACTTCCCTCCAGATAAGTAATTCTATATGTTGAGCTGTTTTCTGGTAGTATGTAGGCAATCAAAGTACCTTTTATAATTTGGATGTCATTTTGCTATTGCAATTCCAGGGGTGATTCATGATCTTTGTTTATTTTTATTTATTTTTTTAAGTTTATGTATTTTGAGAGAGAAAGAGAGGGGAAAGGCGGAGAGAGAGGAAGAGAAAGAATCCCAAGGAGACCCTGCACTGTCAGCACAGAGCCTGCTTAAAATGGGGCTCGATCCCATGAACCATGAGATCATGACCTGAGCTGAAATCAAGAGCTGGACTTTCAGCTGACTAAGCCACTGAGATGTCCCCATGGGCTTTGTTTATAAGTGTTGCACATATATTGCCTTCACAAATGTTTGGGTGTCACTCCTGCTTTTGTAATTGAATGCTCATAAAAACTGTATCACTAACATCTTTACTTTGTTTCTCACATCCTTCTCTCCGTGTTCCATGAAATACCAGATTATTTTAAGTCAGTGACGTGTTTGCTAAGACATGTAGGTTTAGATGCCTACTAGAATTTAAGTACCATCTCACAATTTCTGTAATAGTTAGCATGTCCCCAGAATAGTAGTGTCATGTACAGACGCGGAAAATAGGGTTTCCTGAACCAATAAATAATTGAGGTAGGTGAAAACCCAGGAATTTTTAGATTCTTTCTCTGAAATTAAACAGTACAGCATTTATTTTCTAACTGAAAAGTTATTTACTAAGAAATAGGGAACAAGTTAAAAGAAGTACAACCAATTTCCAGTGATAGATATCTCGGGATCCTTCACAATTACATGCTGATTTTCCCTTGCTCTTACTACCCCATTATATGCCATATAATAAAGCATTAAAAAAGTTCATTAATTATGGATTTAACTGGAAGGCATATGATTTAAAGACTAATTGATTTAACCCCAAGTAAGGATATAACTATATTGGAAGGGGCTCTGGGAGTATGAGAGAACTGGATCCTTATTTGTCATTATAGAAAATCTGTAAGGTCAAAAATGGATGAATCAGGCAATTGCAGGAAAAGATTTTTATGTAGGACTGTAGGGGACACCATAAAATGAAACAGCCACGAGAGTTGAAAGTTGGGTGTGGCTCCTGCTTTTGTAATTGAATGTTGGTGGAGGAAGGGTGAGGCAGTGAGCTACTGCTTTTCATTGGTCTTGTTGGGTATTGGTGAATTGTTAATTATGTGTATATTATTTTGATTTTAAAAATAAGGACTAAAAGGGCAGGAGAAAAAAGTAGAAATCTAACCAATCTTAGAAAGTGAAAAAACAACCCGAGAAAGGGAGAAAATAATTGCAAATCGTGTATCTGATAGGGTACTTGTATCTAGAATGTACAGTAAACTCTTACAACCCAGTAAGAAAGCACCCAAATAACTTATTAAATAGGCAAAGGATTGAGGAACCATTTCTTCAAAAATGATATATTAAAGGGCCAGTAAGCATGGGAAACGATGCACAACATCATTAGCCGTCAGAAATGTAAATCTGAACCACAGCCAGGTAGTGTTTCACACCCACTAGGACGCCTAGAATAAAAAAAGGCAGATCGTAAGTATTGGGGAGGATGTAAAGAAATAAGATCTCTCATACACTGCTGCAGTTGTAAACTGGTGCAGTCCCTTTGGAAAACAGTCTGGTAGTTCCTGAAAAGCTTAAACATAGCATTACCATACCACCCAGCAACTCTACTGCTAGGTGGATACCTAAGAATAGTGAAAACAGATGGCCACACAAAAACTTGTGTGCAGATGTTTGTAGCAGCATTATTTGTAACAGCCCCAAAGTGAAAACCATCTAAGTGTCCATCGGCTGAAGAACTGATAAGCAGTGGTATATATATACAATGGAATATTATTTAGCCATTGAGAAGAATGAAGTACTGAGGCCCCTGGGTGGCAGTTACGTGGCCTACCCTTGATTTTGGCTCAGGTCATGAACTCATGGTGTTTGTGAGTTTGACCCCACATCAGGCTCTGTGCTCACTATGAAGTGCTTGCTTCGGATCCTTGGTCTCTCTCTTTCTGCCCCTCCGCCACCTTTCAAAACTAAATAAATGTTAAAAAATTTTTTTAAAGAATGAGGTACTGATATATGCTACAATATGAATGACACTTGAAAACATCTTAAGCAAAGGATGCCAGTCACAAAAGCCATATCTGGTAGGATTCTATTTATGTGCCTGTCCAGACGTTAAATCCACAGAAACAGAAAGCAGACTAGTGGTTGTTTAAAGCTGGGAAGAGAAGTGTTTTAGGGGAAATGGGGCATGACTGCTAATGAACATGAGGTTTCTTTGTTGGGTGATAAAAATGTTCTAAAGTTAGGCGCACCTGGGTGGCTCAGTCATTTGAGGGTCTGACTCTTGGTTTCAGCTCAGGTCATGACCTTGTGGTTTTTGAGTTTGAGCCCCACATTCGGCTCCACGCTGATGGTGTGGAGACTGCTTGGGATTCTCTCTCTCTCTCTCTCTCTCTCTCTCTCTCTCTCTCTCTCTCTCTCTCTCTCATCCTCCCCTGCTTATGTGCTCTGTCTTTCTCAAAATAAACAAATAAACTTAAAAAACATTCTCTAAAAAAATGTTCTAAAGTTAAATGTGATGGCTGCATACCTATGAATATATTCAAAACCGCTGACTTGTACACCTAAGTAGGTAAATAGTGTGGTTGCGGGAATCATGTTTCAGTGGAGTTGTTATGTTACTCTGTATAAAAATATAGGTATGTGGATGTATAACCAAATATTACTCCTAAAAGTTTTATTTCTCTTTTGATGAAAAGTTTTATTTTCTTTCTTTTGCTTCTAATTTATTACAGACAAAACCTGCAATTAGGAAAACAAAATTGTCATGGTGTCATGATTATGTGTCTTTTAATGGATTATTTTTTTCTGTTTAACACAAGTCAACGTGACTTGTTGATTTGCGTGACTAACAACCTTCTCTCAGAGTATGCTGAGATGTTGGTTTTGGGTGGCCCCAAATGTTTTTCCTGTTGCCGGAGCTTAGTGTACTATAGACACAGACTTTCAGCTGCTGCCACGGTCATCTTTGTGTGTGACTAAGAAGAAAAACCTGTGGTCTGCACTTCTTCATATACTGAACGGGAGTAATGTCTTGTCAGTTGGTGATTGAGATTCTTGCCTGAACTTCTTGTTCCCTTTTGAGTTTTTATGTTCTGAATAAATGACTACTTAAATTGAACTAGATAGACTGTAGTTGACTGCTGCCTCTGTGGGTTTCCCACTGGAGAGAGTGTTCATGAATTGTTAGCTGTAGGCTACTTCAGATGATGCTTTCTCACGTTATTCTCTAGGGTACATATTTTTGATGCTTTCTTTCATTTTGTATATTTTCGTGTTTCCCGCCCCATTAGCTTCATAAATATTCCTTGCATGTGTCTGGTTGATAGTCATTGTTTTTAGAGGACTGCCTTTCCTTTTGCCACACTGCTTCCTGTGAGACCGTCCTATGTCTCCATCAGTGAAGTACTGGACTTTGCATATGGGTGCGTGTTAGATAAACACCTCTCTTTTTCCACGTTAGGTAGGCAAAGTGATATCTTTATTAGTTTCATGCACAGTACCTCACAAATGGCATTCTGGCTGTGTGTGCATCACTGCTGCTCCATGCCTGAGCTCCTTTGCCTTCCTTTTCTTTCTTAAATTTTCTTTTAAAGTTTATTTATTTATTTTGAGAGAGAGAGCACCAGCAGGGGAGGGGCAGAGAGAGAGAGGCAGAGAGAGAGAATCCCAAGCAGGCTCCACGCTGCCAACATAGAGCCCAATGCGGGGCTCAAACTCACGAACCACGGTGGGGTGCCTGGTTGGCTCAGTCGGTTAAGTGTCCGACTTGGGCTCAGGTCATGGTGACGGTCCGTGGGTTCGAGCCCTACATCGGGCTCTGTGCTGACAGCTAGCTCAGAGCCTTGAGCTTGTCTTCGGATTCTGTATCTCCCTGCCTCTCTGACCCTCCCCTGCTCACGCTCTCTCTGTCTCTTAAAAATTAAAAATTAAAAACAAAAATCAAAAAACAAAAACCTCACGAACTGGGAGATCATTACCTGAGCTGCTACCAAGAATTAGAAGTTTAACCAGGTGAGTCGCTCAGGCACCCCTTGCTTCCTTTTCTTTAACTCTCTTTGCCCTCAGTTCATTCAGGTTCTCTCTACATTGAGCCATGAGAAGTTTGATACATATGCATTTCTCTCACACTTGTTCTTATAGCATGTAACTTAACTTCACAGATTGGAGGAAGTCCGAAAAATTGTTTTCAGAAAATAATTTGTATATAATTCATGATAGTTTTATGCTATCTTTAATACATGGAAGATGCTTCCCATTCTGGTAAGGACCAGAGTACTTCCATTTGTTCTTATTACGGGAATACCGTCTGTACCAAGCAGTAGCTTTCTGTTCCTTTTACACTGAGTGTGATAAAACCATCACCACCACCCCCTACATACACATACACATTCAAAATTTTTTCGTACTTGGTATTTTTCAATTTCTGCTCTATTTTGAGTGCATTTATGACAATTTTACAACAAATAATTTTAAAGTACATTATAATTTACAGACCAGTTTTATATCTATTAGTTAGTTTTAGTGTCCAACAGCCTTATGAGAGAGCCATTGTTATTACTATTTTTTAAATTTATATCCAAGTTAGTTAGCATACAGTGCAATAATGATTTCAAGAGTAGAAAACAGTGATTCATCCCCTACATAGAACACCCAGTGTTCATCCCAACAAGTGTCCTCCTTGATGCCTCTTGCCCATTTAGCCCATCCCCCCACCTGCAACCCCTCCGGCCACCCTCAGTTTGTTCTCTGTACTTAAGAGTCTCTTCTTTTTCGTTCCCTTCCTTCTTTTTATATTATTTTTGCTTCCCTTCCCTATGTTCATCTGTTTTGTATCTTAAATTCCACATATGAGTGAAATCATATGATATTTGCCTTTCTCTGACTAATTTCGCTTAGCATAATATATGCTAGTTCCAGCCACTTGTTGCAAATGGCAAGATTTCATTCTTTTTGGTTGCTGAATAATACTCCATTGTGTCTATATATACCACATCTTCTTTATCCATTCATCTGTCAATGGACAGTTGGGCTCTTTCCATACTTTGGCTATTGTCGATAGCACTGCTGTAAACATTTGGGTGGTGTGTGTGCCCCTTCAAAACAGCACAGCTGTATCCCTTGGATAAATACAATTGCTGGGCTGTAGGGTAGTCCTATTTTTAATTTTTTGAGGAACCTCCATACTGTTTTCCAGAGTAGCTGCACCCTTTTGCATTCCCACCAGCAGCGCAAAAGGGTTCCTCTTGCTCCGCATCCTCACCAACATCTGTTATTGCTGAGTTGTTGATGTTAGCCGTTCTGACGGGTGTGAGGTGGTATCTCATTGTGGTTTTGATTGGTATTTCCCCCATGATGAGTGATGTTGAGAATTTTTTCATATGTTTGTTAGCCATATGGATGTCTTCTTTGGAACAGTGTCTATTAATGTCTTTTGCCCATTTCTTGACTGGATTATTTGTTTTCTGGGTGTTGAGTTTGGTAAATTCTTTGTAGATTTTGGATACTAACTCTTTATCTGATATGTCATTTGCAAATATCTTCTCCCATTCTGACAGTTGCCTTTTGATTTTGCTGATTGTGTCCTTTGCTGTGCAGAAGCTTTTTATCTTGATGAGGTCCCAATAATTCATTGTTGCTTTTGTTTCCCTTGCCTCTGGAGACATGTCGAGTAAAAGGTTGCTGTGGGGGCACCTGGGTGGCTCAGTTGGTTAAGCATCCAACTTCAGCTCAGGTCATGATTTCACAGTTTGTGGGTTCAAGCCCCACATCGGCGTCTGTGCTGTGCTGACAGCTCAGAGCCTGGAGCCTGCTTCGGATTCTGTGTCTTCCTGTCTGTCTGACCCTTCCCTGTTCACGCTGTCTCTGTCTCTCCCTCAAAAATAAATAAAACATTAAAAATAAAAAATTAAAAAAAGGTTGCTGTGGTGAGATAACCATTATTAATATCCTATTTTTATAGCTGAGAAAACATGTTTGACAGTCTCTTAGGTTGATGTTTAATTATATAGCCATTCCATCTCTTTATATGTGTCTTTCAAAAAACTTGAGTGCATAAGAAAATGATCTCTTTCTTACCATGTGATTTCTATAAATATATTCTTCTTTGGCAGAATACATTTCTATATTTTAGTTTCAGTTCCTATGTACTTCCATTCTTTTTCTGATCTGCTTCCCTTTTAGGTCTTATCACAGGGAAATTCTCTATTTTTTTTTAAACCTCAGTACACTGCAGAGTGATAACCTTGGTTGTATTATACATTATATACTGTTTTCAGACTTCTTTCACACCTAAATAACCTTGCTCTATCCTCATAACAGTTACTTGAGATAGAGCAAGTGCAAATTGCTTGTTTTTGTAAATTAACAACTTGCAACTCACAATGTTCGCTCAAGTTTTTATTTGTTTATTTACAGTCACATAAGTAGGAGGTGTTAGGAACAGGAATACTCCGGCTTCTGGCCTAGTGTAGGGCACTTTGCGCTGCTGTTAGGACCCTGTGTTGTGCTCGCTTGTATCATGTAATGCACACTTGCCCAGGCTTCTTTCATACTTTCATGTTGCCAACCACTTACTCAGAATTCAACCCAGAGTAGCAGTTTCTCTTGTTGTTTTGTCAGAAGACTTTCTATAAAAAGAAGTTGTCAACAAGAGAGGCCAATAATTTGCCAGATGCTCTGTGTTTAGCAGAGCATAGTCTTCGAAGTTGTCTCTACTTACTGCTCTTTTGCTGTGTGTCTATTTTGTAATCTGTGTCAAGACTCTGTCGTATATGGATCGGTTTCCTGGGGCTCAGTAACAAATTACCACTAAGTGGGTGGTTTAAAACAACAGAAATTTGCACTCTCACACTTTAGGAGGCCAGAAGTCCAAAATCAAAGTGTTGGTCCTCTTTAGAAGTTCAGAGGGAGATTCTGTTCCATTTCTCTTCCCTCGCTTCTGGTGGTTGCCAGCCATCGTTGCTTTTCCTTGGCTTCTAGCTGCAGAATTCCAGTCTCTGTCTCCTTCTTCATGTGGCTGTCTTCCCTCTGTGTCTGTGTCTGCACATGGCATTCTCCTCAGTGTGAGTGTCTGTCTCTCCTCAGATCATACCCTGATCCAGTGTGACCTCATGTTAATTTACATCTGCAGACGCACTGCAGTTGACCATTGAACAACACAGGCTTGAACTATGCTGGCCCCCTTAACATTTGGTTTTTTTCAATAAATATATAAACTGATAATATCAATAAGTACAGTACAGTACAGCAATGTATTTTCTATTTCTAATGATTTTTATAATAACATTTTCTTTTCTCTAGCTTACTTTATTTATTGTGGGACTATGGTGTATGATACATAAAATACACAAAATGTGTGTAAATCCACTGTTGATGTTATCAGTAAGGCTTCCAGTCAACAGTAGGCTATTGGTTAAGTTTGAGGGAGGCGCTCAAAATTATACATGGATTTTCAACTGCACAGGGGTCAACTTGTTTATTCATTTTTCTAATGGTGATTTTTAACGAATACAATTCTTGGTTTTCAGAATGATCTAATTTTTCTTTAGTGAAGAATGCTTTTGGCGAGCTATTTAAAGAATCTTTTTTTTTTTACCTCACTGTCATAAAGATAGCCTTCCATATTATTATTTAACTATTCAATTTTATCTTGTAATTTACATTTATGTACACAGTCTGTCTAGGATTGATTTTTGTGTGTAATTGTGTGAATTTGTGTGTATATCAAAGTCATTTTTTTTAAATTTAGATATCTAGTTGACCCAGTACTGGCTCTTTCTCTTAATTTTTTTGATAAAACTTATTTTTTTTCATTGCTTTACAAAATGTTACTTTCGTCATAAATCGATTGTCCATGTCCACGTGTGTCATCGCTCTACCTTATTCTGCTGTATCGGTCGGTTTTGTTTTGTTTTTCCTGTGCCAGTACCATAGTCTTCAGTCTGGAGCTTTTCATAAGTCTTCAGATCCAGTGGAATCAGTCCTTCCATTTTGTTCTTCCTCAAGATTATCTTAGCTGTCTTAAAAATTTTTTTTAACATTTTATTAATTTTTGAGAGACAGAGAAAGACAGTGTGAACAGGGGAGGGGCAGAGAGAGAGAGAGGGAGACATTGAATCTGAAGCAGGCTCCAGGCTCCAAGCTGTCAACACAGAGCCTGATGCAGGGCTTGAACCCACGAACCGTGAAATCATGACCTGAGCCAAAGTCGGATGCTTAACTGACTGAGCCACCCAGGCGCCCCCCCCCCATCTTAGCTGCTCTTGACTCTTTCCATTTCTGTCTAGATTATAGAATCAACTTGTCCATTTCCACAAACAAATCTACTGACATTTTGATTGGTATTTGCAACTGATCTATAGACCAATTTAGGGAGACTTGATATCCTTATACTTTTGAGGCTTCTAATATAAAACATGGCATATTCTTAATTTTCTGTAAGTCATCTTTTTAAAAATTTTTTTAATTTTTTTTTTTTTTTTTGAGAGAGAGAGAGAGACAGAATTGTGAGTGGGGAAGGGCAGAGAGAGAGGGAGATACAGAATATGAAACAGGCCCCAAGCTCTGAGTTGTCTGTCACCAGAGAGCTCGACACAGGGCTTGAACTCATGAACTGTGAGGTCATAACCTGAGCTGAAGTCAGACACTTAACTGACTGAGCCACCCGGTCACTCCCCTGTAACTCTTCTTTAATTTAGCTCTCAAGCTCTAGGGTTTTTATAGTTTTCTATGATGAAGTCTTAGGCATCTGCATTATATTTATTCTTAGTTATATGATACTGTCTGGTGCAATTGTAAATGATTTATTTTTTTAATGTTTCACTTAATAATTATTTGTTCTTTGGGATATAGAAATACTATTGGTCTTTTTATATTCACCTTATATCCAGAAGCTTTGCTAAAACTCAGTAGTTAATTCTGATAATTTATCTGCAGGTTTTTTTGGAATTTCTATGGAAAAGTTCATATCATCTACAAATAATGACAGCTATATATTTATTTGATAAAAACATTGAGTCCTGTGTGATTTTAAATTTTCTAGTAGCCACATTGCAAAGTTAAAAAAAGATGAAATTAATTTTAATAGTATTTTACTTAACTAAAAATACCAAAATATGATTTTAATGTGTAACAATATAAAAATTATTAATGAAATTTTTACATCCTGTTTCATACTTACTCTTCCAAATTTCATGCATTTTACATTTATAACACATCTCAATTTAGGGTAGCCATGTTTCAAGTACTAAGTAGCCACAATTGGCTAATGACTACAGTTTTGGACAGTGTAGGTGTAGAGACTGAGGAAAACTTTTTTTTTTTTAATGTTTTATTTATTTTTGATACAGAGAGAGACAGAGCATGAGAGGGGGAGGGGCAGAGAGAGAAGGAGACACAGAACTGGAAGCAGGCTCCAGGCTCTGAGCTAGCTGTCAGCACAGAGCCTGACGCAGGGCTCGAACCCACAAATGTGAGATCTGACCAGAGCTGAAGTCAGAGGCTTAACCGACTGAGCCACCCAGGTGCCCCGGAAAACTTTTTTTTAAACAAATATTTTATATATATATGAATATATGTACATATTTATATATATATATATTTAGTATATGTGCTGCCGAAGCAGCACATAGCACATATATATAAAACTTTTTTATGTATAACTTTTAATGGAGTCACTAAAGAAGCTTCTACTGTCTTGAAAATATATAAATGCCAAGGAGAGATTAAATTTTCAAGGAAGCTTTTACTGCAAAGGTGTCATTTGAATGTCTTGAACTATGAATATAAATTTGCCAGGTGAACAAAATAAGCAAAGAGAAAAATATGTAATACTGTGATGTTATAAGATTAGAATTTGTTCAGAGCCTTGCAGATACTTCACTGTGGTTGAAGAATAGGTCACATTGTGAGAGTGGTAGGTGACTGGCCAGCAGTTCTTCACCAGTTCCCTGTGTTATGAGTAATTTATTAATAATGGTAGTTCACGTGTTCCAAATAGATAAAGTAAGATAAATTTCCAAAAGTGCAATTGCTGGGCCTAATCAAATAGGTATATTCCCCGGTACATACAGTGAATCTCGGGGTCTGAACTGATTTTTACTGTCCCTAGAAAACATGCTGGTTTCAGTCAGCTGCAGTAATTAGTGTACTATATCTGTAACGGGTTAACTTTGTTGTATTAAGTTTGTATTCTGGGGTTTTTGTTTTTGTTTTTAATTTTTATTTAAATTCTATTTGGTTAAGATACAGTGCAATATTGGTTTCAGGAGTAGAATTCCATGATTCATCACTTACATACAACACCCAGTGCTGATTATAACAAGTGTCCTTTTCTTAATGCCCATCACACACACACACACACCCCACATCTTCTTTATCCATTTATCAGTCAGTGGACTGTTAGGTCCTATCCATAGTTTGACTATTGTTGATAAGGCTGCTATAAACACTGGGGTGCATGTATCACTTCAAATCTGTATTTTTGTATCCTTTGGGTAAATACCTCATAGTACAATTGCTGGATTGTAGGGTAGTTCTGTTTTTAACTTTCTGAGGAACTTCTATACTGTTCTCCAGAGTGGCTGTACAGGTTTATATTTTGTTGATTGCTGGTAAAGTTTAACATTTTTTCTTATTAACTAATACATTATTGCCATCTAGTTCTCAGATCCCATTCAGGGTTTTCTAGTTGTCCCAATTACATCCTTGACAGCAGAAAGATCCAGTTCAGGATCAGGCTTTGCACCTCAGTCTTCCTTTTCTTTGGAGGAAAAGACATTTTCTTGACATTTTTGACCTTGACATTTTTGAAGATTACAGATAAATTATTTTGTAGGAAGTCTCCCAAATTGGTTTTGTCTGTCTTCTCATGATTAGATTTAAAATCCAGCATCTAATTGAATTGACAGGAACATTACTTCTCATTGTATCTAATCAAGTGGTACAGGGCTTTGATTAGTCTAATTACTAATATTCACTTTGATCATCTGATCAAGATAGAGTCTGTCAGGTTTCACTACCATGAAGTTACTTTTGTATTTTGAAATTTATGTGTGTTTTACGTAGAAGTACTCTGAAACTCTCCCACACTTCCATTTATTTATATCAGCATTGCTTCATGGTTTCTTATTTTATTCAATAGGTTATAATCCATTATTCTCAACATTGTTTTGATGCTGAAATTATCCCCAGTTTGGCCAGTAGAAGCTTTTGCAGCTGGGTCCTATGTCCTTTTCTTAAATGCTTTATTTTATTTTATTTTTTAAAATTTTATTTTTTAAGTAAACTCTCCCCTCACTATGGAGCTTGAATTCACAACCCCAAGATCAAAGCAGCATGCTGTACTGACTGAGCCAGCCAGATGCCCCTAATTTTTTTATTTTATTAATTTATTTTTCCAGTTTTATTGAGTAGCATTAATATATAACATTTTACTCTTTAAGGTGTATGTATATATATTGTGAAATGATTACCACAGTAAGTTAACATCTATCACCTCACTTATTTTTTTCTTGTAATGAGAACTTTTAAGATTTACTCTTAGCACCTTTCAGATACACAGTTCATTCTTGTTAACTATAGTCACCATGCTGTATATATATCCCCAGAACTTAATTATCTTATATATGAATGTTTGTACCCTTTGGCCACCTTCACTCATTTCCTCTACCCAACCCACACCTCCAGCAACCACCAATCTATTCTCTCTTTCTATGAGTTTGGTGGGTTTTTCTTTAAACTCCACATATAAGTGAGGTTATACAGTATTTGTCTTTCTCTATCTGACTTATCTCACTTAGCATAATGTACTCAAGGCCCGTCCATATTGTTTTTTATATATGTTATATATAGGTTCCTTGGATATATATGTGTGTATGTACCTGGTTCCCTTTATTGGAGAATGGCATTAGTAGCCGAGATTTGGAGACTAGGTGTGTTCATACCATTGGGAAGTGGAAGGGGTCGCTGCTCCAAGACCTCTCAGTACATAGATTTACAGAGCGAGGGAGTATGTGTTGTGTATGCTTATGTACACACACACAGACGTACATGCCCCCCCCACATTCATGTCTATATTCTTTTTTTAAATGTTAATTTATTTTTGAGAGAGCGTGAGCAGGGGAGGGGCAGAGAGAGAGGTAGACAGAAGATATGAAATGGGCTTTGCACCAACAACAGCGAGCCCGACATGGGGCTTGAGTCCTCGAACTGTGAGATCATGACCTGAGCCGAAGTTGGACTCTCAACCAACTGAGCCACCCAGGTGCCCCAATGCCTATATTCTAAAAGATCCGTTAGTTCACCTGTTCCTTCCACAGGGTTTATTCTAACCATTCTTTTTTCATATTTGTATCTTATAAAGAGAATTCTGGGTCCCATTGTCCTTAGTTGATTTTCTTATTTGATGAATCCTCCCATATATGACAGATCTCCTGTTTCGGCCTCTGAAGCGTTCCATGTGAAAGTACCGTCCTCACCTCACTCAGGGTGCAACATCCCACGCAGACTGGCCCTTTGTGTGCACGTGCATAGTCTCCTCACCGTTCCACCTGCTGTGCTCTGCCCCACCTGATGGCTGTCAGCCCGGATTGTTCCGGAAGGGGCCAGGGCTTCTTGGGAATTCTTGTTTCCCTTGAATGTTTCTAGCTGTGGGGTTATTTCTTTATCTTTTTCTTTCTTTGAGCCCTTTTGGTTTGAGGCCTTATACTTTCTCTAAGTCTGAGAAGCTTATGGTAGTTTCTTTCTGAAAGTATTTTTCATCATCTCTGCATATTTTCCCCCTTCTCTGTATACTGCCATGTGGATGTTGATTTCCTTCATTTCTCTATTCCATGTCTCGTTATTTTTCTTTAATGTATTTTACCTTTTCCTAATGTCTTTTGGCAAAACCTGATATTTTAGCATATTACTTTGTTCATCTGTATCCTTTCTGCTTTTCAATACATTTACTCATTAAGTTTATTTCAGTGATTGTATTTTTCATGTCCGGTATTCTAATTTGCTTCATTATGACATTTTCTTTCAGCTTTCTTTTTTTTTAATGTTTATTTAATTATTTTGAGAGAGAGTGTGTGCAGGCAAGGAAGAGGCAGAGAGAATCCCAAGCAGATGCCTCACTGTCAGTGCAGAGCCCCACGTGGGGCTTGATCTCATGAACTGTGAGATCATGACCTGAGCCAAGATCAAGAGTCTGACACTTAATCAGCTGAGCAACCCAGGTGCCTCCTTCCTGCTTTATTTCTAATAGCCTTCCTTACTAAGTTATACTGTTTATTTTTAAGATGATATTTATTTTTTTAAATGTTTATTTTTGAGAGAGGGCACACACGTGAACGAGCAAGGGAGGGTGAGAGAGAGGGAGACACAGAATACGAAACAGGTTCCACACTGTCAGCGCAGAGCCTGACAGAGGGTTCTGTCCCATGAACGGTGAGATCATGACCTGAGCTTAAATCAGACACTTAAGCACATGAGCCATCCAGGTGCCCCAATTTTATTTTTAAGTAATCTCTATACCCAGTGGGGGCTTGAACATGCAACCCCAAGATAAGAGTCACATGCTTTACTGACTGAGCTAGCCAGGTGCCCCAGTTTGTTTATTTTTAAATTTTTATTTTCTGTTTTTCTCCTGTGTCCTGGGGATATTAGTGCCCTTGGCTCATGAGGTTTCTGAAGTGTGGTGAAGAAAGCTACTGTCAACTTTGATGCCTAGTTTGTGCCTCTTCTGGGTTTAGAGAACAAAGGTGGGAGGGTGTGGGGGAGAGGACTTACCCATAGTCATTACAGTGTGAAACCCCTTTAAGGCTCAGCACTTTGCAAGGTCTGTTTCCATCTGTTAAAAATTCCTAGCCCACTGAGTGCAGAAAGCAGTGGGGGAAGAGGGAGCCATGAACATGTGGGGACCACCCAGTGCCATCTACGCATATCCCCACCAGCTGGCCCCATGGCACCCACTTGTTACTCTGCAGCCCTTGACGGTTTCAGGCTGCTGACAGTCTTTCTGCCCTGTAACTGCAGTTGCCTATTCGAAAAAATGTTGGAGAGAAAAATATTTATTGAAATAACTGCACCACACCCTAACTCTCATCTCTGGTGTCTGGCTCTGCTCTGCATTTTCACCCTACATTGGGACCAGATTTCCCTATGTTGTTCCAGGGATTTCTATCTGTATGTAAAAATAGTTTTTGTTTAGTATAGGCTCATACTTTACATGCTGTCCAGCAACTTGCTGTTTTTACATTTTATTTTTTAAGAGTTTTAAAAAAAATGTTTATTTACTTTTGAGACAGAGCAAGATAGTGCAAGGGAGGGGAGAGAGAGAGAGAGAGGGACAGAGGATCTGAAGCAGGCTCTGTGCTGACAGGAGAGAGCCCAATGTAGGGCTTGAACTCATGAACCAGGAGATCGTGACCTGAGCCAAAGTAAGATGCTTAACCAGCTGAGCCACCCAGATGCCCCAGCAACTTGCTGTTTTTAAAATGGTTGATTAGGGGCCCCTGGGTGTCTCAGTCAGTTGAGTGTTCTTTTGATTTAGGCTCTTCTTCAGCTCAGGTCATTCTTATAGGTTGTTACCAGTTTTTAAATACTGCATTATGATACTTGAAATAAGTATCTTTATGGATAAAGTGTTTTACATTTACAGATCATTTTCTAGGATGGATTTACAGAATAGATCAAAGAGATAAATAGGTCAAAAGGATCAACATTTTTAATTTTAATTATGTAGAGGAGTACCTGCAACATAATAGGCATTCAAATAATATTTCCAGGGGCGCCTGGGTGGCTCCGTCGGTTAAGCCTCCGACTTCGGCTCAGGTCAGATCTCACGTTCGTGGGTTCGAGCCCCGCGTCAGGCTCTGTGCTGACAGCTAGCTCAGAGCCTGGAGCCTGCTTACGGTTCTGTGTCTCCTTCTCTCTCTACCCCTCCCCCTCTCATGCTCTGTCTCTCTCTGTATCAAAAATAAATAAAACATTAAAAAAAAACAAATAATATTTCCAATACAATGTACCAATTTGCATTCCTACTGACAATATGAAGTACTTTCCCACACCATCGTGCATTTAGGTTATTTTGATGATTTGACTGTGATCAGAAGAATTTTATATCTATCTTGCAAAAATGCTATCAAATAATATAATTAAGATAAGTTCCTCACATTATTTTTACCTACTGGATAAATGGACATATGTTTTCTTACAGGACTGAATTTGCTCTTAAAGAAATCATGTCCTCTGGAGGTGCTGAAGATGATATCCCACAGGGAGAGAGGAAAACAGTTACAGATTTTTGTTACCTTCTGGATAAATCTAAGCAACTGTTCAATGGATTAAGGTTAGTAGACTCTTGATACCTTAAACTTTTCTCTAGTTCTGTATTTTTTCCTATGGCGGGTATGGTAAGTTTCTGAAAGTTATGGATAGAATGTTTTATAAATCCCTGTATTAGAGGTGATCATGGTGTTTTGATGCTCTTCATACTCAGATGAAAAAACAATAGGAAAGAGGAAAACTATTGTTTCATTCAAGTTGAGGAGAACTATTTTGTTAGATGGTTTTGTATACATTATTCCTCATCATACCTGACTTACGTCTGATTTACACATTGGGGTATTGAAGGTAATGTATCTTTTAAGAAAATACTTACAATTATAAAGATAATCACAAGATTATCAAATATTTATTGGTAATATTTCACGACCACTGTATCTAAAGCAATACTTTTCAAGCACTTTATTCCTATATTCACTTGATTTTTTTATATAACTCCTCACTATCTTGAGTGATCTTATTAATTTGCCTATAATGTCTTCCTACATGAAATTAAATGTTCCTAAGAGTAGCACCCTGTTTGTCATGGTTTCTCTAGTACATAAGCCAGGGTCTGGCCCGTTGCAGATGCTTCATAAGTATTTGTTAAATGAAGGATTCCATTGACAGGTTTCTTAACTTCTGTACCCTGCTGCTTTCTATTTTGTGCTACAGATGAATCTTTGAGATCAGCTTCTGGTAATAATCAGATTAACTGCAACTTTTTAAAAAATTATTTTCTGGGACGCCTGGGTAGCTCAGTCGGTTGACCATCCTGACTCTTGGTTTCAGCTCAGGTTGCAATCTTATGGTTTGTGAGATCAGTTCCCATGTCAGGCTGCTTGGGACTCTTTCTCTCTCCTTCTCTCTCTGCCCCTCCCCCTGCTTTCTCTCTCTCTCAAAATAAATAAATAAATTTTAAAAGAGAAAACATTTTTTTTCAGTTGATTATTGCATTTCTTCCATATTTTTCTATCTTGTCCCTTTTCTTTCTCCTTGTTTATACTTGTAATGCTTAGCGTGAAGATCCAGCTCGGGTCCTGTGCAGTGACCTACTCTTGAGTTTCATCTCTGTTCTCTTTTTCACCAGTTTCAGGAAGTGTCTCTGGAATTTGTCCACCATATGCCGGACATACTTCTTTTTCTTATTCATTTACTGTTTATGAGATGTATTTCATCTTGTCATTTCATATCAGCCTTTTTTGCTATACTGCTTAAAAAAAAGCCCTAGATACTATGTATTTGACCCAAAGTTTACTAGCCTCTCTATGTATTCTTATTTGAACATAAGAATGAGTATAGTGGGAATATGTTTTCGTTGAGTACGTTTGAGAAGCATAATGAATTTAGCAGCGACATTTCCTTTATTAAAAAGGAATTATTTTCCTAATCTCATTCCGGATCATAAATAAATCCATAAAGCTCAGGTGATCTCTTGCTGGAGACTCTCCACCTGACTAAAATCACTGTAACTTCAACCACAGTAACAGTAACAGACACATTTCCACACAGCACTCTACAGTTTGTAAATCACTTTAAAGTACATCTTCATCTTTAAGCCCCACGATGACATTATATATTACCAAAACACTTGCTAACTAGAGCTGCTTATTTTATTTTACCCTCTTTTTAAATGTTGTGCAAATTTTAAATTTAAATTTGTGGTGCAAATATATTCAACAGTTCAAATGTGTCTCATTTTGATCTTTTTTTTTTAAAGTGCCATTTTAATGATCACACTGATTTTATTTATTTTTGAATTTTTGATTTTATTTAGTTTTAAAGTAATTGCACAGTAAAACTGTGTCTGTGGGGATGGTAGGAAACCCTAATACATGGAGAAGTTACATGAGATCTAATCTTTAGGACTGTGATTTACTGTTGCAGAAATTTATTATAATATGTTTGTGTTACCTATTTCAATTTAGTTCTTGAGCACTGGAAACTATATCAGGTTTAAGAATTAATCCTTTTGACTCTTGTTCTCTGAAATATTCAGTACATTATTTCACCAGTTTGAAATTTCCCTTCTTCATCTGTTAAGTCAATAATTTTGTCAGTTACAAGTGTAACTTGCAGATATCATAAATTGCCACCAAGAAAGCACTATTTTTTTTCATAATCTACATTATATCACTTCTGGCACTGTGGCCACAGCTTGAGCTTGCTTGCTTTTTTTTTTTTTTTTTAATTTTGATTTAGAGAGAGAGCATGTGTGCATGTGCAGGGAGGGGACGGGCAGAGAGGGAGAGAGAGAATGTCAAGCACCCTCCATGCCACCAGTGCCAGCACAGAGCCCAACACAGAGCTTGATGCCACGAACTGCAAGATAATGACCTAAGCAGAAATCAGGAGGCAGACACTTAACCTACTGAGCCACCCAAGCACCCCTGGAAGCAGTATTTTCTATACTAATATAGACTATTAATAATATCCTAAAATACTATTGTATACTAATATACTAATACTATACTAATATAATATCAATTGCCTCCAAGATGTGGAGTAGTACTTCCCTAAAGTGCTATTTTAAAATTTGAGAATAGTGGGATGCATGGGTGGCTCAGTCAGTTGAGCATCTAACTTCAGCTCAAGTCATAATCTTGCAGTTTGTGGGTTCAAGCCCTATGTCAGCCTCCTTGCTGTCAGCCTGACAGTGCAGAGACTGCTTCAGATCCTCTGTCCTCCTCTCTCTTCCCCTCCCCTGCTTGCACTCTCCCAAATACAAATAAATATTTAAAAAATAAAATAAAATTTGAAAATACTAATAATGATAAGTTTTGGCCCAGAGGAATGGAGAAGCAAATTCATCAGGGATTTATTTCAGTGTTTTGTGTACAGGGCCCTCTTTTTTTTTTTATTTGTTAATTTTATTTGTTTGATTATTTTTGAGACAGAGGAAGAGAGACAGCGAGTGAGAGGGGGAGAGTCAGAGAGAGAGGGAGACACAGAATCCAAAGCAGGCTCTGTGCTCTGTGCTGACAGCTCAGAGCCCCACACGGGGCTTGAACTCACGAACCGTGAGATCATGACCTGAGCCGACATAGGACGCTCAGGCAACTGAGCCACCCAGATGCCCCACAGGGGCTTCTTTTTAAAAGAATTTTTTTAATGTTTATTTTTTAAATATGTATTTATTTTGAGAGAGAGAGAGAGTGAGCACAAGCAGGGGAAGGACAGAGAGAGAGAGAGAGAGAAAGAGAGAGAGAGAGAGAGAGAGAGAGAGAGAGAGAGAGAGAGAGAGAGGGAGAGGGAGAGAGAGAGGGAGAGAGAGAGGGAGGAGAGAGAGAATCACAAGCATGCTCTGCACGGTCAGCACAGAGCCCAGTGCAGGGCTCCCTCCCATGAACTGTGAGCTCATCACCTGAGCCAAAATCAAGAATTGAATGCTTAACTGACTGAGCCACCCAGGTGCACCCAGAATCTTCTTTACTTTATAAACACCCTTAATTATTTCTGTAGTGAATATGGTGAGTAAAGTATATATATTCTCTGAATGCTTTTAGGTTGCTGTTTGAGAGATGTAGCTAGTGGTGGTGCAAGTCTGTAGTTTACTGAGAGATTAATACTTTGACTCTCTTCCTTTTTCTTTCCACTTTTTAACAACATGTTTTACACATACAAACACAGAATGATACAGATTTATTAAAAAGATTTGGTGGATAAATCAATGAAAGTTGAATGTGATATATGATTAAATGAAAAAGAGAAAGTTATAAAAATAGGCTGTTCTTTGTGATCTTGATTAACCAAAAATTCTATATTAGGGGCGCCTGGGTGGCTCAGTTGGTTGAGCGTCTGGCTTTAGCTCAGGTCACAGTCTCGCAGTTCGTGGGTTCAAGCCCTGCGTCGGGCTCTGTGCTGACAGCTCAGAGCCTGGAGCTTGTCTTCAGATTCTGTTTCTCCCTTTCTCTCTGACCCACCTCTCCTCATGCTGTCTCTCTCTCTCTCTCAAAAATAAATAAAAACATTAAAAAATTTTATATTAAATTGATGTTCTGTATGCCATAGTAACTCTTAGTAGGGCTGTTTTCTTTTATCGCCCACTTTGGCCCCTGACCAAAGACCAGATGTATTTGGGGGCTGAGTTTCTCAAAATGTCTGGTACATATGGGGGTGTGTATTTTCTGTGCTTCTTATCTAAATGAAAATGCTTTGTTCAGTATTAGGCCTTGGTTGGAAAGGCCTCTATTCATCAGTACTGTAGGCTGTGTTCGAGTTCCCCAGGGTGGTGGGGGGTGGGGGGGGTGGCATTCTTCTCCACGCTGCTCTCCCATTCCCTCGCCAAAGGAGGTCTTTGAGTTATGCGAATTAAACACCTGTACTTTTCAGGGGATGATACAGTTTTTGTGCATTTCTTTTGAAATAAAGAAGACTTCTTTGGGGAAAAAGTAAAAGAAAAATTTTTTGGTTGTTTTCTGCCCTTATATTTGTGTTGGTCTGAATAGAAAAAGGATCATAGTGCTTTTAGAGAACAAGAAATGTGTTGGTGGTTGTCTGGACCGGTTTGGGGACTTGGGGAAAGGGGGGCGTGGGGACCCCGCTGGAGCTGTACGGCCTTTAACACGGGGCCCTCCGTTCTCAACGTTCCTCTCACTGTTCGGGTTTATTTTTTGGCTAGCTTTCCTTCATGCTTTCTCTGTTTTTCTTGAGTTCACAATCTAATTATTAAACTTACAATGCAGTGTAACACACTTGCAGAAAAGTACACATATGATAAATGTATTTTTTGCAAATGGAGCACATCCATATACTTGGATAAAGAAATAGACATAAGGGATGCCTGGGCGGCCCAGATGGTTGAGTGTCCAACTCTTGATTTTGGCTCAGGTCACGATCTCAAGGTCGTGGGATTAAGCCCTGTGTGGGGCTCTGCTCTGACAGTGCAAAGTCTGCTTGATATTCTCTCTCTCTCTCTCTCTCTCTCTCTCTCTGCGCCTCTCTCTGCCCCTCTCACCCCTCTCTCTGCCCCTCCCCTACTTGCTCGCACTCGTTTTCTCTCTCAAAATAAATGAGTAAACATAAAAAAAATAGAACATCTAGCACCTCAGCAACCCCCTGTGTTCCCTCTGACTTGGACTTTTAACTCCTTATGAGCAGAACAAAAAAGTGCATTTCAGTGCATGAAAGGCTTCAGAGTTTCTGTGTAGTGTCTTACTTGGATATAATAAATTCCCTTTTTGCTCTTGAATGTGTGTCTTCCCACTTTATATTAAGTCATTCATCTAAGTTCTCAGAGCCATTTAATTTTCCTAGGTGTCAATATTTTTTTAATGTTTATTTTATTTTTGAGAGAATGCGTGAGTCGGGGAGGGGCAGAGAGAGAGAGAGAAAGAGAGAGAGAGAGAGGACAGATGACCCGAAGCAGACTCTGCTTTGGCAGCAGCAAGCCCTATAGGAGGCTCGAACTCACGAACCACGAGATCGTGACCTGAGCCGAAGTCAGATGCTTAGTTGATGAGCCACCCGGGCGCCCTAGATGTGAATATCTTAACGAAGTGTTTTTCTTGACTGAAAATATCTCCTTATATTATGTGCATAACAAATAAGCTCTTTCCACTGACTGTGTAAGAAAACATAGACCAAGAGAGTGAGAAATAGATGAAATGAATGGTGTTTTTCTTTGAATAGCTCTTGCATGTAGTTACAGTAGTAATGAAGTGCGAATAATGTTAGAAATATCTTTGAATCCTGTCAGAAAATGATCAAAAGCGCCAGTGCCTGCAGGGTTCCGGTTGCCATGGTGACTAAGACTGCGAGCAGAGTGGAATACTTGCTGGGATTATATAAGGCAGCGTCTTGAGACATGTATTTGAGATACACAGCTGTGTCTGCCAGTGACATCCGTGACTCTGGTGCTTTGGGACAGCAGAGGCCTCCACATCACTGACTGACTCTGGAGGAGCAGATGCACGTAGCCAACAGAAGCACTGGGGGCCACACACACACACACACACACACACTGACAGAAGTGTGCCAAAGTGAAATATAGTGGTCTTAAAGAAGAAATTCCCCACAATACTTCCTTGAAAAGCCTATTTTTAGGATGCCCCGGTTCCTAAATAGGAAAGGGTAACTGGGAGTCGAACAGTCTGTTCCCTTGTCCTTTTCCTCCCCTCCCCTTCCCCTCCTTCCTCTTTCTTCCCTCTTTTTCTGCCCCTCCCCCTTCCTTCTCTTCTTTCCTCAAAAAAAATCATACTTTCCTAGAGGCAAGCTCTGCACGTGTAGTAGTAGAGTATATGTGGGGCGCCTGGGTGGCACTGTCGGTTAAGCATCTGACTTGGGCTCGGGTCATGATCTCATGGTTCTTGAGTTCGAGCCCAGCGTTGGGCTCTGTGCTGACAGCTCAGAGCCTGGAACCTGCTTCGGATTCTGTGTCTCCCTCTCTCTCTGCCCCTCCCCCACTTGTGCTCGCTTGCTCTCTCTCTCTCTCTCTCTCTCTCTCTCTCTCTCTCTCTCTCTCTCAAAAATAAATAAAAACATTTTAAAAAGTTTTTAAAAAATGGTAGAGTATATGTTATTTCAGAGATGATGCTTAAAATAGCCGTACAGCTTGTAATAGATACTTTCGTTTTCTGTGGCTTACCACTCAAAAGAATTGCACATGCATTTGAGGTAGACTGCCATCAGAGTGCAGTGGATATCTTGATCACATGATCTAGAGAGGCGTGGACTAATAAAAATTTAATATGAACCACAGATGTGATTTTATTTTATTTTTTTTATAAATATCTTTTTATTATTTTTTTAATATTTTATTTAATTTTTGATACAGAGAGAGAGACAGAGCATGAGAGGGGGAGGGGCAGAGAGAGAGAAGGAGACACAGAACTGGAAGCAGGCTCCAGGCTCCGAGCTAGCTGTCAGCAAAGAGCCTGACATGGGGCTTGAACCCATGAACGTGAGATCTGACCTGAGCTGAAGTCGGAGGCTTAACCAGCTGAGCCACCCAGGCGCCCCCAGATGTGATTTTAAATTTTCTAGTAGCCAGATCTTAAAAAATGTAAAAAGGAAAAAGTTAAATTAATGTTAATAATTTGTTTGACCTAATATATCTAAAATACTTTATTTCAACATGTCATCAATATAGAAGAATTATTGAAATATTTTATATTCTTTTTTTTTTTCATACTTGGTTTTTGAAGTACACTGAATATTTTATTAACTTTTTTAAATTTTTATTTTTTTATTTTTGAGAGAGAAAACATGAGCAGGGGAGTGAAGGGGTCCGGGGGACAGACAGCGGACCCAAAGCAGGCTCCATGCTGACAGACCTCATGCTGGCCCAAACTCATGAACCACAAGTTCATGATCTGAGCCGAACTCGGACGCTCAACCAACTGAGCCACCAAGGCACCCCCTGAATATTTTATACTTACCTACATTTGAGTTCAGATGAGCCACTTTTCGGGTACTCATTACCCTCATATGGCTATTGGCTCAGGCAAAATTCCTCCCACTTTTAGCTTCTGTTCACAAAATGATCCACTGTGCTTTCTGGTGAATATATACCAGCTGCTTTGGGGTCCTCTTCCTCACAGGCCCCTCAGATGGCCCTGTTTGTTTCTTCTGTCTCTTCCGTACAGATTCCAGTAGCCTGCAGGTCTTTGGGCTGGGTGTTGGTGATTTGTCCCTGCCACCTGTGTTTGGGGATATGAAGGATACTTTATTACTTACTGTATTAATTTGCTAGGACTGTCATAACAACATAGCACAGATTGGGTTGCTTAAACAACAGAAATTTATTATCTCATAGTTCTGGAGGCTAGATGTCCAAGATCAAGGTGCTAGCAAGGTTGGCTCTTTCTGAGGTCTCTCTCCTTGGCTTGGAGATGGCTGTTTTCTTAATGTGTCTTTAAATATAGTCATCACTCTGTGCATGCCCATCCCTGGTGTCTCTGTGTGTGTCCTTTTCTCCTCCTTACAGGAGGACCCAAAGGCCTCCTCATAGGCCCAACCAAAGGCCTCGTTTCAGTTTAATTACTGTACTTCTTTAAAGGCCCTGTCTCCAAATGCACATTCTGAGGTCCTGGGGGTTAGGACTTCAACATATGAATTTGGGGGTGACCCAGCTCATAACACTTAATTTTACTGAAAATGTTGTCTGTGAGGTTTTGGTTTTGTTATCTAGTGTTTCTGTTTTTGGAATGAACCTGAGTAGTTGAAACTATGCTGCTGCCCTTTCCCCAGAATCCAGAAAATCAGCTATTTAAATGCTTATACCAAAATTTACTAACATTGCTGAGTAAATTTCTAATTAGTGCTTTTTGACTATCAATGTTCAGTATAACCTGATCTAAAAAGTTATGGTTCTCTAAGATCTTAATATTCAGGCCTGGCTAGGAATAAAAATACACATCTGCACCTTTTTAATTGCTAGGGGGTTAGACCAGACACTGTAAGGAGGAAGGTATTTGTGTTAACTTGTTTTGTTTTATTTTTGTTTCTGTTTGTGTGTGTGTGTGTTTACTTTTTCAGATCTCCCAGGAATAGTGTAAAGAGAAAAAGGAGAGATAGTTTAAGACCAGTAGATTTCACTAAATCCTCAAAACAACCTCATTAGTTCTATTTTCTGGGTTCATAAATGAGAAAACCAAAACTTTGGCAGATAAAGCAGTAGCTTATGTTAATATCATGGGTTCTAAAATGGGAAGTGCTACTTCAGAGAAGTTTTTCCTCAGTATAGAAATAAGGATCCCAAAACGTACAGGTGAGCTCCGATCGCCTCTTCTCTGGAGGTGACACAGGAGAACACTCTGGCTGTGGGAAGCACGCAGTGCCTGGCTCCTTGCACTCATCTCCTTGGGTCTCTGAGAAATCCACAGCTGTAGAACCCCTCTGCGTGTCATCACATCTACCAAATAGTCACGGACCTTTGAGGGACAAGGTAGCAGTATCTTAGAGGGCTTTAAAACTCGGTAACCTGTGTTTTCTGTGAACAAGGGGCCGTTGGAAAACAAATGTATCTCTAAGTGTAAAATTTTTTTATATGTCCCCGGGAGCTGGTTCACAGGAGGAGAAGACGCTATTCCATAGCTTTATTTGGCTTGGCATTTCTAAATTCAAACTAAGGGTGATTATTCAAAGTTATTCAAGTTCAAAAACCATCCTTAGGAATGGAACAATGTACTGTCTTTGTGTGCCCACACCATTCTAGCTACTGGGCGAGGGATGGAGCAGGATGCAGAGATAAAGGGAATGCCCACCTTCTACCTAATCAAGCACTCTTGTGCGTTTTTTCTCAATCTCTCATTCAAAAAGAGCTTTGCTCCCTCTTCAGTAAACAAAAGGGATGGGGTGCCTGGGAGCTCAGTTAAGCAATGGTTAGTGAGATTGAGCCTCATGTCGAGTTCTGTGCTGACAATGCAGAGCCTACTTGAATTCTCTCCCTATCTCTCTCTCTCTTTCTGCCCTCTCCCGCATGTGCTCACGTGTACTCGCTCTTTCTCACTCTCAAAAATAAATAAATATTTTTAAAAGTTGATATAGTGGTATCATTAAGATATCCTTCCCAAAGGAAACACTCAGCCTTAACAGTCTAGACCTGTTGAAACCCCCAACACCTTCAGACTGACAGACCAATTCCTAAATCTAAATTTGGAAATCAGTATGCCATTGGTTAAAAAAAAAAATGCCAGTGTTCGAACAAGGAATTCTTCAATTGGCTTTGCAAGGCCTGAACATGGTTTTGTCTGGTATACACATGAACACGGAGGCATGGATTAGGACAAAGGTGTCACTGTATGAAACACAGCCTTCTCTGGGTAAACAAGAGCAGGTGCCGGGACACCGCTCCTTGACTGCAAACCTTGTGCAGAGGAGTTGAGTTACGCCTTCGACTGCAGCTTTGGTCATGGCTTTGTTGGAGGTCAAGTGCATCCCATGACCTGGGGAGCAGAATGAGCTCACAGAGAACAAATTAATGTAGAATCAAAATCTAAGTTGTTTTCCCTTCTGATACAAGAAGAGAGCATTAAATTAAGGGTGAGAAGGTTTGAAGTTGAATCCTAGTTCAACAATTTACTGGTCATGAGTTCACAGGGAACTGACTTAAGGTTCTTGATCTTTAGTGTGTGTGTGTGTGTGTGTTGTGTGTGTGTTTACATGTTTACATACACACAAATATGCCCTGGAGAAACCAAGCATTCAACAACAGGACTAAGGAAAGAGAAGCCAGTAGAAGAGAACAGAAAGAGGAGAGGATTACAACATGGTGGACTTGGTGCACAGCAGCACCTCACCAGGAACACTGACAGGAGGAGGATGGAAGGGTGGCTTTGGGGCTGGGGTGTCAGGTGTGGGTGCGTGTCAGCCATGTTAGCTAATTGCGTTTAGTTAGGATGATAGATTTCTCGAAACCCAGAAGAGATGTCCTAAGTTTTGACATCTCAACATTACATTGGAAACATCTCGGAGATAAGAACCAAGTTTAATCATTTGCACTACGATTTTTGCTACCATAGTCTCCTAACTTTTGTTGATAAGCGTTGAAGATTTAAAAAAAGGAGCGAGGGAAGTGTTGTACTTTCAATTTCTACTAATGCTTTGGAGGAAGAAGAATATGAGAAGCCAATTTATAACACAGGTCCCTCTGCAAAAAGTGAACTATTGGGTCATTTAACTTACAGGATTATTCACAGAGCCCCATTTAATTTAATTCTATGGACCATTAATTTCCCATCTCTGACATCAGTATTAATAACCAAATGATATATTCAGAGTTTAAAAGCGTAGTCAAGCTCTGAGTAGTAGAGGAATTTGTCTAAAATTCTTTATAAAATACCTTAGTTAGTTTTAGACTCTAATCAAATTATAGTAGTTTGTATTTTACCTTCTGTGATCTATCTCATTAGAGAAGGGGTGATCACAGGACTTAGCCTTTAGAAGTTAAACAAAAATTTAACTCTGTGTTGAAAAGGAAATTCCTATCTTTATAGCTGAGTTTTTATTTTTTATTACTATTTTTTAATGTTTGTTCATTTAATTTTTTTAAAAAAAATTTTAATGTTTATTCTTCAGAGAGAGAAGGATGGGGGCAGAGAGAGACACACACACAGAATCCAGAGCAGGCTCCAGGCTCTGAGCTGTCAGCTCAGAGCCCAATGTGGGGCTCGAACCCACAAACCGTGAGATCATGACCTGAGTCAAAGTCAGAAGCCCAACTGACAGAGCCACCCAGGCGCCCCCCCTTTTATTTTTTAAGAAAAATTTTTAATATTTGCTTTTGAGGAGAAAGAGAACGAACAGGGGAGGGGCAGGGAGAGAGAGGGAGATAGAAGATCCAAGGTAGGCTCCGCGCTGACAGCAGAGAGCCTGACGTGGGCTCAGACTCACATGTAGTATCATGACCTGAGCCAAAGTTGGACACTTAACCAACTGAGCCACTTAGGTGCCTCTAATTATTATTATTCTTTAAAGTTTATTTATTTATTTTGAGAAAGAGAGAGGATGCGCGTGCTTGAGTGAGCGTGGGGTCAGGGAGGGAGGGAGAGAGAGAATCCCAAGCAGGCTTTGCAAGTGCAGAGGCTCGAACTCAGTAACAGTGAGATCATGGCCTGAGCTGAAATCAAGGGTCAGATGCTTAACTGACAGCCAACCAGGTACCCCAGAGGTTTTTTTTCTCCTATTTTTATTTATGTATTTATTTGTTTGTTTTTAGAGAGAGAGTATACAAGTGGGGAGAGTGACAGAAGAAGAGAGAGAGAATCTTAAGTAGGGTACATGCCAGTGTGAAGCCCAAGGCGAGGCTCAGTCTCACAACCCTGGGATTATGACCTGAGCCAAAATCGAGTCTGGCGCTCATTTGACTGAACCACCCCAGGTGCCCCTATAGCTGGGGTGGCAGATGTTCTAAATTATTTTGAGGAAAATACTATAGAATTTAGTCAACATTGTTCATAGCTATATCAGAAAATATTTGCATACTACAGCTCACCATCAGGAGTCTTGTTCTGGCCTTTTGGATCACCATTTATGCGCTTTCCGCCCTCATACAGAGTACATAGTCATGGCATAAGTGATAGGACTGAGTTCTATCTAGTTCTATTTTGTCTCTTAACAGAATGTGTTACTGAGGCATATTACAACTGTCAGTTTGGGAAACTCTGAGGAACTTGCAGGCACATGCTTCCTTGAAAATTTGCCTAAAGACTTCACACATATCTGTAAAGAAGCACCCAAGAGTTGTCAGTTCCCGAGGAGGTGATGGAGGAGGTGATGGTGATGTTGCGTCTTAATGCTGCTAGGTAATAAAACAGTCTTCTCGCAGCAGCTACATGATAAGAGACTTAAAGAATCTGGCAGCAACTTCAATTTTAAAATATCTGATTAGCTCTTTCTCACTGGAGGTACATGGAGACATTAAAAAAAGAGGAAAACTTGGAATAAATGTGGAAACTGGTGTCTGTAGTTAACCTATTTCTGTAATCTGAAATGACTTGCTCCTTATCATAAGGATAATGGGAATGAATTTTAAAATACAGTTATAGCCCATTCTTGTTACATATACCTGACATTTTCATGTAGGAAAACCTTTTGCTCTTTATTTATTGTCCTAACATCTGGTAGAGAAATGCATATCTTCTCTCACTTATTAACTCTCCTTACAAAATTTACCTTTTACTCATTATCCCATAACTGTTCAAAATTATTAGTATGAAGATGTTTACTGCAGCATTTTTATAACGGGGAAAAACTGGAGGCAATATAAATGTTAGGAAGGGATTAGTTAAATAATTTGGTTGTTGTATACAGTAAATGTTGATATAATTGTATATGTATTTAAAAACCCTGATATATTATTAAATTTAAAAGGCATATGAAAATAAATAAATAAATAAATAATAAAATAAAAAGCATGTTACAGAATATTATATGTAGTTTGATCCCATTTATGTAAAGTAATAGAAAACCTCACATATTTACTTAAATGTACATAGAAAACGCATCCTACGCAATATGTGGTTATTTCTGGGGGCTAGAATTGAGAGAAGCAGCAGGGTATTTATTACTTCTTGCTCTATACACTGTATAGCGTTTCTGTTTTTCAAGAGACTTCTATTATTTTCAGAATTGAAAAAGAAAGAAAAAAATATAAGATCTCTGTGGTAGATTGCTTATAGGAATCATTCCGTTCCTCGTATCCAGGCCCGTGAGTCATCCCCTCCCACACTGACTCTGGGCTTGGCCATGACGATTGCTGGAGCCAATAGGGCGGTGCAAACCTGACGCAAGGAGTCGAAAAGAATGGTGCACATTAGATGGCCCTCTCTTTTGCTGCTTTTGGGATCCTGGCAACCAACCTCATGGAAACTGAGCTAGCCTTGGTTGGATGAGAAACACATGACCCAGCACCCTAGCTGCCAGCCAGGCAACGGCGAGATGTCTGGGGGAGGCCATCCGCCACCAGCGGTCCACAAGTGCATGAGTGAGGTCTGGCTAAGACTTGTGCCACAGTGTCATTAGCTGGTAATTGCCTTTGTTCCTCTTACATGTTATCTTGGTTCTCTCTCTCTCTCTTTGACCATCTCTTCTTCCTCTTGCTTATCCAGATCTCTCTCTTTAAGCAACTTTCCCTGACTCCCCCAAGAAGCAATATATGTCTCTTTTCTACAGTCTTCTATTACTTTTATTCAGTACCATATAATTTAATACTTATGTGCTATTTTTTATCTTTTTCTGTATTTGTGTTAGTCTTTTCTATTTAACTAAATAATAAGCTCTTTGATTGTAGAAATCATATTTCACATCACATTCTCTGGCCTTCATAGTACTTAGGACTCGATAGAATTATACGTAGTAACTACACCTTGCCTAATTGCAGGGTAAGTGTCACCAATAGCAAAACACCCAGCTGGGGCAGGAGAACTGCTATGTAGGGGCGCCTGGGAGGCTCAGCTGGTTAAGCTTCCGACTCTTGGTTTTGGCTCAGGTCATGATCTCATGGTTTGTGGGTTCGAGCCCCATGTTGAATTCTGCACTGATAGCACAGAGCTTCCTTGCAATTCTCTCCCCACCCCTTGCCTGCGCTCTTACTCTCTCTCAAAAGAAATAAATAAAAAACAAAAAAGAGAAATGCTCTACAAACATAAGCTATATCTGTTTCAGCTCTGTAGCTGTCTTATTTCCATGAAACTATGTATCCTTTGTTAAGTAAATTTTTAAAAAAATATAGCAGCTTTGTGTGTATGTGTAGGGAGAGTATCTTTCTTCTAATCTCGAATATGTATGTGTATTATGCACCAGTGCTACATATGTTTATATTAAACATGAAAAAATGTTAATAATATGTTAAGTGAAAAAAGTTTACATTACAAAACAAGATAAATACTGTGGCTGTATACACAAATACTGTGTATGTATGAAATCTGGACGGATATATACCTCTCCCTCTCTCTCCGCATCCCCAAACAACCAAACAACAAAATACTACCTCAAATTTATATATATTAGTATAGTTTATCATGAACATTGAGCTTACTTAGTTATGTGAGATAAATAAAGAATTCCTGGGATGCCTGGGTGACTCAGTCAGTTGAGCATTGCATTCTTGACTAAAACCCAGGATGATCTCAGGATTTGTGAGATTGAGCCTCGTGTGGGGCTCTGTGCTCACAGCAGGGAGACTGCTTGGGATTCTCTTTCTCTGCTCTCTCTGCCCCTCTCCTGCTCGCTCGCTTGCTCTCTCTCAAAAAAAAATAATAAACGTAAAAAAAAGAAAAGGATTTCTTTTATACTTGGAAGTTGAACTTAGGTTAAGTGAGAGAATTTATTTAAAAGTCTCTCCTTTTACTGTGGAACATTTCAGTGTTTCTCTGTTTTAAGTATTTTATAAACATTTGGGTCCTAGGGATCATTCTAAAATATAGCCTACACTTCCTTTCTTAGTTGAAAATCGTGCTAGTGGTGATCAGAGGGGTATTGATTTAGACAAAGTTATATCACCCCAGACAGGTAGATTAATGGAAAGGAGTGGAGAGCCCCCAAACAAAAACACTTTATCTGGCAACCCCAGGTAGAAGGGATCAGCCCTGAATTTATTATCTACGAAGGTTGGGATGGGACCTTGGGATTCATTGTACTATTCTCTACTTTTGTATATATCTGAAACTTTTCACCATAAAAAAAATTAAAGATATAACTTAAAAAATAGAGATACCTTTCACAAATCAATAAAAATATGAGACATTGTAGTGATATGAACTAAGAAATATTAGACCTTTGTGCAAAGCATTGTAAAATTTAGTGGCTATTTTCAACATAAATGGAAAGAGATATTACTGACAGTAAAAATTACTTCTTTTAATTGTGCTGTTGTTTTAAAATGTTTATTTATATATTTTGAGAGAGAATGCCAGTGTGAGTGAGGGAAGGGCGGAGAGGGAAAGAGCGAGAATCCCAAGCAGGTTCTGCACGTGAAGTCATGACCTGAGTGGAAATCCAGAATCAGATGCTTAACCAACTGCGCCACCCATGTGCCCAACATTAAAAGTTATTTTTAGATGTCAGGTCTCCCATCCAAGTACCTACCAGGCCCGACCCTGCTTAGCTTCAGAGATCAGATGAGGTCGGGCGCGTGCAGGGTGGTATGGCCGTAGACAAGATGTCGTCAGTTCTCCAAATAGATATCTAGATTCATTGAGATCCTATTAGAACCTGTTAGGATTCTTTTTTTTTGGTAGAACTTTGATAAGCTAATGTTAAAGGTCATAGGCAAGTAAAAGGAACCAAGAACAGCTCAAGTGTTCCTTAAAAAGAAGAAAGATGCCACACTTTTTTTTTTAAAGCTGTAATAATTAACAGAATGTTAATGAGGAAATAGAAAAACCAATAGAATAGAGCTGAGTCCCAACAAGAATAAAGGAAAATTGATGACAGCAATTCTAGTTCTGTCATATTAGTCAAGTAAAATGATTTATTTTTTAATTTTTTAATTAAAAATTTAAAAAAATATTTATTCAGTTTTGAGAGACAGACCGGGAGCAGGAGAGGGGCAGAGAGGGAGACACAGAATCCGAAGCAGGCTCCAGGCTCTGAGCTGTCAGCACAGCCCAACGCGGGGCTCAAACCCATGAACTGAGAGATCATGACCTGGGTCGAAGTCAAAGGCTTAACCCACTGAGCCACCGAGTGCCCCTCATAGGTTTATTCTTGGGCTCTAATGAAGAGCTTTTGCCCTGAGGATGAGACTCAGTTGTAAGTGGTATTAATAGCCAGCGTTTCTCAATTGTATCTTTTATATGTATGCATTAGAAAGTGTTGTATCTTTCAATTCTGGACGTTTTGGAACTTGTGGGTTCTCTCTTTTCCTTTTCAACCCTGCTTGCAACTAATTCTTTTCTGAGTTCATCTTTCTCATGTTTTGTTAAGTGCAGCTAGTAGTATCCAGCGCTGGTAACAGACTTTTCCCGGTTTCTTTGTATAAATCCGTAAGTTCGTTAGTCACCTTGTGTCCTTTCCAAGTGATTGCAGGAAGATGCTGTTTTGCCACGGTATTATATGTGTCATCATTTTTCCAGCCTTCAGTAACAGTTTCGTGCTGCTAAATTCCAATGCCAGTGTTACATATGTTATGTATTTGTTATGGCAGTAGCCCATTCCTGGTATCCATTTCCGTACTGGCTTTTCCTCAATAAGGCTGCTGTAACAGCTACAACATTTTAGTGCGTTAGTACAGTAGAGACTTATTTCTAGCTCCCATGTTAGCTATAAGTTGTCTGCAGTTCTGAGGCTCCATGTAAGTGTGCCTTACTCTGTGTTCCAGGCTGAGGAGCAGCCTACCTTGGTCTTAGGTTGGAGGGAGGTAAAAAAGCTGAACTACGTAGTATCTCTTATGTCGTCTTCTCAGACATGGTGTGGGTAGCTTGCCATTATATTTCATTGGCCAAAGCAAGTGTTAAGGCCAGGCCTGTGTTCCTTAGGACAGGGAAGAGTTTGTCTCTAAGGGGTGTACGGTGAGTCACCAGGTCCGAGAACAGGGATGTATAGCGTCACCTCTAGGAAGAGGCTAGAATAATTGAGAACACCCATATCAACCTGCACAACCACTTCTAGAAAGTGGAGTGTTTTCCAAAGTGCTGAGTTCTTCTATGAAGATAATAAGCATTTGGACTGTGAATAAGATTAGCCAGGGAGAGGGAGGAGAATGCTAGAAACCTCATGAGACTAAGGGAAACCTTGGTCTACTGAGGAGACTAGGGATTAACAGAGGTAAGAGGGAAGAATAGGAAAGAACATGTCCTGGACTCTTGTTATAGAACCATTTCTACTCCCAAAAATGTTACTTTTTTTTAAAAGACAGACTGGAGTGCCTGGGTAGCTTAGTAGGTTGAGTGTCCGACTTCAGCTCAGGTCATGATCTCATGTTTCATGGGTTTGAGCTCCGCATCGGGCTCTGTGCTGACAGCTCGGAGCCTGAAGACTGCTTCGGATTCTGTGTCTCGTGCTCTCTGCCCCTCCCCTGCTTGTACTCTGTCTCTGTCTCTCTCTCTCAAAAACAAATAAATAAACTTAATAAATAAATAAAAACCTGAATGCCAATGCTTCAAATCTATCTAGTTTGTACCGTCACAAGACCTAATTTCCAAATTGCATAAGATTGAGTTAATGTATATTTGTTTGTTATTATAGAGATTTGCCCCAATATGGGCAGAAGCAGTGGCAGTCCTATTTTGGAAGAACTTTTGATGTTTACACCAAACTCTGGAAGTTCCAGCAGCAGCATCGGTAAAGGAATTTTATGTTTACAGGAGAGTGAAGGTCCATTTTATATCAGTCCCTCTTTCGACCTTTTTATCTCTTGGTACATTTTAATATATTTCCTCTTCATGATGCAAATGAAAATAAATTGATTTTTTTCATTTTTATTTAAGGTTTTAAAATGTAATGTTCTCATCTGATTTTTAAAGATAATATCATATCTGAAATGGTTCAGATTAACTCTGACATAGGTAGGCTGATTCATGGTTTCATTCTGCTGTAGGTGTTGTTTATTGGTCAAAGCTATTTGGGGGTGTTGCTTTTAATTTTCATAAGCTTAGCTCAGAGAAGGTTCTTTTCATATTTCAGCTTACTTTAAATAGACATGTAATACTGCTTTTTGAATTTAATTGAATTATGATGTTGAAATCTCATGAAGAATTCATGAATTTGAATTCATGAATTTGGAATTTCATGCTGAATTGGGTGGTATTTTATCCTATTAAATTTACAGATTTGGTTATTTTTGGAATTTATAGTCTCTTATTTCTATTTTCTTATCTCCTATGTAAAACAGACAAGTCTTGGATAATCGGTATGGCTTGAAGCGGTGGCAAATAGGGGAAATTGCTTCTAAGATTGGGCAGCTATACTACCATTATTAGTAAGTGAATTGCATATGGAAAAAATAAAGCGTTCTCCTGGTTTAAACACAGCATGCAGAAGTATACTTACTTGGTAGGAGGGAAAACTACAGAGTTACAAATGAAACCCCAGATCATAGTCATCAAAACAGTATTAGGAAATAAATGACCTTCCATAATCCGAGTAACATTACGTGCTTCAAAGGCTTACCTTCCAAACAGTTTATTTGCGTAGACTCATTTAATCCTTAAATGATTATGATCTCGGTTTTAGATAAACCATCAATACTAAATGAATTCATAGTTCTTAATGGTTTCGCTTAAACCTTAATATGTAACTTGTATGTTCGAATGAGTAGTTTTGGGGGGAATACTTTAAAACTCATACTTGTATATCTAAAAGGTCTTGTGAAGCAAATAAAGATAATTTTGATGATATCCTTAGTGATGATCAAGGAAAGAAGAGAACTCCTTTTAAGAATCTAAATTTCATAAAGTAATATCAGTTATATCATAAAAAGCTTGGACCATATGGAATGTCCTCCTCTTTCTGTCTGTTGGCATGCCATCCATCATTCCCCTGTTAAAATCACTGGGGTAGAATATTTTCTTAAGAAGTCCCTTGTAAAACTAAACATGTTAGGGAACCTCATACATCACCCTCTGAAGGTTAGTATGGATTAGTCCATTTCTGAGTCCTGTGGGAAAAAAACTGAAGAAATGAACCAAACGACAAGTGACCGTGTATAGATATGAGGAAGGTCACGAAAGGTCTGGTGGAAAGACGTAACTGGGTGGAGTGCTATTTGGAGAATCCCTCAAAGAGTGAAAATAATATGTACTTTGGATTGCCATCAAAAAAGGCTTGGGAGCCGTGGGGAGGTGTTTTTTTAAATTATTATTATTTTTACACATATTGCAATGGTGATGTGATCATTGTTTTGCTGATTCAAATTTAGGTTAGTCGTTCCCCTCCCCTTGTGTAGAGGAATAGCAGGGGAATGAAACAATATTCATCATTAACAGTTTGAGACACTGTCAAATATAAAGATTTTTTTCCCCATAGCCTGCGCACATCTGAGACCAGCTATCTGAATGAGGCTTTCTCCTTCTATTCTGCAATCAGACAGAGATCATATTATTCTCAAGTCAATAAAGAGGACAGGTATGCACCTACTATGTTTTTGTAAAGTGCTAAAACACTCAGAATTTTTAGTCTGTGTGGAAGTTATGCAGAGAAGTACACATTTGTTTATAACTTTTATTCATTTAAATGGGCTTTATTGGGTGCCTTACAATGTATCTAGACCTTCTTCAGCGTACAGAGGTAAGTTTCCTAAAAGCAATAAACGTTATATATGTTTTAGCAGATGTCACAGTACCCGAGTGGAGTCAGAGCACAAAGAAGGGGTTGATTGTTTCTATATGAAAGATTAAGGTCACACAAATTTTCATAGAAGAGAAACATCTCCAAAGTGAGGTTTAGCTGATAACCTTTGTTCTTTTTAGCCTGTGTAATTTGAATTCATATGCATTCAGAAGCCTGTTGACAGCTGTCTGTGGGACTAAAGACAAGGCTACTATTGCAATTTACATAGTATCTTATAAGCCGGATATGTTGCAGTTGCATAGCTCCCCACTAAGGAAAAAAGAATCACGTAGAAATCATTCATTCCCAGTAGTAATCTGCTGAGCACCTACACATCTGGCAGTGTGGTAGATGCTGCAGTGAGAGGAGAAGGAAAAGAAGGTGTGCAGGTGTTCTCTTTTCCTTCCAGAGGATTCTCTTCTCAGGAGAGCTACAGACATATTTGGGGCACAGGTAGACTGTGATGTTAATTCCAGATGAAGACGGAATTGCTGAAGAAGTCAGGGTTTTCCTGGAGAATCTTTGTTGCTAGTATTCCAGGAATTGTTAAAAGAGAAAGTTCAGGCACAGAAGATCTGAATGTCCTGCCTACTGCCAGCAACTCACGGTTGTTATATAGTAAAAAGATTATATTCTCTTAGCAGTAGATGAAAACATAATTTTGACATCTTTTTCTAGAGAACACTTGGTGGTTGGCTATCATAAGCCTTCCGGCTAAACTGCTACATGTTTTGGAAAGCCCCACTCTTGTAAATCCCCTTCAGGCCCTAGAAGATCTTGTTCAGGCTCGTCCAGAGGAGTTTGCTTGATACACGCAAGGCACGCAGATCCTAGAGGCTCCATTTCCCCCACCCCCCGAAGTCGTCACTGTGCTCACTCTTCCACCAGAAGATCATTAGTTACCTCCCCTTCAGGTTTTCTTACGGCTTCCTTCCCGTATTCCCACTACACTTCTATTTTGTCAGACTCCCACCTGCTTTTCTTTATTCATGTTGTACAATTTTTCTGAATTTTTGGTGAGGTAAATTTTACTTCTAAAAATAACACAGAAAGGCTTTATGATGTCTTCTCAGCATGAAAAACACATGTAAGGAAAAAACTATTTTAAGCAACAGTGAAATACCTTGTATAATTCACTTTTCTGCGTTTTCTAATTCACTCAAAGGGAAATTGGCCTTGGGCCCCTTGGCTTCAAATCCAGCAGTTTCATTTATGAAAATCATTTTCTGTCCTAATGGCAAATGCCACATATGAATGGTTTTCCTGTGCTGCCTCCTAGAGCAAGGCGGATGAACAGAGGTGGGAGTATTTGGAACCTGGACGACAAAATCTCTTGCCTTAGGCACTAAATTAGCATCAAAGGGCGATCCTGTGCGTAGAATCCTTCCCTTGCTCCCTGTACCTTAGGAAGGACTTTATTCAGTTGGTAGGTTGTTTGTTTCTTTGTTCATACAGAGCAGGGGACAGTCAAGGTAGCAGTTGGTGACGGCTGCTAAAATCAATAGCTGGTTGATTAAAACTAATGAAGAAGGTATTGCACAATTTCACAGCTGCTTTAAAAGCAAAAATCTCTCCTCAGAGGGCAAGTTCTCTCTGTACTGTGTCAGTACCTACAGACTGTGTTAGAGCCAGGAGGCATGGTACATTTCAGCAACCACCAAAGTGACTGCCTGTCACTAAGCATCAGCAAATGCTCATGCCAAGGGCCCGTCCTATTTAGTAGAGGAGACGAGACGTTGCGACGTAATCACTTGTCCTAGGAGCCACAAACCCTGACTGCTGCAAATGGCTAAGGCTGAACCTGGTCAGAGTTAGATGTGGGGATGGTGAAGTTTCTGAGTACCCAGAAGCTTGGGGACACATTGCAGTAAGCCACCTCAGAAAATAGTTTCTCAGGCAAATGTATAAAGAGTGTCTTAGAACGAGTGGGCCTGGCAGGCTGGACAAAGCTACAGTTCTGAAGTGCCCAGATGTCAAGAAAATCATGATGTCAAGTTCAGTGGGGACAGTATTGGAAGTTTCATGTTGTGGGAAACGTGAATCTAAACTTGAGGACCTTGACACTTCCTGGCAGCGGTGTCTATAGGGAGGGTGTGATGTGGACCTTTCCAGTGGTTCACTGGATGTTTTTTCTTCTGCAGTTTCATATGTTATCAGGCGGTGGGCTGTGGCCCTGCCTCTCCTGTGTATGCGTGGACAGCACGGACTTACTTATCTGTGCTTTGCTGCAGTTCAACGCAGTGGTTTCCAAAATAGAATACATCCACCTACTTCTGTATGTTTATTTAATACAGTGGTTGGCATACCGTGCCCTATTTTTGAACCGTCTGGTAGCTTGGAATCCTTTTTATATTTTTAAAGTGCTATGAAAAAAGAAAAAATGTGCTGCAGACCCCCTATGTGCCTGCAAAGCCTGAAACATTTACTGTCTGGCCATTTACAAAATTTTCCCAATCATTGTTCAGGATGTTTGTGTAATCTATATTACATAGGAGTATAATCTACGATACAGACCCATAGAACCTTTTTATTTTACCAAAACATGAAAGGAATTGTCTTATTAATATTTCAACTACGAATTGGCATCATCCTGCAAATTTTCCTCCTGTTTTGAATTCCACATCTGATAGTGTGGCAGGCTAAGTAATCTAAACTACTTTTCCCAAAACACCTAGAGATGCTGACTGAGCAGATCACCCGTCCTTTTAAATGGGCAGTTCAGCTGTCAAGAAAGAGAGGGGAGGGGTGCCTGGGTGGCTCAGTTCATTAGGCATCCAACTTCAGCTCAGGTCATGATCTTACTGTTTTGAGTTCGAGCCCCACATCAGGCTCTGTGCCAATAGCTGAGAACCTGGAGCCTGCTTCAGATTCTGTGTCTCTGTCCCTCTCTGCTCCTTCCTCACTCATGCTCTGTCTCTGTCTCTCAAAAATAAACAAACAGTAAAAAAATTTCTAAAAAGAAAAGAAAGTAAGTGGAATCCTCAGGTTATTGACCCTGTGACCAGTGCTGTAACAACCTTGCAAGAGAATGGTTGGTTTTGGTGACATAAAAGAACTACTAAGGATTTCTTTAGGAAGTTAGGAATGGAATGTGTACGAAAAAAGTATAATTAGCGCACACACACACACAAAACCAAAGTAGAAATAAATCCAAGTACACGGGTAATTATAGTAAGTAAAGGTGATCTAAACTTCCTGGGTAGAAGTCAGAAATTATCAGTATGCCTTTTTAAAGAAAATCCAGTAATCTAGTGTTTACAAAAGATTTTCCAAAGATACAAGGTACACAGAAAAAGCTAAAATAGATACCAAGGAGAAGAAAAGCCCTATATATATATGTTTATTTATTATTTTGAGAGTGAGCAGGGGAAGGTCAGAGAGAGAGAGAATTACAAGCAGCCTCCACATCATCAGTGCAGAGCCACATATGGGGCTCGAACCCACGAACAATTCATGAGATCATGATTCAAATTGAAATCAAGAGATGGATACTCAACTGACTGAGCTACCCAGGCACCCTGAAATGCCACTGTACCAAGGCAGAGAGCATTAAGGATAGAGCTTTATTTCATAATGATAAAAGGAACAACTCAAAAAATATAAAAATTCTAAACTTTTTTATATGCCCAGTAGTGTAACATTATAGTAAACAACAAAAATTGGCATATCTTCTGGGAGAAGTTGACACATGGTCCAATATACAAGATTTTTAATATACTATGTTTATGAATTAGTAGACAAGTAATGAGATTTATGTAACATAATTAAAACCTTGATCTATTATGCTTAAAACTGCCTACAACAAGCAAATGTACATAATTTTCAAACTTATATGAAGCTTTTGTGAAATTGACTTACACCTGACACAAGACAGGTTTCAGTTATTTTTAAGTATATGCTGTCTAACCATGGTGCCATTAAAAATTAAGAATGATAACATAGTTTTCAAAAAAAATCAATAAATCTTATCAATTAGTAGACACAAATAACTCCTGGGTCAAAGAGAAATTTGAAAAAATTTTATTATGGAAAATGTCAAACATCTACAAAAAATGTACTTTTGTAAGGTTATTGTAATTGTAATGTAGGTTGTGGAAATCGGAAATACCAGGTTTGAAGTCCCTCATTAGGGATGAATATACAGGGTCAGGTGTGAAGAGATACACTATTGGTTGTAAATAGCTGTAAGTTAAAGATAGTAAGGAAGAGGTATAAGCAAGCGATAGAAGATATAAAGACTGGAAAGAACACTGGAGAACACAGAAGGGGCAACTAGAAAACTGTACAGGGTGGCTCAGTCGGTTTAGCATCTGACTCTTGATTTTGGCTCAGGTCACGGTCTCAGGGTTGTGGGATCTAGCCCCCAGCCTCCATGTCAGCTTGGAGCCTGCTTAAGCCTCTCTCTCTCTCTCTCTCTCTCTCTCTTTCTCTCTCTCTCTCTCAGCCCCTCTCCCCCACTTGTGCTCTCTTTCTATAAAAACAAAACAAAATACTCAGGGAAAAAGAAAAGCACTGTAAGAGATCCAAACCCAGCCAAAGCAACAGTAAGATAAAATGTAAATGGTCGAAGTACCTGAGTCTATGAAGCAGATATTGTCAAAGTGGATTAAAACGCTAACTATACGTTGTCTGCAAAAAATGGGTCAGGGCACCTGGGTGGCTCAGTCATTCAACTCTTCGTTTCAACTAAGATCATGATCTCACAGTTTTTGAGTTCGAGCCCCACATCAGGCTCTGTTGGCAGCTCAGAGTCTGGAGCCTGCTTCAGACTCTGTGCCTCCCTCTCTCTCTGCCCCTCCCCTACTCATGCTCTGTCTCTCTCTGTCTCTCAAAAATAAATAAACAGTAAGAAAAGATGGGTCAGAGTGAAAAGTTACAGGAACTTGAAAGTAAAGGAATAGAAAAAGGGCATACAAACTGTAAACCTAGGAAAACTGGTTTGATTATATTAATATCAGAAAATAAGATTCCAAAACAAAGAATGTTCTCTCTTTTCACCTCATATTGTCCTGCCTGTTGTCTTCTACTCTGTATCGTCTTCCCTTAAACATCACTCTCTCGGAAGCTTTCTCTGTTGGCTCAAATAGCATCCTTTCTCCTGTCAGTGCACTTACTCCGCTGTGTTTATGTGTCTGTACGTCTCCGGTATGTATTAGATAGCTTCCTGCCTCAGAGATCTCTGAAGAGGGGGCTGCGTCGATAGTTGTTTGTCTTAATCATTTCTCTAGCACTTAACAGGGTGCTTGATGTATCTAAGTCCTCAGTGGGTATTTGTTCAATGAATGAATTTGTGAATGAACATAATGACTCTGTGAGTAAGAAATGTGTTAATGCAGCTGTAGGTTATATGCAGAAATGTTTGTTATTGTGCAAAAAAGGATCGAAAAGAGTTTAAAAGCTGTCAGAAAGTGGGAAAAATCAAAGAGCATGTTTTCTTTTTTAATCTAATGAGTAATTTCCCATTTCTCTGCCGTAGACCTGAGTTGGTTGTTAAGAAGCTTCGATACTATGCAAGATTTATCGTAGTTTGTCTTCTTCTCAACAAAATGGATGTCGTGAAGGATTTGGTGAAGGTAAATGTACTTTAAAAGTATTAAAATCCTGGGGTGTGTGGGGGGCTCAGTCGGTTAAGCATCTGACTCTTGATTTTGGCTCAGCTTATAATCTCACAGTTTGTGAGTTCAAGCCCTACATCAGGTTCTGCATTGACAATGTGGAGCCTGCTTGGGATTCTCTCTCTCTCTCTCTCTCTCTCTGCCCCCTCCCACGTGTGTGTGAACATGCGTGCCCCCACGCACACTCTCTGTTTCTCTCACTCAAAATAAAATAAAAAGAAATAAAATTTAAAAATAAATAAAATTGTTAAAATCCTACTCTATAATTGTGTATGGATAATTTTGCTTTTTCAAGAGTAGATTTAAGGTAGAAAACAATTTTATACTATCTAAACCATTACAACACTCAAAAGTGTGGTAACTTCAGATAAGGGTAATGCTAAAAGAATATTCCCACTCTCTTCATATTTCAAATACACGTTAGCCAGAGACAATTCTCTTAATTCCTTGTTTTTGTCCCTTAAGTGTTTTTCACATTTCACCATCCATCAATGGATGGTTGCAAAATGCAAACAAAAGTTAAAATAATTGGTTTAAGAGGAAATAATTGAAAGGTTGGGTCTAGAAGAAGCATTAATGTTTTACAAAGGTATTGTGAATGAGTTTGGGTTTTTCCCTCCTTTTACTATGTGGGCATCAGGGTCCTTCATTACCTCAGGGAAATAAGAGGTGGGCTCACCTACTGTCCCTAGTCCCCGCGCCCCCTCTTCCGGCTGCACCCTGCGCTCAGCCAGCTGTTTGAGCGGCATGCTTAATTTTTGGTACTCAACTATCAGATGTTACTTTTGGCAAGTCCTTCTCTGTCTGCCTCCACCTCTAGTTACTGATAAGAGTGTTCCCAAAACACAGTATGATATAAAAAAAAAATCATCGAGGCAGTCTTCATTTGTTTTTAAGCGTTAAAAGCTAATAAATCAATTACAGGGATGCCTGGGTGGGTTAGTCAGTTAAGCATCCGGCTTCAGCTCAGGTCATGATCTCACAGATTGTGGGTTCGAGCCCTGCTTTGGGCTCTGTGCTGACAGCTCAGAGCCTGGAGCCTGCTTCGGATTCTGTATCTCCCTCTCTCTGACCCTCCTCTGCTCGCACTCTCTCTCTCTCTCTCTCAAAAATAAATTTAAAAAATAAACCATGAAAAATTAAAAAAAATAAATCAATTGGTGATTTAGAATTGAGTAGATATACGTCACTCTGGATCTTATGAAGATCTTGTTAATGTGTATCATTCTGGAGTCTTTTATTTAAAAGCAAACTAAAGTAGTTTTCTTCATTTGGACTATAATTGGGACCGTATATTGATAATACTCAAGCTTCTTTATTTTGATAATAATCAAGCTTCTTAATTATATCAGTTTCTGTCAAGAATATGGTATGGGGGCACCTGGGTGGTTCAGTCAGTTGAGTGTCCAAATTCAGCTCAGGTCATGATCTCACGGTTCATGGGTTTGAGCCCCACATTAGGCTCTGTGCTGACAGCTCAGAGCCTGGAGCCTGCTTCCAATTCTGTGTGTCCCTCTCTCTCTGTCCCTCCCCTGCTCATGATCTGTCTCTGAAAAATAAATAAATGTTAAAAAAAAAAAAGAGAGAGAATATGGTACAATATAGCATTCTGTTTGTATGTGTTTTTTTCCCCATAACTGTTTTCCTTTGTGATGTTTTAAAATCAGGAATTATCAGATGAAATAGAAGATTATACTCACCGCTTTAATACTGAAGATCAAGTGGAATGGAACTTGGTGCTTCAAGAAGTAGCAGCTTTCATTGAGGTCAGTTTTTGACAAGAAAGAGTGTCATAGTCATGGAGAAGTTAATGCATATGTGGTGTATGTTTTTATTGTATCGTACACGTCACGAAGAAGGAATAATTTATCATATTGACACTTTGCCATAGCCACCAACTACTTACTGCTTTTTCCTCCAGGCGGACCCTGTAATGGTATTGAATGATGATAATACCATTGTTACCACATCTAATCGCCTTGCTGAGACAGGGGCGCCGTTGCTGGAACAGGGCATGATCGTGGGACAGCTGTCTCTGGCCGATGCACTCATTATTGGTAATTGTAATAACCAGGTAAAGAATTGTGACCGAATTATGCTTAAAATTCACTTTGAAAAATAGCACTTTTTTATTATTACAGAATTACAGATTAACATTACAGAATTACTATTTCCTTGTAAATATCCTAAGTCCATTTGCGAGGAAATGTTTAATTAAATTACACAGTGTTCACATATGGGCTGTATTACAAGCATTTAAAGGTTTAGAAAGAATTTTTAATTGCAGAGGATGATATATGCATGATGTAATAAGTAAAAGTAAACTTGGTACGGAGCTATGTAACAGAATTATTTCGTGTATGTTAACATGTCTGTGTGCGTAATGCACAGGCAAAAGGACTAGGAAGAAATTTACCAATATCATAAAAGGTTTATCTCTGAATAGCAGAATTATAGGTAATTTTTATTTTCTTCTTTACAACCTTCTAAATCTGTATATTACTTTTACAGTCAGGCAAAAAGGAAGGAAGAATTATTTTTAGGTATATTTGTCATAGCAAATTGCAGATTTTTTTGGTGACAGAGTAATTCCATGATGATGAGGATTTAATGTACCAGAAATATAAGTTTATTGGAAGTTATGGGATCTCATAAAAGTGTTGAGTGAACACAGTTTTTTATATGCATTACTTACACAAGTGTTAATTTTGGACCCTTCTCACACCTTTCATTTTTGTTAGTGTTAACTTTTTCTAGTACTTCTCCAGTTTTAGCTTTTAAAAGCCATTGGTTTGCAAATTTAATTTAAATTAAAACATTGTCTGCCTATGGGCAGAAGACATCAACAGACTTTTCTCCAAAGACATACAGATGGCCCACAGACACATGAAAAGATGCTCGACATCACTCATTATCAGGGAAATGCAAATCAAAACTACACTGAGATATCACCTCACACCTATCAGAATGGCTAAATCAAAAGCATAAGACACAAGTGTTGGTAAGGATGTGGAAAAAAAGCAACCCTCTTACACTGTTGGTGGACATGCAAACTGGTACAGCCACTCTGGAAAACAGTATAGAAGTTCCTCCAAGAAGTAAAAATAGAATCACCTTATGATCAAATAATTCCACTCCTGGGTATTTACCCAAAGAATACACAACCATATTTTCAAAGGGATAAATGCACGCCTGTGTTTTTTGCAGCCTTATTTACAATAACCACACTGTGGAAGCAGCCCAAGTGTTCATCAGTAGATGAGTGTATGTATGAAAAAGAGGTGGCGTGTATATACAATGGAATATTCTTCAACCTTAAAATCTTGCCATTTGCAACAACATGAATGGAGCTAGAGAGTATAATGCTAAGTGAAGTAAGTGAGGGAAAGACAAGTACCATATGATTTCACGCATGTATGGAATTTAAGAAACAAAACAAATGATAAAAGGGAAAAAAGAGAGACAAACCAAGAAAAAGATATTTAACTATAGAGAACAAACCGATGGTTGCCAGAGGGGAGGTGGGTAGGGGGAAGGGTGAAATAGGTGATGGGGATGAAAGCATAAACTTAACATGATTAAAAAATAATAATAATAAAAAGACATTCCCTGCCTCAAGTTCTGTATATTAGTCAAAACAGAAAAAGATGTGGTCTTAAACATTGTATAAGGCCAAAGTGTACTGAAGAGGGTATGAAATACGGGCCATAGCACTATTTTAGCAGGCTGCCTTGCCAAAAGTTGTTGTTTTTGTTTTTTAGCATGTTTTTTTAAGGACCCTAATATAGGTCCTGTTGTTTACATGACTGCTTTTTACGTTTTTAAAAATACCCGAGAAAATTGATGGATAGAGATATAAATAGATGGAGAGATACATGATAAAGCAAATACAGAAAATGTTAATGGTATAGAATCTAGATGATACAATGTATAATTCTTTTAATTTTCTGTCTTTTGAAAATTTTTATAATAAAACACTGGGGAATAAATTACCTTGTGTCATTAAGTATACGTGAATGTCAGGAGTAATATTATGATCAGAGACTTCTAGGTCCGTATACTGTATTAATGGTAAGGGTTGTTTTCCTTGCAGGTTAAGTTTAGTGAGCTGACTGTGGACATGTTCCGGATGTTACAAGCCCTGGAAAGGGAGCCAATGAATTTAGCTTCGCAGATGAATAAACCAGGAATGCAGGTGATCTCTCTGCATTTGCAATTTTGGTAACACTGTTATTGCTTCTGCTCCTCATGGAATGCTGCTGCTGTTCAACAAATGCTATGCATGTGAATAAAGAATTCTCTTGATGAGACACAGGAGAGATAAGCACAGTAATAGTAACATGGGGTAAAAAAAAAAAAAAGTTATTTGATGAAGAGAATAGTAAAAATCGGCATTGAGAATTCATCTGTTAAAATCAGCCCGTATGTGTCTTGTTTTCTGTGTGTAAACATAGGAATCAGCAGATAAACCTACCAGACGAGAAAACCCCCACAAGTATCTGCTCTACAAACCAACCTTCAGCCAACTATACACATTCTTAGCAGCATCCTTTAAGGTATATATGATTCAGTACTTTTTATTATGTGGGGAAAGGGTGCCCTAAAGAGAATCTGAGAGTCATTCTTTTCTCTGAATATTTGAGTCAAGAATTTAGATAAAATGTGAAAATGAAATCCACATTCAGTATACCTAATCACAGCTATTTTGGGAATGGAAATTGCTCATGTTGTTATGAATGTTCCTTACCCTTAATTAAGGAGAGCATTGATTAATTATCATTCTTCTTTCTCCAGGTTGTTATTACTAACGTACTGGAGACATAGCAGTCAGAGTGCACAGGCGTGTTATATATTCAGGCGGCTCTGGGGAGCCCTGTGATCATCTGAAAGAACCATGGAAGTAGTGAATTCCTCCCAAAGTTTAGGGGGAGGAAGCCAGGGGCAGGAGTTTACCTTGTAGACCTAATAGTCAGGATCTTTATTTCACCATTTCAGGGTTTGCAGAGAACAATCTCTAAATGATGAGGTTTTTTAAGGCAGAAAATGTCTTCAAAACTTTGGGCAATAGTTATAGATTATAGATTCATAATGACTCTTTGATGTATAAACAGTTATGAGTTGGAACCAGCAAGAGTGACTGTCCTCTTGGAGAAGACAGTGATACCTTACATTAGCTTCTTGTTGTCCCTGCAGCGTTAACATGTCAGAAACTTTGAATAAAACTGTGAGTTGTTTGTATATGTGATGTTCTTTAATTTCAGGAGCTGCCCGCCAATAGTGTGCTCCTGATTTACCTGTCAGCCACTGGCGTTTTCCCCACAGGTCGTTCTGATAGTGAAGGTACAATAAAGGAATGCTCCCTGTCGTGAGCAGGGCTTGAATTCTCTTTATTTTCTACAAGATGATGGCCCGTAGCCCACAGACCATCCCAAGCTTTCCAGAGAGGCTTCCAGATTTGAAGCCTGGTCTCTTTGTTGAATTGGCAAACGTGTAGACACCCCAGTCTATTTTATTTGCTGAAATATTATACTTCGAAGTCCACGAATCCTCAGCAAATTCACATACTAAAAGCATGCCTCACTGTCAAATTTGCCAAAGGCACATATATATTTATATACACATGGAATCACTGAGCCTAACTTTCGACTCCACATCATTGAATTTTTCTGGGCTGTTAATGTGTCAGGGAATCTGGTCAGCGGCTTCATTGTGGCTGAAAGTCTTTGTAGAAATCAGTACATTGCTGTAACTGTGAAAGTTCAAGTCCTTGTCATGATTTTGTTTCTGTCCTTTATTTCGTTTTATGGATTCAACCTGAAGAATATTGGGATGCTGTTTCAGAATGAAAACTTTTAAAAACCATTCAGAATATATGAGTCCAGAATATATGAAATTGGTCAGAATAGATGAGAACTTGAATGCAAATTAGGCAATTAAATCTTTGTTTGGACAAAAAAATTTTTTCTTAACATCCTTAACATTTTCCTCTTCATCTGTTTGTTGAAATTTGCATTCCTTTATACAGTGCATGTCCCTGCCATCTTCCTTGCATGACGCACAGGTGCTCTTAAAGTGTTAAAATGAAAAAAAAAAAACAAAATAAATCTCAATGTCTTTTCATTGCAGTGATTTTTACGGGCTAAAATATAACACATTATTAAATGTGACACACAGTCACAAACACAAACTTTGAAGTTTTTTGTAATGAACTTAGGAATTTTATTTTTAAATAAATGAAAAATTTTTTTAATTAATGGAGATTTTGAAATTTTTAAATTTATTTTGAGAGAGAGAAAGAGTGAGTGAGCAGGGGAGGGGCAGAGAGAGGGGAAGAGAGAGAATCACAGGCAGCACAGAGCCCGATGTGGGACTCCCAACTCACGAACTGTGAGATGATGACCCGAGCTGAAACCGAGAGTTGGACACTTAACTGACTGAGCCACCCCGGTGCCCCTTTTTCCATGTTTTATAACATAAACTGTTGAATCAGATTTTCTGGGCTCCCTTTTAACATATTGACCTCTTCTTTTCCTTTTATAAAATATAGTAGGTACTAAGTAAATGGTCATTTGAGAGAGATGATTCCTAACATCCCATAGCTGTTCCATTTAGACAAGAGTTCAACTAACCAATGTGATCAGTAGGAAAGACTAACTTAAAACTGGAAGTACAGTGGCTGATGTAATAGTGATAATAACAGATTTTTTGACACACCAAGGTTTGGCATTCCTTTTCTTAAAAATGAAGTGTTAATCAATGAGAATTTTGAAGTCCCACTCAAAAATTTTCCCTAAATTTTATAATTAGTGACTCACTTAAAATTATATTTAAGAAATTATTATGACTTCATTCTACAACTTTCTTATTTAGATAATTTGGTTGAATGTGAGATCTTAATTTTGCTTGAAATATAAAGATCATTTTGAACATCCCAGATCTCCATCCCTTTTACTACCCAGAATAAGGACGTGCAGTAGATTCTTGTTTTGTTTCTCATTATCTTCTGTTCGAAGGACTGATGAATAACTAAATGATTTTTTTAAAAATGTTGAAACAGGCAACATGCTGAAATCATTTAAATATTGCATTGAACTAGGATGTTAAATTTTAAAATGATTTAAATGTTTTGTGATTATCTTCCACTTGTATCAGTGAGAGATTCACACAAGCATCAGATCAATGTTATTCTCCAGCTGAAGTCTAGGATTCTTCCCTTTGTTTTTATAGGTCCTTACGATTTTGGCGGAGTACTCACTAATAGTAACCGGGATATTATAAATGGAGATGCCATCCACAAACGAAATCAGTCCCACAAGGAAATGCACTGGTATGTATTCTGGGGTCTCTCTCTATTATAAAAATTATAGGTCTGTCATAGAAAACATCAAGTGAAATGGGGACTTTTTCTAGTACGAGGAATATTCCCTCAGAATATAACAACACGTATTTGGATTCTGGCGGTATTTCAGGCTCTGACTATCCTAGGAAATTAGAATTTTTGGCTGTTGTTTATTTTTAAAATTCTCATTGAGTATTATATGTCAGGCACTTTTCAATCATGGGGATATGTCAGTGAAAGAGGAGACTGCTCGTGTGTGCATAAATAATATGTCAGGACATGATACATGTTAACATCAATGCAAGCTTTTAAATACAAGTTTCTGTCGTTTAGATGTAGTATAAATGAACTTAGTTGTATGATTTTAAGTAAATTTCACCTATGAATGTTCGCTCTTTTTCTAAGTACAACACATTCACTGCTTGGGCCATTATTGGCTCTAGAATTCCTCTAGCTGAGAGACAGCAGTCTGGTTATAAGGAGACTGGACTTGTCTGAAACTGAATTTCTAATAGTATTTTACACAAAAATGATGTAACTGTTCATATTAAAGAATGAGGAAAGGAAGACAGAGACACAGATGTTTCAAATTATCTGTATAATAGCTAACAGTCCTCGAAGCCATATGTGGGTGCTGTCATTGACCTTAGTTGTAGATGATTGATATTAGAAAAACTTATGTTTGGGGCAACCGGGGTGACCTTGTGGGTTAAATGTCCGACTCTAGACTTCTGCTCAAGTTGTGATCTCGCTCTTCATGAGTTTGAGCCCCGTGTCAGGCTCCACAATGACAGTGTAGAGCCTGCTTGGGATTCTCTCTCTCTCTCTCTCTCTCTCTCTCTCTCTCTCTCTCTGCCCCACCCCAGCTCTGTTTCTCCCTCTCTCAAAGTATATAAACTTAAAAAAAACTTGTATTATTAAAAAAAAAAAAGAAAAACATATTTGAAACATACTGAAGTTTGATGACATTGCTCATTGACACATCATTTTATATATTTATGTTTACATTTACATTAATATTTTTACACATAAACACATTGTCCCGTAAGCTATGGAGAAGAGAGCACGCACAGAATTGTGACCTTTTCTTAAGCATTGGCTCCCAACTCATGTTGCTGGACTTTGGGTGCCAGAGGTCTGTGGGCCAGTGAATCTATATGTTTAACAAGCACCCCATCTGATTCTGATGCAAAGGTACAGAGGAAGCATAGAATAGTAAAACGGGAGCCTCTGTTTATTATCCGCAATATTAAGGTGTAGCTTGAAATTTTAAAACTTGTTAAGATAGATATGTATTTTAAAAGACTCATTGAAATACAAATCTGGTTGTGTTGTTGCATCTTGTTTTGAGAACATTTTCTTAGAAGGAGCTTTTAAATACTAAGAAAGCACCTGAGTGCTGATTTGTAGGATTTTCCTGTTGTATGTTTTCTTCATCTGCGTCTCTGGAGACTTCTCTTTAGCTTGAATATTCCTGAATAATAATTATCTCTGAATATTTTTCCGGATAAAACTGCTAACTTGTCTATCCCAATAAATAGAGACGTGTTTTGTCTTTTGCTGAATTTATCTTTGTTTTCTTGCTCGGTGCCATAATGAAAAGGAGATGTGAGCAGACCAAACTCTGAACAGTAAGGTTTCGGAGACTCGGCCGGTGTAGTTGTACAGTTATTCATCATTCCCGTTGTGGTTGTTTTCCCAGCCTTCATCCTGGAGACCTCTATCCTTTCACGAGGAAGCCTCTGTTTATCATCGTGGATTCGTCCAACAGCGTCGCGTACAAGGTGAGTTCCAGCAGCGCCGTTGTGCCTGTTACGCGTCACGGCACCAGCCCAAGGTGACCAGTCTTAACACGCGCCTTTTTATTTTGCTTTATTAGTATTATTTTTTAATTTAGCAGTTTGTATTTAGTCTTTCTTTTCTTTTGAGGTTGTGCATGCTAGTCAGGATCTGGTGCTATGAATAGAAACAAGAAGAAAACGCATGAATGGACCCTCAGTGGAAAATAATAAATCCTCCTGCAGGAAAAAAAAATTCAAGATTTCCAAGATCTCTGGTGGGAGGTTTATTTTTGTTATATAACCCAGAGTAATTTTCTTTTATAGGCGTAGGAGTATACAGGAAAATTTTATTTTCTAGTTTTCAGACTTTTCCCCTTTTCCACACTGAGCTGCTATAGTTTAAGTGAAATTTCTATGCCATCTTACCCAATCACAGTCTGAATAGCAACATAAATTGTTTTAGAGGCACTTAATTTTTTTAAAATTTGTGACAGTAAATAAAAAAAGATGGCCTTGAATGCTGAAATAACTAACAGGGATCTACAGTGAAAAGCCTTTGGTTATATATTTTCTCTTGAAGCACTGGGTTTCAATGACTATACAAAGAATGCCCATAGTGAAATACTTAATTTAAAGTTGGATATTAGGATTCAAACTACAGTAATTTACAGGAAAATGAAAACAGAATCTTCATAGTCCTTTGTGTGTGGTTGCAATATTTCATTAATCAACAATATGTTCAGAAATATACTAGGAACACAGATCTGCCAATTAAAACTCTTTCTGTTGTGGGTGTTTGTATAATTAGATAGAGAAGCAAATATTAGAAGATTTATTTTAGGAGAATAAGGGAAATAAATGTCTGCTAGCCGAGAGATGACCCCAAACATATGTTTCCCATCTAATTTTTATGTTTAGTTTCACTTTCTACAGTTAGTGTCTGAATTTCAAGAGTATCCAATCCACCCTACATTTTTCGGCGTATATCCTGCTACCCATTTTGTCAAGTTTCACAACTTTTGATGTTTAGGAAAATTAGCTGTCTACTTTATTGAATCATGTATGTTGTTGCCTTTAATCTTTTTGAGGGGGGTGGGAAGCTGCTGAAGGAAAGGAAAGGCTTATTGGCTACCTCATTTAAATCTGTAAAACCAGTGGAGTCCAGGAAGCATTCTGTGACCTTGTCAATGACAAGGAATCGTTTGCTACAGTTCAATGAATGATGTGACAATATGTTGATGTACCAGGCCCAGTGTCATACTGAATATGATCTGGCAGGCATTTAGAGTATTTTAGCAACCTTTTAATTTCCCTCGATTTGATTGGATAATATTTGATACCCCCTTTTATAATCGCAAGAATATCATTCATTGTATGTGCCTGCTATTTCCAAAGTGCTGTTTGGATACAGAGTGGGTATTGAATGCTGATTTTTAAAAACACCATTGTGCATAGTTGGAAATGTATTTCCCTAATTGCATGTCATGATTTAATTTGAGATTTCAATATTCTGAAACCCAGGATGACAGTGGACTAATAGAAAGCTTTTCTTGTGCATTTGTGTGCTCTTGATGTCACATGCAATATCACTCCTTTAAAACATTACATTGTCCGGAACGTACTTGTCTTCATATGCATTATGCAAGCCAGAGCATAGCAAAGACCAGTTTGCTCTTTTTAAATATGAGTACTATTTGATGCCTCTAAATCAAGTATGCAGTTGTCTGTGTTACCATGTGAAAGAGTCTGATATTTACTTTTCCCACGAAACGTGTGAAAAGTCTTAAATTACCATCTAACATATTTCTAGTGAAAAAGAACTATGTGATTATTATTTCTTGAGGATCAACTTTACTGTGTATGTTTCACGTATATGAATGTTTCATGAACATGTTTGCTAATGTCTCTTCATAGAAATACAAACATTTCGTGTATACTTTTAAATATTACCTTTTTATTTTTATGAGAACTAAGCTCCTACATATAGTTTAAAACTGTTGTTCTCCACCCTTTCTGTGTATCAGAAACATTCGATTCCTTCTCAAAACCATTTGTACCTGGGCCCCAGCGCCTGTGATTCTGCATCAGTTGCTTGGGGCGGGTCTCGGGTGTGAGCACAGTTCCTGTGTGTTATCAGGGTGGGGACGACTCAGTCAGCAAGCTCCTGCAGGTGTTACCAGAAAACAGCAGTTCCCATTCTCCTACCAAACCCCCGTGTGCCTTTTCCCAGAGGCCGCCAGTTACATCTTTTGTAGCCGATTATATGTCTAAATAATGTGCTCATATTGACATTTCTCGATTCTTCAGTTTTAGGCCTTATGTAGTGATGTCCCATTGTGGAAGAGAAATTCAGCTCTTTCCTCTTCCTATCCCCAGCTCAGATTTATACCTCCTTTTCTCCCCACGGTAGACATCTTTCATGATTTCGGTTCACTGCATATTTAATGCTTATATTTTGATGACTATAAAATGCATTTCACAGTTAAGCCATATAGGAAACTTTTTCTTTCCCATGCAACTTCCTGTCTTTCCTGGAGCAGATAGTTATGTAACTTTGTTCCTTGTTTTCATCTGAGTGTCACAGTGCTTCAACCCCAGTCTGCTCACCAGTCACCTGCATCTTCTTGTAGGTTGTTCACATTCTTCTGTCTCTTCGTTTTCTCTTTGTGCTGAACTATCCCTCAGAGCCTCTGAGCTGGTCCCTCTGCAGCAGCCCCATCCCAGAACCTCGTTTCAGCATTATCCTGACAGTTCATTCTCTCTCCACTGTTTCCTGAACCTTGTGTCCTCCTCTTGGACTCTCCTGTCCTCTCTCATGTCTGTGCAGCGTCCCAGAGCCGCTTCCGAGAAAGGCTGAGGAGGAGGTAAAATATCTGTGGTCTCGCGCTTCTTCAATTGTTCTTTAATTTACTCTCACCTTTTCATGATGGTTTTGGTAGAGATTAGAAATTCTTTCCCTTCAGAATTTGGAAGGGATTGTTCTGTTGCTTTCTAGCTCCCATTGCTTCCTAAGAAGTAGAGAGGCATTCTAATTCTTGACTCTTTATGTGACCTGTTTTCAGTCTCTGCAAATGTACAGGATTGTCAGTTTGTCCCTGATGTTTTTCAGCTTCATAACAGTGTGCCCTGGCCTGGGTTTCCTTCATGGTGCATGGCATGGGCTTCCTGAGTTTTGTCAATGTGGAAACTCTGCCTGTTTACTTGAGTTGTTTCATTGATCTCCCCTCCCCATTGTCCCTGTTTTGTCTTCTGGGAACTTCTCTCATTCCTATATTGGACCTTCTAGCCTAGTCCTCTGTTTTCTTGGCCTTCATTTTCCATATTTTGCTCCTTCTGCTCTGTAGGAGATTCCCTTGCCTTTATCTTCTAACTTATAGATTTCTTATTTGTATTCAGATGTTTCTTCCATAAAGTAGATGTATGTGTATGTATATACAACAAATATGCATACACGGGAGTAATCGTCTTGGTTTTTATGTTATTTGAAATATCTTCTCTTACCTTTGAAAATATCACTTGGTCGTTTAAAAAATTCTCGCTGCATACTCTTCTTCCTCCATTTTGATTTGTTTCTCTTAGGTTTTGTCCATATATTTCATATTAGAGACTTTCCTCAGAGTATCATAATGCTTGCTTGTCTGCTAAGATTTAAGAGAAGAAGCTACCACGGTGATTGGAATCTCTCAGGTTGTGGACAGAGCTTGTCACACTGACATGCTCAGTGTGACGGTCTAGCTGGACCATTTAGCTGGGTGACCGCTCATGTCAGTATCTTCAGGTCTTTCTTTATGGTCTGCTCATATTCACCAGAGCAGACTCACCCTTCTGCCTGGAACGGAAGGATCTGATTATCAGTACCATGCTTTGTTTCTCCTAAAGTCTTTATGTGTGCTTATATTTGTATATACATATATCTTTATGTCTCCATTGCCTTACACTTAAAATATTCTTAATAAAGCATGTTGAATGATTAAATGAAGGTGAACACTATTATCTTTATTTTGTAGTTGAGGAAACTTTGCCTTTGGAGGTTAGGTATTTGGCCTAATTGATTCCACCAGTCTTTGTTATTCCAGAGCCCAAGCCCTCTTCATATTGAGGAGAAAGGAGTATTGCATGCCAGTCCTAGCCTCATTTCAGTGGACAGTGACCGAAACACCAAGATATGTATGGGAAGTATGGCCCAAACTTCCACTCTCAAATCGTCATCAGGGAATGGGCAGGTTGAAGTGGCCTCATATCTGTAGTCACGTAGTACTAGTGGGAGTGAAATAAAATCCCTCTGTCATTTTGGGTGACATGTCTTTCAGTTCTGCTTTCTTTTCTTTGGAAGAAGAGAATCCTTTGAGTATTTAAGTATTTGTGAGAGAGCTGGATCTCTGCCAGTGAACATAACTTACGCATTTGTCAAAACAGTCAGATCTATGTAAACAGCCCCATCCTAAAGTATCTGACTGATGGGTGCAGATTGCCGCACTCTGTTAGGGCATCCACCTTCCTAACCAGAGCGTGTGAGGGCATATCCACCTTCCTAACCAGAGCGTGTGAGAGCTCTTCTGGCAGACAGCTGCTCTCATTCTGTTTCTTTTTTGCTACTTTGAAAGACCATCTCTTTGTGTTTGGCGTTCTACCGTTATATTGTGATATATCTAGGTTTTGTTTCTTTCTATTTAACTTACTGGGATTTGTTGGATTTCTTGAATTGGTACATTGGAGTTTTTCATTAATGCTGGAAAATTCCTAGACATTATTTCTCCAAATACTTGCTGTACCCTAGCTTCTCTCTCATCCCCTTCTGGAACTCTGATTATATGTGTCTATTTCTTAGCACAGCACTTGCCCTGTGTCTTCCACATCTCTTGACTTCTCTTCTACATTTTCCTTCTTTTTGTGTACCTGGTTGAGATTTGGATAATTTTGTCTAATCTTCCAATTAACAACTTCTGACTTTAGCTGTGATTAATTTGTGTTTAAACCCATTTGTTGAGTTTTATATTGGTTGTGTTTCATTTCTAAATGTTCTGTTTGGTTCTTTTTCAAATAATCTATTGCCTTTTTTATTTTTTATTTTATTTTTAAAGTTTTTGTTTATTTTACGAAAGAGAAAGCACAAATGAGCAGGGAAGGGCAGAGAGAGGGGGACAGAGGATCTGAGGTGGGCTCTGCACTGACAGGAGAGAGCTTACTATTTCTTATCTAGCTGATAATGGCTATACCTGAAATCTGCTTTTGCTGGTGAAAGTTACCCTTTGGTATGTTTGTATTCTTATATGGTTGATGACGTGCGACTAGTTTCTTCTCATTTATCCTTATAACTTTTTGTGGGAAATTCACTGAGGCCTGGAATGAAGATACTTTCAGCCAGCGAGATACTTTCATGAAGATACTTTCATGCATTTGCTTCAGCTAAATACCTGAAGGGACTACTAAGCCATGACATGTTTTTAGGATTACCTCCATGGTATGAATTTGGGCTCCAAACATGTGAAAGCTTAGAGTTAGAACCCTCAGGCACTGTTGTATTTTGTTTGTTTGTCTCTACTCTGTTTGGTACTGAGAAACTTCCTTGCAGGTCCTTTGAGGAGTCGTTATGGCGGAAGGATGGTAATATTCGGATTGGGTTCATCCTTACACTAATGCAAGAGCCCTTTAGGATTTCAATTGAACTGGGCTGGTTTCCTCTTGGACCCCTGTCTTGGGCAAACCCTGAGCTCTGACTTGTGTCCTCTTCTCTAGATAGGACCTGTAAAACCTAAATTCACCTATTCTGTTGCTTCAGGGCAAAGGAGGTCTGGAGTCAACTTATTTTCTCAGTTTTTTCTACTGGTTTTTCCACATTTCTGTGACCTCTTATCACTGAAGTGCCTTGGACTCTGTCTTTGTTCCTCTTCTTTTCCAGCTACAGCTCACTCCCTTAGTGCCCTTATTTAACGTTAAGTTTGAGGGGTTTTTTTTGTTTTGTTTTGTTTTTTGTTTTTAATTTAAGTAATCTCTGCACTTACCATGGGGCTCGAACTCACAACCCCAACACCAAGAGTCGCGTGCTCCACCAACTGAGCCAACCAGACACCCCAAAGGCCTTATTTAGTTTCATGACTTTAATTACAATCTCTATGCTGACAATTTCTAAATTCCTGCCTCCAGCCCAGACCTCTCTCTGTTACTTCAGACTTAATCTACTTACTCCATATCTGATTGGTAATTCTAATAAAGATCACAAATTTCACATGTCCAAGACAGAATCCCTAAGACCTCTTCCTCCTCCAGTTTTTACCAGATCAGTTAATGACTGTTTCTACACTTTCATAGTGGCCACAGCCCAAATCCTTGGTTTCAAATCATTGGTTTCATACTTCCCTCACATCCCACATCCATTTCAAGAACTTGTCTCTAAATGACATATCCAGTGCGTCCCACCTCCACTGCCATCACCCTGACCCATGCCACCATTGTCTCTCCCTTGAATTATTGCAGGAGCTTCCTTAACAAGTCCTCCTCCTTCTGTCCTTGCTTCCTTACAGAATGTATCTATAAGTCAGAGCATGTCACTACTCTACTAAAAATTTCCGGAGGCTCCTCATCTCGCGTGGAGTGAAGGCTTCATGTGATCTGCCCTCACACACCTCTTCGCGCCTCTCAGATGCATCTCTGATCTTTTCTCTTGCCAGTCTCCCTACCACTCGGTTCTCTGCAGCCACGCTGACCTTGCTACTCCTCTAACTCACCTGGTGGTCTGCTGCTTTGGATCTTTGTGTCTATTCCCCCTGCCTTGAATCCTCTTCCAAAGACACCCACATTATTCTTCACATATTTGATAAACATAAGCCTCTCAATAGGGTCTTCCCTAATTGACCTATTTATTTTTATTATTTTTTAAAAGATTTATTTATTTTTGGGTGAGCACAAGCAGGGGAGGGACAGAAAGAGGGGGACAGAGGATCTGAAGTGGACTCTGCGCTGACAGCAGCAAGCCCAATGTGGGGCTTGAACTCAGGAACTGTAAGATCATGACCTGAGCTAAAGTAGGATGCTCAACCGACTGAGCCACCCATGTGCCCTCCTAATTGCCCTATTTAATATCATTTGCTGGGGTGTCCAACTTCGGCTCAGGTCATGATCTTACAGCTCATGAGCTCGAGCCCCACAGCAGATGTCAGCCTGTCAGCACAGAGCCCTCCTCAAATTCTCTTCCCCCCCCCCCCCGCTTGTACTCTCCCAGAAAATAAATAAATATTTTTTTTAAAAAAAGATAAATAAAATCATATGCTTCACTTGCATTCTTTATCCACCTCTCTTTATTTTTTTAATTATCATGACAGTTAGCTTCTGTATAGTGCCATCCAGTGTTCTAAGCACTTTACAAATATATTTTTTTAAAGTTTATTTACTTTTGAGAGAGAGAGTGTGTGAGCAGACAAGGGCCAGACAGAGAGGGAGACACAGAATCCAGAGCAGGCTGTAGACTCGGAGCTGTCAGCACAGAGCCCGACATGGGTTTTGAACCCATAAACGTAAGATCATGACCTGAGCCAAAGTCAGTGCCTAACCGACTGAGCCACCCAGGAGCCCCAGCATTTATAAATATTAACACGTTTTATCCTCAACCACCCTAGGTGTTACTTTTATTATTCCTATTTTACCAATAAAACCACAGCACAGAAAGATTCAGTAATTTGCCTGAGGATACACACACAATTAATAGGTGGCTAAGTTGGGATTTAAACAATCTGATTGTGAAGTCTGTGTGGCTGACCATACTCTGTTGTCTCTCCACTTGTAGACCTTACCACCTTCCATGATATTACATAACATCTTTGTTTACTGTGGGTCTCTACCTGCCACCTCCATCCCTGTCTAAATGCCAACTCCAGGAAAACAGGGTTTAAAGAAAAAAATTCTGTTTTGCTTACTACTGTCTTCCTAGCACCTAGAATAGTGTCTAGTCAGTAGATTTAAAGAGTATATGTTAAAGAAAAGAGATCTTTAAAAAGGATACTGTGTACTACTTTAAAGTGACAAAGATGTTTTAAAGTATCAGTTACATATAAAATTTTATGGGAGAAAAAACTCTATTGTCTATAAGAAGAAAATCAGAGGGGTGCCTGCGTGGTTCTGTCCTTTGAATGTCTGACTCTGGATTTCAGCTCAGGTCCTGATCTCACAATTTTGAGATCCAGCCCTGCATTGGGCTCTGCATTGGGCATGGAGTCAGCTTGGGATTCTCTCTCTCTCTCTCTCTCTCTCTCTCTCTCTCTCTCTCTCTCTCTGCCTTTCCTCTGTTCTCGTCCTCCCTCTAAAATAAATAAACTTAAAAAAAGAAATCAGAAAAATATAATCCTAGGATATGAAATAGAGGAAAATTATCAAAGTTATCTTTTTCCCACAGGAAAATCTAGCCTTTTGGGGTTTATCAGTAAATCCTTTTTTTTTTTTTTGGTTTTAAAATTTATTTTAGTAATCTCTACGCCCCGTGTGGGGCTCAAACCCACAATGTTAAAATCAAGAGTAACATGCTCTTCCAACAGAGCCAGCCAGGTGCCCCCACCAGTAAATACTTTTTATTTGTTGATTTGCTATTTTTATTTCAATTAATTTTGAAATATTTATGAAAACCAGTCATTATTGTACACTATGCCAAAGGATAAATAAGAAAAATCACATGGCTTATCTCAGATCATTTTTTGAAATCTAATAAAATTCAGTACCCATTCTTAATGGAAAAAAAAAACTCAGCTTATGATGAAAAGCCTCTAAATTAAGTAACCAATTTTGGACTTTGAGTGAGAAACATTAAAACATTCTTAGTTAAAATAAGCAAGAAAAAGAGAATGCCTGCTATCATTTTTGTGATTGATCTTGTTTTAGTCCTGACCAGAATTGTTTAACATTCCTCCAAATAAAACAATGAAAAAGCCTGTCCAGACTACTAAGAGGTATAAATATTGAAGAGAAAGAAATAAAAATCCTTAATTATAGATGTTTATATTTAGAAAATCCTAAGGAATCACAAAAAAACTTAATATGCATATAGATTCAGCAAAGTAGTTAGATATGGGATGAATATGCAAAAATAAATAGCAGTGTTATATATGAGCTATAGCAAGTTAAAAATTCTTTAATGTATGTTCTATTTACATAAGTTTGCCATAATTTTTCTTAAACGTAATAGCATTCAATCATATAATCCCTACATGGAAGCAATTATGAGACATTCCCAAAAACTTGCAAATAAAGAAAATAAGATAATCCTAAGGGAGTTAAACTAGAAAATTAATTACCAAATGGGTTAGAACCAGAGACAGGTGAGGTATCCTTAAAGAAATGGTTTTCCTGGCCTAAAGTTTAAATATAATCTGATCGAAGGGAATCAGAGGTCCTCAAGATCACTCTGAGCCTCAGCAGTTCACAGGGACTGGTAATTCTCAGCCTATAGTCACACTCAGTACTGAGATTTGTCACAGTAAAAGGATAGAGCAAAATCTCAAAGGAAAAAGGCACATGTGATGAGAACAGCGGGCATGAACTTCCAAGACCCCTCTCCAGTGAAGTCATACATCATTTCTCTAGCAACAAGTGAGACAACACAGGTGAAATGTCTACCAGGAAAGCTCCCTAGGGACTGGGTGCCCTGGGTTTTTATTAGGGACTCATTGTGTTGACACCCTCTGCCTTGCACATACCAAAATGCCGTTCTCCTGGAAGGAAAGCAGGTGCTCAGCTTAAACATCTTGTTCACACAGTCTAGACAAAGTAAGCTGGTCTTCTCAGTTCTGCTACTGGTGGGAACCGTCTCCAAATCTGAGTCCCCAGAGGCCAGCCTGCAACCAACTTTGTAAGCAGGCCTTTCAAAGGATTGCAGTCAGGCTTTAACAACAACAACAAAAGGCTAACTCTTTGCACACAAAATTTAAAGAAAAAAGAAGAGAAAGGTTGGTCAAAAAGAGAAGCAAAGAGAAAGGAGACCTTGGGACACAAATAACAGCCATGTGCATTTTAACACTATCCAAGATCAAGAGCATCATGGCCAAAGATCCAGAAGGTCATCTCTGCAGTGTGGATAAATGTCTCCAGCTGCCTTGTCTGGAAAATGCTCCTTAATTTCATTCATCTTACTTCCTTTGTTTTGATTGCAGGAAATTGCTTATTTGTTTAATTTTTCATATTGATATTATACTCACAAAGTCCCCAAATCAATAATTTCCACAAGGCTTTATTATGATATCTCTTTAGCCCTCTCACTCCCAATTCACTCAGTTACTTTCTCTCTCTATGGGTAATTATTATTATCTGTTTCTTGTTTATCCTTCTAGGAATTTTCAAAAATTTATATATAAGCCAAAACAAGTACATAGTCTTTGGTCTTCTTGGCTGTATAAATAGTACTAACATACTATACACAGTCTCTATAGCTTACTTTGTTTTCACTTAATAAGAAATGTTGCAGAGCTTTCCATATCCTTTCATAAAGAACTTCTTTGGTCTTTTTTATAGCTGCATAGTATTCCATTGTGTGGTTATGCCATAATTTATTTTACCAATACCTTGTTGCTGGTCCTTTACCATTGCTATCAGTGCTGCGAGGAGTAACTCAGGACTCACAGTTATTACAGGTTTGAGAATATATTAGTAGCATAAATTTTTAGTTGTGGAATCGCTGTGTTAATGGAATATACATTTGAATTTAATAGATACTGCCAAATTGTCTTCTAACGAGTTTGTACCGATTTATACTCCTTTCATCTACATATGAGTATTTGTTTTCCTATATCCTTGCCAGTAGTGTGTATTCTCAAACTTTGGGAAATTTTGCTAAGCTGGTAGGTTAAAAATGACATTGTAGCATAGCTTTGATTTTATTTCTCTTATTAGCAGCAAGGTCGAGCTTCTTTTCATGTTTTTGAGCCAGTTGTATTCCCTTTTATGTGAATTCTCTGTGATCTTCCACTCATTTTTCTGTTGGATCAGTGGTCTTTTACTTATGGATTCAGAGAAGCTCTTTCTGTATTAAGGAGATTAATCTTTGTAATGTGCCTTGCAAATATTTTCCCCAGTTCATCATTTCGCTTTTGATTTAGTTTATGCTGTATTTTACTATGCACAAGCCTTTGGTTTTGTAACTGGGTTTATTAATCTTGTTTTAAGTTTATTTATTTATTTTTTAGTAATCTATATACCCAATATGGGTATCGAATTCACAGCCCCAAGATCAAGTGTCACATGCCCTTCCAACTCAGCAAGCCAGGCGCCCCTGGGTTTATTAATCTTAATTGTAGTAGTTAGGAAGATCTTCTAAGTTCTAGAAATAATCCTTATAATGTTTTCTTATATTTTCTTTTTGTACTTTTATTGCTTAATTTTTTAATATCTAAATCTTTTATACATCTAGAGTTTATCCAAATGTGTGGTGCAAAGTATACAGCCTACTTTTTTCTGGATGGCTCTCTTAATTTTTTTCTACCTCTTTTTTTTTTTTAACTTTTACTTATTTATTTTAAGTAATCTCTACACCCAACATGGGGCTCAAACTTATGACCCCAAGATTGAGAGTCACATGCTTTTCCGAGCCAGCTAGATGCCCCACATTTTCCTACTTCATAATTTGATTCTTTTTCTTTTTTTTCTTTTCTTTTGAGTGAGAGAATGAGAGAGAGAGAATGAGCACGAGTGGGGAAGGAGCAGAGAAAGAATCTTAAGCAGGCTCCACACCCAGTGCAGAGTCTGACACAGGGCTTGATCTCACAACCATGAGATCAAGACCTGAGCCGAAATCAAGAGTTGGATGCTAACCTACTCAACCACCCAGGAGCCTCTTTTATGTCCTAATTTGAACTATCATCTTTATCATATATACTCAAGTCCTATCTGTTTTGGGGTCTAATTTTGAACTCTTTGTTCTCTCCCATTGGTCTTCTGCCCACCCTTATGCCAGTGCCACATATTTTTAATTGCTTTAAAGTATGTTTCAGTGTCTCATGAGTCTAGTTTCCTCTCTTTTGTTCTTTTTCAGAGTTTTCCTGGCTAATCTACTTTTTCCATATGAACTTTAGAATTATTTTTTTCAGTTGCAGGAAAAATATCTGGCCATTTTTATTGAGGTTGGTTCAAATTTTAATAAATTAGTCTTTAGAGTGATATCTTTAGAATGGGTTTTTCTCTAAGAACATCCTTTAGAGAAAGCATATCCTTAATCAAGCGAAGAGTGTTGTAGTTTAGTGTCAGCTTTCATTCCCCACTGTAAATTAACATAGTGACATTCTTGTCTTATACATCATTCTATGTGAGCAGTTAATTTGATTCACAATGAGAAATGGTTGGAAATCTTTCCTGATTACTTCCCAGTAAGTCAGGTTTTAGAGTCTGTGAGGCTGAGAGCCAGATCCTAGAGCTTGGAAAATCCACCCTTTTAAATATTGGTGTATATTGCCCAATGGGGTGGCCTCTTGGTAGATAGCCAGATGACCTCTCCCAGTAACACTGCAACCACGTATATGCCTTTATTTTAAAAACCAGTAGTTTACTTAGTAAACTTCACTATTTTAAGAAAGCCTAGTATGCCTGGTAGTTATACATGGATGGCAGTCTCTTCAGCCATTACTGATGTTTCTGCATCTGTCTGAGTAAAAGGACCCTATCTGTACGCTGATGATGTGCTTTGAAAAACTACTGAATCTTTAATGAAAGTTTTAAATTATTTTATGTTACAGAATTTCACAAACTTATTTGGCCAGCCACTAGTCTGCTTGCTTTCTCCTACAGCGTATCCAAAGGCTTTACAAGGTACGTTGTCATTACCTGTTTTATCAGTAGGTCGCAGATAACTACTGTGTATATTTTGAATAATACTGATCTCTGTCTTCCCAAACTATAGTGATCACATGTGGCTTTATAGTATTTAACGTGGCAGCTGTCAGTCTCAAATACACCCAGAAGTCTTGCCAACAACTAGACTTCTTTAATGTGCTACCATTAGTTCTTGAGATAAATCTAAAAGAAACGATAAATCACCCCCGAGAAAAATGTGGTTTTTTGGTCCCTTACTGTTGGAGAATTCATGATTTGTGAATATTAAAATTCATTTTGCAGGTGTTATTTTGTTTTGTTCTGTTCTGGTGTGCCTGTCATCGTTCATATAGCATGATTTCCTGTATCTCTGACTACCTAATTTAGGCATCTTCTAAGACCATAAAATTTCTGGTCTAGAAAACTTCTCAGCCTCTGCCTAAGAGTTAGGAGAACCTAACTGGCACAACTTGAGGGTTTCTTTTATTCACATTTTTACCTTGTCATATTTTTTAAATAAAAGAACCTCTTTTCAGTGTACCAGGGAGACAGTGTGTCAGTGTTTTTGCTGTTTCTCAGATGGCTGAGGAATTAAAGACTTTGTCTTTTATAACTTATCCTTGATAAACAACACGTAAAATCGAATTCTAACTCCAGTCATTAAGCTAGGTAAGAACTAAACAAACCTAACACTGTTTTAGCAGTACTTGTCACTGTTTCACTGTCTCCCTGACTGCGAATAGTGCTGATGTCTCTCTGTGGGAGATGGCACTTTACTGCTACTTCCCAGCCAGAAGTCCTGTCTGCTGACATAGTTTGACACAGGAAGTGATGGTCAGCATTTGAAAGCCTGAGAGAAGCTGGAGACTTTTCACCGTTGTTTTAAGGTAAGTTTTGCTATTTAACAGGGAAAAACACGTAGAAATATTAAGTTCATGTATCCAAAAGCCAAATTACTAAGGGATAGAACTTACCTTCAAACAACGGTAAAATTCTCCTGCTTTGAGGACTTTGTTAACGTGTTTGCTATCATTTCTGGAGAAATGTAACCTCTTCCAGTTATTTAAGAGTGCTTTTTCCTATCAATTTGTCCTGTCAAGATGAAGCTTTACTTAAAATTGCATGATCTAATGTGTTAATACCAAGATTATTTGGTCTGAAAGGCTTTATTGCTTAGAGGGTAAAACACCAGACTCTGGAGGCAAACTGAATTTAAATCCCGACTCAACCACTTACTTGCTATGTGACCTTGAGAAGTTACTTAGCCATTCTGTTCCTCAGTTTCTTTCCTATCAAATGGAGATAATGATAGTACTTACTTGTTAAATTCTGGGTATGTAGTAAGTATTCAGTATGTACTATCATTTTTTTTAACTATCATTATTCTTAATGCTTATTATTATGCTTAGTTGTAGTCTATGTCCTTAATGGTTTTTAGTTTAGTTTCATATCTTTGTGCTAGAAAGCTTAGACTTTTAATTCCTCAAATTTGGCCTATCTGGGCACAAAACTAGTTGATACCTAAGTATTTGGAAGGTCTAATTAGATTACTGCCCCTCTGCCATCTAACGTATATAGTTCTGGGGCACCTGGGTGGCTCAGTACGTTAAGCATCTGACTTTGGCTCAGGTCATGATCTCATGGTTCATGAGTTCAAGCCCTGCATTGGGCTCTGTGATGACAATTCAGAGCCTAGAGCCTGCTTCGAATTCTGTGTCTCCCTCTCTCTCTACCCTCCCCACCTCATGCTCTATCTCTCAAAAATAAACAGTAAAAAAAAAATTGTTTTAAATAATAAAGGTACAGTTCTCTCTTTAACCATGAGTTACATGATTTATTCAATAAACTTTTACTTAGCATTTATTTATGAAGTGCTGCACTGGGCACTGGAGATAACACTCTGATCACACCTACAGTGTGCTGCTCACACAGCCAATTGTTTAGCCAAAGATGCGTTTCTTGTAGGTGCTGTTAGTGTTTTGTAGGAGGAAGCACATGGCACACGTAGAGGAACTCCTAACTGGCTCTTGCAGGTGGAAAACGTGCATAAAAAGATGTTAAAGTGGAGTTGAAGGAGATATTGAAGTATATGGGGCTTCCTGTAGCAGAGCAATAATCGGATATGAGGCCCGACATAAGAGCTCTGTGATGAGAGCTTATGGAACATTTTTTTTAAGATTTTATTTTTAAGTAATCTCTATACACAACGTGGGACTCAAACTTATAGCCTTGAGTTCAAGAGTCACATGCTCTACCCACTGAGCCAGCCAGGCACCCCAGGTTGTGGAATATTTAGAGAAATTAAAGGACTTCTTGCTTGCGGAAGGGTAGGGTATGGGATTGTGTGACCGAATCATGAAAAACCTTTTAGGATTTGTGAAGAGGTTTAAATGGAGGACAGTGGGGTAACCATCAAAAGATTGTGAAGAGAAGAGTAGCCTGGAAGAGTAGCCTGAAGAGCATTCAGTTAACCTTGTGGAGAATGAATTGGAGAGGAACATTGATGGAAATAGGGAGCTGGTGGTGGCCAAAGCTAGGACACTGGTGGTGGCTTCATAAGATACTAAGCCCAGAGAGCCAACAGGATTTGTTGATGGACTGGATAGGAGGGAATAAGGAAGGAGGCATGGATGGATTTTCAGATTTCTGGCTGAGATTTGTAGAGAACAAAAGGCGAAAGAATTTGCTTTCAATTTCTGACATGCTGGGTTGGAGATTACCTGTGAGACGGGTTGAATACTGTAGTCTTGAGCAATGCTGTTCAATAGAAAGATAATGCGATTCGCTGGTAATTTTAAGTTTTCTAGTAACCGCATTTCAAAACAAGTAGAAAGAAACAGGTGAAATTACCATTAATATGTCTTTTTGTACTGAGCGTTTGAAATCCCACATATATTTTATACTTCACGGTGCACCTCAGTTTGGACACATTTTAAATGTCCAGTAGCTACAGGAAGACAATGTGGTTCTAGACCTAACAAGCTCAGTCTAGGCTGCAGATAAGAGAGCTGGGAATGAGAAGGCATATAAATGATAACTGAAATTATGGGAGTAGGTGAGATCAGCAATGTGAAGGTGAAAGAAAGAAGATATTGATATTTAAGGATTAGGCAGAGAAAGAGCAACTAATTAAGGGGAATGAAAAAGGTTGCCAATTCTAGTACTCAAAATTCTATCATGAGCTGCCCATGTATTTGTCATATTTGGAAGAAATTTGTTCGTTGGAGTGAAAAAGGCAAAAGAATATGTTCCTTTTCCATTTCTCTTAAGTTTATACGAGGCTCTATTGTTTAGTTTGTTCGGCAGAAGGTAGTGCACCTGTGATGCTTTTGTAGTTCCATGCAGAATCTACTTTGTTGAATTATGATTTAATGATATAAATTCAATTTAATACATTGTCACTATATTAAATTATTCCTCAAATGCATCTCTTATTTTTTGCAAAACTGTTGTCTCTATATATAACATGTTTGTTATTACAGATCAATCTCAACGAGGTAGCCTCTTCACTCTCTTTTTGAACAATCCTCTAATGGCCTTCCTATTTGTCTCTGGATTGTCAAGCATGCGCAGAGGCCTATGGGAAAAGTGTCAAGAATATCTTCGAAAAATCAACCGCGATATTGCCCAGCTACTGACCCATTCACGTTCAATAGGTACCCTACTAATCTAACTGCACACTTAACATACTATACTGGTTTTTAAATCGTTGAAATTGTTTGAATTTTTAAAGGCATTTGTTGAGGCAGGAAAGTTGAGAAGATTTTCCTGAACTTTCTTCCCCTTAAAATGTGTTTTCCTTTTAAGCATCTTTTTACTGTCATCTTTCTCCTCTTTGCAGATCAGGCATTTCTCCAGTTTTTTGGAGATGAGTTTCTTCGCTTGCTTCTCACAAGATTTATCTTTTGTTCAGCCACCATGAGGATGCACAAGATTTTTCGGGTAGGCAAAGATTATTATTAAAGACCAACTTTACCACTTTAGGTATTTAAGAATCATGTATTATATGTTATTAAATGTGTTACATTAAATAAGATTTGAATAGATCCAAAATAATATTTACAAATTAATATGTAACATATAACGATGATCAAAATAAGATACGTCTGGCTGCTCAACATCCAGTTTAAGAAGTAGAACATTTTTATTACCTTTTAGGCCCTTCCCAGATCCTCTCTCTCTCTCAAATGAAATTAAAATCCTGAATTTTATACTTATCATTTGTCTTTCTTTATGGTTTTGCCACATGTGTCTGTATTCCTTAAGAACATGTGGAAGGATGCACATTATATGTATTCTTCTACAGCTGGCTCTTTTTTCACCTACTGTTTAAAAAAATTTTTTTTTAATGTTTTTTATTTACTTTTGAGAGACAGAGAGACACAGTGCAAGCAGGGGAGGGTCAGAGAGAGAGGGAGACACACAATCTGAAGCAGGCTCCAGGCTCTGAGCTGTCAGCACAGAGCCTGATGCGGGGCTCAAACCCACCAGCCATGAGATCATGACCTGAGCCAAAGCCGGACGCTCAACCGACTGAGCCACCCAGGCGCCCCTCACCTACTGTTTTATTCCTGAGATTGAGCCAAGCTGATGACAACTGTAGCTTTCATTCATTTGTTTTCACTGCCCTATAAGATTCCATTGTTTGTACATCAGAAACAACTCATCCATTCTACTGATGATGGACATTTAGGTTATTTCCAATTTTTTTTATTATTATAAACAATGCCACTGTGACGTCTTCTATCACTCACCTGGTTCACACATGTTAAGACTTTCTGTGGGGAATTACCTACAGTGGGCTTTGGGGCCAGATGATGTGAGCATCTTCAGCTTCCCTAGGTGATGACAGACGGGCCTGCAGAGGGGCTCACACTCCGCGGCAGTGTGTAAGGCTTACTTTCGCCCTGATCCTCCCCAGCCCGTGGGGCAGGCTTCCTTTGTAGCGTGTGTCTCTAATGGTATAAAATCATAGCTCCCTGCGGCTTTAATTTTCGTTTCTGAGATCGCTTTGAGGTTGAGCAACTTTTCATGTATTGTTCTGTGTTCTTGTTTGTGAAGAGTGTGTTTAAATCTTTGGTCCATTTTGCTCTTACGTGGTTTGTTGTTGTAGTTTTCTGCAAATTCATGGAACTACGTAACACTGTTCACTGAGTTTTGAAAAAGTGCAGCCATTACACTTTTCATTTCTATAAGTAACATTTGGTTCTTTTTCAGATGTGCCTGAATATTTTTAAGTCTCTTGTAACTTTTAGTTTTAAAATATGTTGATTTTTTTTCCATTTTATTGCGGTGATTTTAAACATGAAGAAAATGTACGGTGAATATCCATATATATATACTAGCAAGATTCTACAGCTGAACATTTTGGTATATTTGCTTTGGAATATTTGTCCACTTACCCATTCCTCTTTCCATTCATCAGTTTATCTCATTTTTTGATGTGTTTTGGAATAAATGGTGGACATCAATAGCCTTTAGCCCTCAATACTTCATCATGCATACATATATTCTCCTATTTTAATTTTTTTAAACTTTTATTTATTTTTTAAGAGACAGAGAGAAACAGAGTATGAGCAGGGGAGGAGCAGAAAGAGAGACACAGAATCAGAAACAGGAATCAGAAACAGGCTCTAGGCTCTGAGCTGTCAATACAGAGCTTGACGTGGGACTTGAACCCACGAACCATGAGATCATGACCTGAGCTGAAGTCAGATGCTTAACCGGCTGAGCCACCCAGGCGCCCCATCTTTTTTTTTTAAAGGTTTTTTTTTTTTAATTTACTTTGAGAGAGACCAGGCAGGGGAGGGGCAGAGAGAGAGAGAGAGGGAAAGAGAGAATCCCAAGCAGGCTCCACACTGTTAGTGAAGAACCAAATGTGGGGCTCAAATTCATGAACTGTGAGATCATGACCTGAGCCAAAATCAAGAGTCGGATGATTAACAGACTGAGCTACCCAGGTGCCTCTCTCTCTCTCTCTCTCTCTGTGTTATTTTAATGTTTATTCATTTTTGAGAGAGAGAGAGAGAGAGAGACCATGCAAGTGGGGGGGACACAGAATCCAAAGCGGACTCCAGGCTCCAAGCTGTCAGCACAGAGCCCTACGAGGGGCTTGAACCCACAAACCATGACCTGAGCTGAAGCTGAACATTTAACCAATTGACCCACCCAGGCACCCCATTCTTTTTTAAATGTAAAGTTCATATACATTGAAGTGCACAAAACTAACATGTGCTGTGAGGCGTTTTGATAAATACATACACCTGTGTAGCTCCAACCAGTCAAGTTAGACAACATAGCACCATTCCAGATAATTCTCTCCACACTCTTTTCCAGTCAGTCCAGTACCCATTACTCCAGAGGCAATGCTATTTTTATTATTTTCACTCTTAGTTTTACCTATTCATAAAGTTGAATTATACAGTATGGATTCTTTTGTGTCAATCTTCTTTGACCAAGCATGTTATTCTTGAGATTAATCCGTGTTTCATGCATAAGTAGATCATTCCTCGTTATTACTGAGTAATAGTCTTTTGTCTGCATCTACCGCAGTTTATTTAGGCCTTCTCTTTTTGATGCACACGTGGGCAGTTTTACATTTTTGACTACTGTAAGTGAAACAGCTATGGACATTCTTGTACGTGTCTGCTCAGACATCTGTTTTGAGTTATCTTGGTCATAGGGTATGTATGTGTTTCCTTTTGTAAGAAACTGCCAAACTTCTTAGAGTATTTATACCATTTTATATTTCCAACAACAGTATATACGAAAGTTTCTTTATATCCTTGCTAACATTTGGTGTTGCCAGTCTTTAATTTCAACCTTTTTTGCGGATTTATAATGTTTTCTCATTGTAGTTTCAATTTGCGTTTCACTGAATAATATGATATTAGACATCTTTTCATGTACTTATCAGCTATATTTTATTGCATTCAGTGGCTTACATTTTTCTTAACAGTGGTTTTTGAAGATTAACCAAGTGTGTGCGTGTGTGTGTGTGTGTGTGTGGCTGGTATTTTATCCAAGAAATGCTCGCCTATTCCAAAGTCACAAAGATTTTTTCCAAGTTCTAGTTTTATAGCTTGAGTGTTTACATTTAGGTCTATGATGTATTTTGAGTTACTTTGGTTTACAGTGTGATGTAAGGGTTAATGGTTTTTTCTTTCATATATATGTGAAACTATTTTAGTATAGTTTGTTGAAAAGATTATCCTTTTCTCACTGAATTACTGTTGTAACATTTTTTAAAAGCTGTCAACTGTGCATGTACAAAGATATTTCTGGACTCTAAATTCTGTTCCACTGACCTATAGCATTTTTCTGCAATATACTACTGCCTTGATTATTCTAGTTTTATACTAAGTCTTAAAATTCTGTAGTATGAGTCCCCCTAAAATTTAAGCTTTTTGGTTGTTCTAATTCCTTTGCACATCTATGTGAGATTTAGCATCAGCTTTACATTTTGAATGGGATTGCATTTAGTCTATATAACCGATCTGGGGTGAATTGTATTTTCATAATATGGAGTTTTCCAGTCAGTGACTCTAGTATATTTCCCCATTTATTTAAGTCTTTAGTTTCTCTCAGGAGTGTTTTGTGGTTCTCGTCTTACAGGTCTTACATGTATTTTAATAAATTTATTCCAGAGTATTTTGAGTTTAGTGATGCATTGTAAATGGAATTGTATTTTTTATTTCATTTTCTTTTTTTAAATTTTCTTTAATGTTTATTTATTATTTAGAAATAGAGAGAGACAGCATGAGCACAGGAAGGGCAGAGAGAAGGGGAGATACAGAATCTGAAGCAGGCTCCAGGCTCTGAGCTGTCAGCACAGAGCCCAACATGGGTCTCAAACTCACAAACCACAAGATCATAACCTGAGCCAAAGTCAGATGCTTAACTGACGGAGCCACTCAGGCACCCCTTTTTTTTTTTCATTTTCTAATTACATTTTTTGGAATATATAGAAATACTGCTGGTTTTAAAGTTGACCTTGTTTCCTTGTAGTCTTGCTAAATTAAAATATTAGTTCTGTTAGCTTTTTTATATATCCTTTAAGATTTCATATGTACATGAGCCTGTTACTGTCAAGTAAAAACAGTTAAAAAAATTTTTTTTAATGTTAATTTATTTTGAGAGAGAGATGAGCCGGGAAGAGGCAAAGAGATTTATGAGCCCGGGAGGGGCAAAGAAAGAGGGAGACCACAATGTGACACAGGCTTCAGGCTCTGAACTGTCCATACGGAACTCAATGCAGGGCTCGAACTCACAAACCACTAGATGACAACCTGAGCCGAAGTTGAATACTTAACCAACTGAGCCACCCAGACACCCCAAGGAAAACAGTTTTACTTCTTCCTTTCCAATCTGTATGTCTTTTATTATGATGGAGTTTTGTTTGTTTTGCTTTTGTCATTTATTTCAGGGCTAGGTCTTCTGGTAAAATGTTAAATAGAAGTAGTGAGAATGGATATCCTTACCTTGTTCCTCGTTTGGGGGAAAGAATATTTAGTCTTTTACCATAAATTCTGATGTCGACTGTTGGTTTTTCATAGATGCCCTATTTAAGGTTGACTGAGCTCCCTTCTCTTCCTAATCTGCTGAGAGTTTTTATCAGCAAGATTGTCAATATTTTTTTGCTTCATTAATTGACCTGATATATATTAATTCTGTTAGCATGATGAATAGCATTGGTTGATATTTCTAATAGTAAGTTCAACCTTGTATATCTGGGTTAATGGTGTCTTATGGTCATGTATTATACCATTGCATTGCTTGATTCTGTTTACCAGTATTTCATTGTGGATCTTTGCATCTGTTTTAATGAATGAATATGGTTCTTAATTTCCTATTCTTGTAATGTCTTTGTGAGGTTTTGTTATCAGAGTATTCCTGACTTCATAAATTTAGTTGGGATGTTGGGACACCTGGGTGGCTCAGTTGGTTAAGCGTCCAACTTCAGCTCAGGTCGTGATCTCATGGTTCGTAGTTTTGAGCCCCTCATCAGGCTCTGTGCTAACATCTCAGAGCCTGGAGCCTGGAGCCTGGTTTGGATTCTGCATCTCCCTCGCTCTCTGCTCCTCCCCTGCTCGCACTCTGTCTCTCCCTCTCTCTCAAAAATCAATAAACATTAAAAAGAAAAAAGAAAATAATAAATTGAGTTGGGATGTGTTTCATTCTTCTCTATTTCTTAAAGTTTCTTCAGGATTGATATTATTTCTTCCTTGAAAGATTAATAGCATTCATCAGTGAAGCCATCTGGACCTGCAGTTTTCCTTTTTGGAAGGTTCTAAATTAATGAATTCAGTTTTAAAAGCTGTTCATGTTTTCTGTGTTTTTTTAGTTTAGTTTTTTGTTTGTTTGTTTTTTGCAATTCTGTTAATGTTTATTCATTTTTTGAGAGACAGAGAAATACAGATATGAGCATGGGACGGGCAGAGACAGGGGGAGAAGGACTCTGAAACAGGCTCCAGACTCTTGAGCTTTCAGCACAGAGCCTGACACAGGGCTTGAACTCACGGACCACAAGATCATGACATGAGCTGATGCCAGGTGCTTTACTGACTGAGCCACCCAGGTGCCCCTATTCAATTATTTTTGAGAGAGAGAGGGAGACAGAATCCCAAGCAGACTCCATGGTGTCAGCACAGTCTGATGTGGGGCTCGAACTCACTAACCATCAGATCACAACCTGAGCCAAAATCAGGAGTCAGATGCTCAACCAAATGAGCCACCCAGGCTCCCCTGTTTTTCTTACTAGTTAATTTTAGGGAGTTTAAAATTGTACGTGGGTTTCTTTTTTTTTTTTTAAGATTTTATTTTTTAAGTAATATCTACACCCAGTGTGGAGCTCAAAAGTCGTGTGCTCTGTTAACTGAACCAGCCAGGCACCCGGTTAAGTTATACGTGGATTTTCACTTGTGCTGGCATTAACACTCCTGACCCCCACATTGTTCAGGAGTCAACTGTACTTTCATTTGATCTATCTATTTTTTTAAATGACCAAAGTAACTTTGGCATTTATTTATTTTTTTTTAATATTTATTTATTTTTGGGAGAGTGCAAGTGGGGGAGGGGCCCTGAGAGGTGGACAGAGGATCTGAAGCAGGCTCTGCACTGACAGTCTGACAGCAATAAGCCCAATGTGGGGCTCGAACTCAACAAACTGTGAGATCATGACCTGAGCTGAAGTTGGGCACTCAACCGACTGAGCCACCCAAGTGCCCCAACTGTACTTTAATTTTTAAGTTGCTCTTTTAATTTCTTTATTTTTAAGGTTAGATCTAAAAACTTTTTTTCTCTTCTAATACAAGCACTTACCTTTTAAGCACTGCTTTAGTTGTATCATTTAAATAATTTTAAGTTTATTGAGACTTGTTTATGACTCCATATATGAATTATTTTGGTGAAGGCTCTATCTGTACTTGAAAAGAATGGATATTCTATTGTTAGATGGAGTTATGTATAAATGTCAGTTCATTCAATTTCTTATTGAACTATTTGAAGCAGTGTTAAGTCTTCTATATTCTCACTGATTTTCTGTCTGCGTGATCTAACTCTAACAGGGGACTATCTAAACCTCTAACTATAATTGTGAATTGATTGGTTTCTCACTTGACTTGTTTTTTGCTTGTGCATTTTGAAGCTGTTTTTTAATCTTTGTTTTTATTATGTTTAATTTTCAGAAAGACAGTATAAGCGGGAGAAGGTCAGAGAGAGAGGGAAAGAGAATCCCAGGCAGGCTCTGCGCTGACAGGGCAGAACCTGATGCCAAATTCGAACTTGTGAACACTGAGGTCTTGACCTGAGCTGAAACCAAGAGTTGGACACAACTGACTGAGCCACCCAGGCACCTCTGAAGCTGTTTTTGAGTTCATACATAGTTGGCGTTGTTATACCTTCTTGTTGAAATTACCCCTTCTTTTATGAATGTCTGTTACGCATGGCAGTATTCCTTGATCTGCAATCTATTTGGTTTATATTAATGTGACCATACCTGTTTTCTTCTGGTGTGTAGTTGCATGGCAAATCTGTTTTCATCCTTTAACTTTAATCTATGGTTCTCTTTATAATTATTTAAAGTGGATTTCTTGGGGCGCCTGGGTGGCTCAGTCGGTTAAGCATCCAACTTCAGCTCAGGTCATGATATCACGGTTTGTGAGTTCAAGCCCCGCATCGGGCTCTGTGCTCACAGCTAGCTCAGAGCCTGGAGCCTGTCTTCAGATTCTGTGTCTGCCTCTCTCTCTGACCCTCCCCTGTTCACTAAATGAATTTATTAGGTTGAACTATATGAAACTCATTTTTTAAGGTCAATGTCAGCAATTTCATATGGTCAACAGATACACTACTATTAAGAATCATACTAATAGCAAGGAGAGAAATACGAAGTTATTCCAAATGCTGTTAATGTTAACAGTAATATTATTAATGTTGTGTAGAACTTCTTTCATTAAACTATAAAACTTGACTTTTCTCTTCTCTGCCTACCAGGAAACACGAAATTATCCAGAATCATATCCACAACTGCCGAGGGATGAAACAGTGGAGAACCCTCATCTCCAGAAGCACATTCTGGAATTAGCGTCCATTCTGGATGTTCGAAATGTGTTCCTCGAGAGTACCATAGACGACTATTAAAACAAACCCCTCTTGTTGAAACAGTTTTTCATTTGCCACAGATTTTACATGGTGCAGTTTTATAATGTGATGACAGACACATAGTGGTGTTACTTAGTTTTAATTTTTTAATTTAAGGCCACCATTTTAAAAACAAACTGAAAAAATTGTTCAAACTTTTAGGGTAACTGTTTTAAAATACAGTCTTTCAAGCCTTTTAAAAAACTCAATTAATCCTGGAATTTTTACTTTTTGGTTTTTGAGGTATGGCTACTTGCCTCCGACATCTAACCTCCACGCAAATTGTCACTGTTCTCGCCCTCAGAAGAGTAAATCATTTATTTTTATACAATGAGGAAAATCCAGCTCTTATACTTGGACCTTAAATATGTGGATTTAGAAAATCTCTCATTGTTCACAAAGATGAAACTAGCCAGCATGGACTATTAAAATTCAAGGACAGAGCCTTTCCATAATATTTCTTTTCATTCCAACTTAGTAGGGTAGTCAAATGTGTGATTCTTTGAAGCCTAATATGACAGTTTTTGCAATCATTTAATTCATTAAATACTGTCATAATTTCAGAAACTGTATAGGATTCCTTTGCATCTTAAGTTAAAATTTTAATTAGAGTCTTAAGATGATAAATATCACTTGGAATGTGTGATCCCTGCGTTATCATGAGCTATGCTGGCATATTTTGTTTTCTTTGTAATCTGAATACTGGAAATGACAAAAAGCATTTCAGTCAAAAAATAAGATTGTTGGTTTCATAATACAATGTTTCCATGAGGAATTCTATTTAAACTCTTAATTCACAATATCAGGTTTAAAGGTTGTTCAGATTGAAGGCTGTGGCTTATAGTACAGAGTTTATAATCATTTTGTTGCCTAGTTCATATTTCTGAATCTTCAAAGTCAGTGATATTAGTAATTTTAGTTAGGGGCAACTGAATTGTTGTTTAACCTAAAATGGAAGTAACTTTTGCATTGACAATTTGGAAATAAGATTTTTTTAAACCTCCTTATATTTAATATTTTATATTCATGCACAGTTTTTTTATTATTTTAAATAGGACTCAGTGTATAATATAAAGATTTTTGTGTTTTTACTTCTCTGTTATCCCCTTCATAATTTCATAAGCATTAGCTATGATGTTTTGGATTTCCCCCCCTTCTTCTGACTTGACAGCATCCAGGTTCCGAAATCTATGAATCAAAAGCTCTTCTACCTAATTTTCCGTACAGGCTCACATGCCCCCTCTGGCAGGCCCAGCGGAAATAAGGTGATTGCTTTTGGTGCCTCTCTCCTGTGTCCTTTGGGAAATTTTACTGTAATATTTTTAGCTTGGTTTTCATTTCGGGCATAGGAAATTATTTGGGTCTAAGTTATTCCTATACCTGTTCCAATTTGCTGATTTTTTTTTTATCTGAAATCTTGAAATCATTGTTTTTGGGTTTGGGGGACTTTGTGATATTTCATTAATTTTTTTTTGCATTATTTTTGTTTGTTCTTTTAAACATTATTTCAGAAAGCTTTAGAAAACTTATTCTGGAGGGAGATTTCCTTTGCCTATTGGGTTGTTTTTCTTTATCAGATAAAGACTGCTTTTCTGTTTTTCAGGACCTTAATAAACTTAATAGCTTTCCCTCCATAACAGTGTTCACCTGGATTCAGCAATAGCCTGGCCTCTTGTTTCAATTATCCTGAAGTTCTGTGCCAGTAACATAATAACACGCGCTTTTCTGTCCTCTGATGCTTAAAACAATATTTATCCTCCTGAGCTTTATTCTTACCTATTTAGCATAAAAGAACACTGATCTGAGAAGTAGGAGACCTGAGTTCTAATCCTGGCTTTCTTGGCAACTAGCTTTATGCCCTTTGACTAGTGTCTTCTTGTTTCTGTTTTATAGTGTTCTCATCTATAAAACGAAGGCATTGACCCAAGGTCTTATCCAGTTCTCTGGTTCTGTCATTGAAATCTGGATTCCAAATAATTCATATCCCTACCCCTACCACCTAGAAACATAGTTTGCCTGATTTTAGCATAAACATTTTCTTTTCTAAGTCATATTTAACTTTTTTTTATTCATGAAAGTATCTGGGTCTCAGTTATTATAAAAACTAATCTCTTGAAGATATTAAAGCTTTTACAATTAGAAACATGTTTGTCCGAGAACCAAGGGGTCTTAGAAATCACAATGAGGATTTAGATGATGGCATTGTTTCTTGAGCGATAGTAGTGTAATTTCCTATTGGTAGGTAAAAATCTAAAGTGAGCCAAAGTGATCTTGGATCTTCAAGAAATGAAAACTGTGCTAGAAAATTCTAAACAATTGTTTCATTCATGGCTTCAAAAGGACATGTCCTGAGCAACAGCTATACTCCAGATATTGGTCGAGGCATTGAGAAAGCAAACAAATTAGATTTAAAATTCCTTGTCTTCATGAAGCTTATGTTTTAGGAGGTGAAGTCAGGCAATAAACATAATAAGTAAATTTATGTTAGAGAGTTGTAAGTAGTATGAAAAAAATTTGAGCATGGTAAGGGAAATGATTCAGTTGTTTTGGGGGACAAGCAGGGTCTGAGTGATCAGGGTAGGCCTTATGAGATTACATTTGTGCAAACACTTCATGTTCCTTTTTTAGATATACTTCTTATTAAAACTTTAGGCATCCATGGAATTTAATAAATTGTTTTGTACCCATCACCCAGCTTCTCTATTTCAAGACGTTACTTTAATCAAGGAAGAAGAAATGTAAAAGGACAATCACCCATTGGCAATGGCAAAGAATCTCTTTTTCAATGCGTACTGCTCCCCTTTATAAAAATAGTAAGCCCCTTGTTTATTTAATTTTAGAATTCATAGAAATTTAAGCATTGGAACTAGGAACAAAGCAAAGCCATGGGGAAAAGCACTTCTTTGTTTTCAAATTGCACAAACTCCCCCTGGAGATTCTGATACAGTCTCTCACCTCCCTTAAGGAACACTGCAAACAAAACAGAAAATGTAAGATGACAAGAAGTCACTTATATCCAAAACAATGTAAAGCACAACAGAATTATTTTCTCTTTCTTTAACCATGTATTTCTGAAGTTGGTAAAGCAGCTATTTTACCTGTTTTTCAGAAGAGAAATCTGAGACCCAAAAAAATTGTAGGTTTATTCATAGTGGCAGAGCTAGAGCTAAAACTCGAATCTCCTAACCTCAGCCCAGTCTTTCTAGTCGCTCAGGTTGATTTCTATAATGAACAAGAGAAGAATAGAGATTTATATTTTGGCACAAAAGGTTATCGTATTTTAAAATTATATCAAATATTGAAACCAGGAAATCAGTCAGCCCTAGCAAATTTTTATTGATTATAAGAAATCCCCAAGCCAGACAATTTAGTCTTGATTCCAGCCAGGATATACTTTTTGTATGTGTGTGTGTGTTTTCCTCCTAGGAAGTGGTGCTCTCAAAACCTCTCAAAGCACATAGAATTCATCGTACCCTTTATATTTTTACCAAGTTGAAATGTTTTGAGATTATAGAAGCAAAGTGCAATCTAGTCATGACTGAAATTTTCCTGACGCAGGATCTGGGTTTTATTTTTTTTCCTTACTTATGGCTACTGCCCCTTATTTTCTTCTTGTAATAGCATTCCCTATAACAGATTAGGTGATAACTGTACTGACCTTCATTGAGGAAGAGGAAAAAGCATCCAATCATGTACCAATTGTGGGGCCTTCTTTAGCTTTCTTCTCCAAATTGAATCTCTGACTAGTGTGACTTCGTAACTTTGTCTCTTAGAAGGGATTTGGACTCAGTTGAAAAATCTTGTAGTTATCCACAGGGACTTGTAATCAGCCTGATATATACAGAACATTCTGGACTGGAAATAGAGTAAGGTGCCAAGGTGTGCAAACTTGGTTACTGCCAGTGATTCAGAACCACCTTCCTACCCTAAGTGAGTAAAAAGATTTGATACGAATATGAATGGTATGAATCTCCTGGTGATATTTTGGGTGTGTCTGTTGCCGTGTGTGTTTGGAGAGTATAAAGGGTATTTACATTGAGGGCTCTTTGGTTGACCTTATTTATTTGAAAATCTTATTTTATTTGTAATCGCATGTGTATATTTTTGTGATGCTAAATGCAATCTCTATGTATACTTTTTTGTATATATGTACATATTTGTAAATATATTGGTATGCAGTGATACAGTATGTGTATATTATATACCCATACCCATTGTGGGCTGACTTTATTTAAGTTCTGTGAGGACATCATAGTGGCATTGTTCATGCTGCTGTAATTAGGTTGTGGTTGTATCTCATTCATGAGCCTCTATTTTGAGGGGCTTGTGCTTGGGTAAAATTGGCTAATTTGGAGTTGGAATTAGGATATGAAAACCTTAAAAGGAAGCAGGATAGTCTTAGCTTTAAAATCACCTGCCAATTTCCATTTAAACTGATGACAAATCAGTGATATAAACCTGAAAAACCTTAGTGTGTGAAACGGAGACACCAGCAGGTTCTTAAGCTCTATTAAGTCCTTTATTTTCTTGACCCATAGTTGAGTATTATTACTGAGTAGTATTTATGTTGAGAATTAAGGGGCTGTGGAAAAATGACTTTGATCACATTTCAGGATAGATAGGAAACTGTCCTTTAAATAGAGGAATTTGTTTTATGGTTGCCATGTCCATACCTGATGCCAAATTTTAATTTTGGAATAGTTTTTTCACCAACGTGTCTCACTTTATATCTGTCTCTGTGAGGCAGATAAAGGGGCCTTCACGAGGGGAAGGCTTCACCTCGGTGGGGAGGGATTTCATAAGAAACAGGAGAGTATTAATCTATATATTTGCAGCAGCTGTGATTAGTTTAGTCCTGTCTTGGCATTTCTGACTCTAGATTTTTCTTATTGGAGTTGCATATCAAAGATGAGTAGGCTCATCAGAGGAAATGCTTCCAGTGAATAAATGCCTCCAAGTTGTAATTCTTTGTCTCTATGAGACCACTTGTGTTCTGCAAATTGATGATATATTCACACATGAAATAGGATTCTTAATATTAGATGCATGGCGTGCTATCAAATCTGGGCCTCCAAACCACTACCAAGGATGATGGGGCGGGGGTGGGGGGATATCCTCTTAGACGATAGTAAATGTGTGCAGTGCCAACATGTGAACCTATGGAATATCACAGAGCATCGATGTTCAGTTACTCCTGTCATGTGTATGTGTATTTGCATGGAAGAGTGTAGGAGATGTTTAATACACACTTGAGTCCATTCACTGCAAAAATTAAGTAGAGGTTATTTTTGCATGATAAAATATAACTGCAAAGCAACTATTTATTCCATTATTTTTCAGAGACTGAATCTGTTTGACACAATAGTAAATTATCTTAAATAGAGAAGTTATTTTTAACCACCCATCAAATGTCACATTTGCCTCTTCACTGTATTTTTTAAAAAAATATCCAACTATTCATAACACCTCTCAATTACAGTATTAAATTTAAAATAAAGTTATAATAGCCTTTTTCTTGAATAAATCTTAATGTTTGGTAATGTGCTATTTCTGAAAAATCAGTGAAAATGTCCATAGTATCTGACATTCTGTTGTGTTAGTAACCAAGTCATTTATTGTAATTGGAGAAGCAGAGCAGATGTTACGCTATTTACAATTCACAGAACTGACTCAGGCTCAGTATGGACATGAATCTGAGGAAAGGTACAGCAATAAAAAGTGCAGTGGAAGAGAGTGACATTGTGACTATGACCTCTGTCTCTAACAGCTGTAAAGCCAGTTACTTTGCAGTTACATAAGGTAAGAATGCTTAGAAGACCAAGCCCTTTCCTCCATTCTGTGCTCTTAGGCATTGATACCTTATTCCTATTTATTCATGCTGCACCCTCCCAGGCTTTCCTGTATACCGTGACCACTTTGCCTTTAAAAAAAAAAACAAAAGGCAGTTTCATCTTCCTCAAACTAAAATTTCAAAACATTATATTACACTGTGTTCCAGCCTCACTGAGTTTTTAGCAGAGACTAAATCAGCATGCCTTGTGTTTAAGGAAAAATAATTAATGTGTGAATGGAATCAATCACCTATTGAAGGGAAGGGTGTCAGGATAATGTAGGGGGACATACCCTTAAATTGGGTAAAGATAAATGCGTTAAATTAAACTAATGTGTTGGTGCCATAGAAATATAAGTCTGTACATATGAAATGTTTTCTTAAACTAAAATTGGTATTTTTCACTTATTAGGTTGGTATAGCTTTTAAGAATTTCATTTCTGTATAACATTGTTATTAATTACTGAAACCCCATTTCTTAATTTTAAAATATTTTTATTAACTTTTGTGTTTTCTTTAAAAGTCATTACTTCTCAAAATACTCTAAACAGTGTGATTTTTTTAAAAACATTATTTAAACAGTAGATTCAGAGGTTTTTATAGTTTGAAGTATATTTTATTAATTCTGCACTCCAGATTCACTTAAGCCTGAATTTGATCATAAAACATACTACATATTAGGAATATTTTCCTATTTTGGTAGACAGTCCAGTCTATATCCTAAGACAATCATCTTTTTAGGTGTGGTATTGTTTTTTGAGATATTGGTAATTTCAGGGTTCAGACTTTTACTTTCCTGATAGGCTTATGGAATGAAAGTTAAGAGTGGAGTGATTCTGTCACTTTCAGAATGAGATCAGGAATCACAGCTAGCCTTCCTATAGGTCTGCAGTAAACAGTATTTAAATTTTTTATCACTAGCATTCTTTTCCGAAGCTGTTGTGAATGTCCACTTGTCTGTGATGAAAATTAAGATTGTGAACATTAATTACATTTTGACCCATGTTTTCTCAAACATCAAATCAGTATGAGCAACCACTATAAAATGTGAAATCATAATATATAATCCCAAAGTAAATACTTCCAAACATAGAAAAATAACCACTGCATTTTTAAAAGTTTTATTCTTGTCCTCCTTTGCATGTCATGACTTTTTCCTAAATTATGTGTTGTGATGCATTAAAGATCTGCAGGAAAAAATTCACTTAGAATATCTTAGGGCAATAAGAATTTTTATTATTTCCTGAAGAATGAGAAAGTTTTTTTTAGCTCTTGGTTATCTTATTAAAAATAACTCTTAATGGTTCAGTAAAATATTTTAGGACTCTGTAGCTTTTTATAGGTCTCTGGATACATTTCTTTTGCCACATAGACCATATGGCTAGTTCTCCAATGATTTGTTTGTTTGTTTGTTTGTTCTTAGTAAACCTTGCTGTTAAACAATCAGAGAGTCTTATATTTTGGAGACTTCTTCCAGTTGAGGTAGACAGGACTTAGATAATAGGGAAGGCAGATACAATGCCTGAACATTTTTACAGTAGAGTTTACAAGTAAAGGAAACTATCCAAATAGGTTATCTTCTGTGTAGCACCAGTACAAATAGTGGTTTTATTAATCAGTGAGTCAGATGAAGCAGTTATAAATCATTTCTTTAGAGATTATCATTTCAGTCCACATTATTATCTCTGAGCAGTTTCCATTGTCAAGTTGAATATACCATTTTTCTTTATTCAAATCATCACTAAAGGTTAAGCTTATCAAATAGGAGTTAAAAGTTATGTTTGATCTTTTTCCCTGAAAATAATGGTGAACCTACTGTCTAGATTATGGATATTAGGCATAAATGCACTTGTTTCAATCATAACAAATTACATCTGGAGAATACAGTTACTTGATTTTGTGGTAGTGTGAAATACTTTTTAAAAATTGTGCTTGTCTGTAACTGAAATGTTATAGAATTGTAACACTATAGGGACATAGAGTTATATTTATTAGCTCTCAAGAGATTGAAGCACAATAATTTTCATGTAACATTTCTTATCCAAGTGCTGCTAATCTGTGTGCAAATAATGAAGCTATTTGGTTGCCTATCTAGCTATTCACAAATCACTGTAATCTTGAGACATAGTCTTGTTGCTCATTTGTATTACATTTTTAGTATTGTGGGTTAATATTTTAGATCAAAAATTGTCAACTCAGCTCTGTAAGACAGCAAATTATTTGGATTCATTAGTTTTATGTGTGTTGTCAGTAGAATAAATTTTGAAGGGGCTATTTACTACCAATGATTAAGGGGGAAAATTATATTGTCAATTATCATTTGACTTGAACATTTGTGGTATTGTGAAAGTCTTATTTGTTGTGTTTCTGAATTGCTTAAGCCATACATACATACTCCTAAGGATGTTTTCCTGATGTGTTCCTTTCAGCAGCCTTTTACTGCTTTTGTCTGTTATGGTTAGTATTCCATAGATTTTAGAAACTGAGAAGTTACTGAAACATGTTATTTCCTTGAGTTCATCACTTTTGACTCTTGTATGATATGTGACTTGTCATAAAGGATAGCAAGCCTTTCACTAACTACTTCACTAAATGAATTTCAGAGTAAACACTGTGATTCTGCAGAGTGGATTCAGTAGGCCCTTGTCTTTCCAATGTTTTCTTCTGTTACAGTGCCTACCACCTTAAGGGCACTTAAATGCTAGAGGATGGAACGTTAAACGTTGTTTTGATGTTTATTAAAAAATAAGATTACAGAATATTTGATTTTTGTTAGTGTATTGAAAACATTTTTGCATTGATAAATGTTCTTTAGGAATGTGACTACATTCATCAGGTGTGAACTCTTGTAAATGAATTTTGTATCTTGAATCCACGTGTATATTATGTGTATCATCAATATAAGAATAAACATTATTTGCTTAAAATTTTTGGCACTTCTTCAGGATTAACAACATGCATGCTACACAGTTAGGGGTTGCTTCTTTCAGATAACACCTAAGACACTTCAGACTCTCTTGAGGTCGTAGGTACAGTGTTTATTCTAGCTGGTAAGTTTTTCTTCTGAATCCTAGTCTTAGTTTTTTCCACCGCCCCGCTTGCGGTGGTCAAAACCGAGACTAACCGAGACTCAGAGGGAGGCTTGTTTGGGAGGTGGAGGGTGGAAGCAGCTGACTTTTGGCCGTTTGGGGATCCTGAGCAAGAACAAGAGCGACTTACGTGTGGAATGTCTGTCTTGTTTGGCACTAAGGAGTCCAGAGACCCGACGTAGGCTACTAATTTGCAGGGTAACTTTGAACCGAGGCAGTTTGGCCTCTCTGTACTGTCAAAAGTTGGAGGCCCATTAGTAGATCCGAAACGAACATAGTGGGCTGCCACCAGCTTATTAATGAAATGCAATATATCGAAGTGCATTATAGAAGGGCATGATTCTGGAAACGTTTCTTTCCATGGTACACTATGTGTGTCCTGGGTTGCGATATAAAACATGTAACCTGCAGTAGGTCATAGGCACAGTTACAACATCAGTCATGAGGCGCAGACCGAGTTCTAGCTTCAGGAGCCACAGGCTTCCGCGTGTGGAGGGAGACAGACTTGCATCGATTACACAGTAGGACAAGACGGCCGTGTACGGTGCAGCAGGATTGGGATGCGGCGAGCGGAACGGAAACTCCCGGTCCGCAGCGCGCAGTCACTGCTTTGGGGTTTCTAAACCTCACAGCACACGTTGGCCCCACGGCACCAATTGGGTGACTTCCCGTTGGCCGGTAGGCTCCTCCCATCCCCCCGCTCCCAAACGCCCCCTTAAAAAAAAAAAAAAAACTATAAAGGCTTAGGCCACCGAGTCGTCCACAGGTCGGGCCGCTGGCTGACGTGGCGGGCCAGCCTTAAGCAGCGCCCGGCCTCCGCCCGCGCCCTCCAGCGGCTCCCACCCAACCGCCGCCCCAAAGATCTCGAAGTCGGCCGCGGAGACCGCGCGCGGGCGCATGCGCACTGCAGGCCCGCCCCACACGCAGCCACTTCCGGCGCGCTGGTGGAGGTGCGGTTCCGGGTCGCTGCTCTGCTCCCCGGCCGGCCGAGGGGGGCTGGTGACGCGGGCCGGCGTTCACGAGAGGTCCCGGAGGCGGGGCTCTGCCGACTGCCCAGAGAGCGGCAGGTGCGCGGGCGGGGGCTGGAAATGCCAGCAGACCCCTCATTCTCCCGGTGGCCCCGGTCTGCCTCCAGAGCGGCCCGGACGGGGTTGCCCAAGACCCAAGGCGGGGGGCGGTACCAGGGTTCTGAAAGGGCGGGGGTGGGGGCAGAGGGGTTGCAGGGCCCGGGAGTCTGTAGCCTATAGTTTCAGGAACCCCCCTCCCCTCCCAAGCGACCTTGGACAAGTCACTCCTCTCTGGGTCTCAGTTTCCTTGCTGTCAAATGGGAGAGACGTGTCCGTCCCTTCTGTTGACACTCCAAATGCGGGCGGTTCTCGAAGGAGCCTGAGTGGGATGCAGACTGCCTTAGCAGGTACCTGCCTGCCTCCCTGGGCGTTAGCAGCTGTCTTTTACCCAATTTAGACATTCTTTTTCTCAGCGACGTTCTTAGTGTGAGTCAAGTCTCTGTGACTAGACAGCCCCGTGTCTCGCCAGGTAAACAAACAATGTGTGACTGTCAGAATCAACTGAGAAATAAATACTGGCCCTGGGAAACCTTAATATCATTCAAGTTGGTTTTGCTTAGGGCTCCCAAGGTGAAGTGAATTTAGGCACCGGTGAGAGTCTCTTCTTTGTGCCTGTTAGTGCAGCTTTCGGAAAGATCACAAATGCAAAGGAGACCAGGATGAAGGAAGGTCGCCCACTGAGGATTGTGGCAGTGACAGATTCTCCCCTCTGTCCCTTGGTTAATCCTCCCTCTCTCCGCTTCCATTTCCCCCCAACATTTTGGCCTTATACTTGAAATACCCGATGCATTTTATCTTTGTTTTCATGCAGGACAGAATGCTTTGACCTCCAAGCTGTTTTAAAACTGGCAGATAAGCCAGGTGAGTAGGTGGTTTACAGACATTGAATTGGACAGACTTAAATGGGTGATCTGAAGTGGTAAGAAGTCATTTGTAGATCCTAGGTGTCCTCCACAAAACATGGATAGAAGTCAAGGTTGGAACCAGAATATTAGTGTTTCATACAACACTGGGAGGAAGAGACATTTGAATCTCATGTTGAATGTCATGTAAAACATTCTAAAGATGAAACTGATCTCAGGTCATTTTAATCACCCTTAAAGAGAACCATGCTGCATTTCCAGGAAATGTGTAAAGGTATCTGGCGCTTACATAGTAAGTTGTCTGGTTTGTGGGTTCCCACCCCCTCCAGGGTGTTGGCTTTTTCTAGCCAACAACTGATTGCAAACCATCTAGAACATTAGAATGTTACACCTTTATCCCCATACTGAGTTACATGTTTTTGTCTTCATCTTAAAAAAAAAAAGTAAACTGTAGTTAAACTTAATATTGGGGGAAGGATTCCAAGCCGTGATGTGATGTTAATGTGTGCCCTGGAAAATTTTACTAAAATGTGTTATATGTTATAGCCAACGTGGTGTAATAAAGAAAGAGTAAGGACTTGTCAGTCAGAGTCCTGGGTTCAAATACCAGCCTTGCCACTTCATACTCTTTGGCAGTTTACCTCATCTGCTCAAGACTGGATTTCCTTACCTGTTTATGCATGTGAAGCACCTGAGTGCTTTTTCAATGTTTAGCAATTGTGTTCTGTTAAATGTACATGTAAAATTAGGAAACTTAATTTTGAAACCTGAAGCTTAACACAGCAACTCAGTTGTGAAATCTCTCCTGTGTTTAACTTAGAACTCTATTTCATCTGATTTATAGATACTGTTTTCCATAAGCCCTTGGCCCACATTTAAGTGGGAATGCAACGCTCTCAGATGTCTGGAACTTTTTAGGCACCAATCTCTGAAGTCCTGGTTGCTGGCCTGAGGAGTGGTCTACTGTGGTGGTTCGCAAAGGTGGTCATCAGTGCGGGATAGCCACACGACAAAAATGTTTGCAAAACTAAAGAAGAAAATAGCAGAAGAGACTGCTGTGGCCCAGAGACCAGGAGGTGCTACTCGGATCCCACGGTCGGTGAGCAAGGAATCCGTTGCCTCTATGGGAGCTGACTCAGGAGATGACTTTGTGAGTATCCTCTCTAGTTTTTAATATTTGGCATAGTCTTGATATGTTTTTGACCAATATTTCAGAATTCTAGGGGTGCCTGGATTTTCTTTTAAGTATTTTCTTTTAAAATTGCAAGATTATGTATGGTTTATATTTGATTCTTCATACTGTGAGGTGCTTTTCTATTTCTTTTTTTCTTTCTTTTTCCAAGTCCTTTTCGTATTCTCTGCACCATCCTCTTGTATTCTTTTTATACCATGCGCATCTTCTTTTATATTTTATGTCTCAAAAAGGACTGGCTTATTGTCTCCGCAGACAGATCTACTTTTAAGTCATTGTTGCTTAACATGGTTTGTGAGTTACGGTGTGGAGTTAGCCAGAGTGCCCTGTTTTATGGGGAAAGTTGATGAAAAGGTGACACCAGTGACTGCAGTATGTCCCTTATTTGTAAAGTAACTTCATTTCTGGAAAGATTTCAAAAAAGTGAATATGCTCTTGTGTTAGGTAGATGTCAAGCCTCAGGATTAAGAGTGTGTTTTTGGCATATGATAGGATCCTCTGTAAGTCAGATAACTTCTTTTAAAAAAATGCTTTATAATGCTTGATATATATGTAAAACAACGTATGTAATACAAATGTCAAGTATAAAGCATAAAAGTAAAATGAATGCTTGTTAATCTGTCACCTGTCCAGAGAAGTAGAACATTATGGATACTGTTGAAGCCACGTGTATGCTCCTTCCCAGTTCCCTTTCTTCCTTCCTGCCCTCCAGATAACCCCATCCTGAATTTTGTGTATATCATTCTCCTGATTTTTAAAATGTCCTCCCAGATATGTACAAATTCATACATTTTTTGATATGTACATATTTATAAAGTTTGTTTAATGTTGCATTATTTGTGAACTTTATAAAAACGGGATGCCTTAGTCTTCTTGAACTTTTGTTTTGTTTTGTTTTTAATTCGCCTTGTTTCCATTGGAGCTGTGTTCCATGAAGCTGTTATTCATTTGTTTGAGAGTCAGCATTTAATAAGGCCACAATTTGTCTGTCTTTTCCTGATGATAGATACTTGAGTTGTCTCCATGGTCACATGAGTCCTCTTCCTCCTTTCTTATACTACCTGTCCTGGGTCACATTACATGGCAGAAGCTATTAGGTTATTGGGATGGAACAATAAGACTACCATATGTAAATTGTTGGCAGCTGTATTTACCAGGAAATGTCATGCACATCTGATCCCTAGGCTGAAGGATATAGTTTCAGTGCTGAGTTCCGTGGCGGCGGCACCCGCCTTACCTTCATGGTGACATGCTAAATGAAGGCTCTCATCTTGAAGGTATTCCAGTTATAGATATTGGTCTGAATTCAGGAAATACTATCCTTTGACACTTCTAAATCTATTTGAACTTACTGTGTATACATTTTTTCAATTTTTTTTTTTTATTTTGAGAGAGAGAACATGCAAGTAGGGGAGGGGCAGAGAGACAGGGGACAGAGGATCTGAAGTGGGCTCTGCACTGACAGCAGAGAGTCTGATGTGGGACGTGAACTCATGAACCACGAGTTGAGATGGAGTCAGACCATGACCTGAGCTGGAGTCAGATACTTAACCAACTGAGCCACCTCGGTGTCCCGACTGTGTACACATTTTGATCTTCACTCCTTATCTCCAGACCTGTATATCCCACTGCATATATTTCTCCAACCAGATGCTTTTCCTCTACTCTCAAATTCTTTTTTTTTTTTTAAGAGATAGCGTGCAGGTGGGAAAAGGGAAAGGGGCAAAAGGAGAGAGATTCTCAAGCAGGCTCCACAGTCAGTGAGGAGCTTGGTGCCATACTTGATCCCACGGCCCTTGGTCGAAATCGAGAATCAGACGCTGAGCTGACTGAGCCATCCCGACGCCCCTAGTGTCGCAAACCCTAAAAAAAATTTTTTAAGTGTTTGTTTCTTTTTTTGAGAGAGAGAGAGAGAGAGAGACACACAGTGTGAGCAGGGGAGGGGCAGAGAGAGAGAAAGAGACACAGAGTCTGAAGCAGGCTCCAGGCTCTGAGCTGTCAGCACGAAGCCGGACGTGAGATTCGAACTCTTGAACCATGGTATCATGCCTTGAGCCAAAGTCAGTGGCTTAACTGACTGAGCCATTCAGGCGCCCCCTTGTGTGTCAAATTCTAAAATGAACAAAACCGAATTCGTTAACTCCATCTCCAGATGTGCACTTCATCCCCCAGATCACCAGCATGAAATTTTGGAAGCATTTTCGAATCTTCCCTCCATTTCTTGGTGTCCAGTCAACAAGTATTGTGGCTTCTATCTTCTAAATGTCTCAAACTTGCTCTTTTTACTCCATTACTAGTAGTACCTTTTACTTCCATTTTATTTTAAGCTGTCTTTCTTTCTTGGACAAATGTGGTGGCTTATCTGGGCTGTGTGCTTCCAGTAACTCCCCAGTGCAGAAGTGTTCATGTCTCTCCAGTGCTTAAAACCCCTCCGTGGTTTCCCCGTCACCTTCCCGATGAAGTGCAAACTCAGCGTGGTGGTAAACTGTCGTGGTCCTGGCACTGCGTACCTGTCCGGCATCCATGTTGAACTCCCTGCATTTCTGGAATGGACAGCATTCCTTCATGCCTCCAGATTTTTTCACTTGTGTTTTCCTCTCTCTGGAATGTCCCTTGTCTCTTCCTTTCACTCTTGAGTTCCTCTGACAGACTTGTGCATCTTTCACAAGATTTGCTTGCCCCAACCTGCCTTTGTCACCCCCTCTACCCTTTATCCCTCCTAGCTGAGTTTAGTCCCTTGTCTCCTTACTTCTGTAATGGCACCTGTTGCATTGTTGTTAGTGATTTGCTTGTCTCTCAGTAAATTGAGAGCCTTATGAAAGAAAATGGAGAGTAGCAGTTAGAAACTCAGGTCAGGGGGTGCCTGGGTGACTTCAGTCAGTTACGTGTCTGTCTCTTGATCTCAGCTCTGGTCTCATCTCAGGATCATGAGGTCAAACCCCACATAGGGCTTCACGCTGGCCACAAAGCCTACTTTAAAAAAAAAAAAAATCAGCTTACAGAGTTAGACCTGGATTTGATTCCCAGCTGCATCGTTATTATGTTACTTGAGACAAGAACCTTTACTGTTCAGTGCCTTAGTTTCCACATCTGTAAAATGGGGTTAGGAGCTGTACCTGTCTTTATTAAAATCTCTGTGTTGGGGTCCCCAAGGTTCATCCCTAGGTTCATTTATTTACTAAGAGGACTCACAGGACTCTGCATAGTTTAACGCACTGCTGTCATTTATTACAGTGAAAGGATACAGAGCATAATCAGCAAAAGGAAAAGGTGCCTGGGGCCAAGGCTGGAGAAAACCATGTGCTAACTTCTAAGACTCCTCTCCTGCTAGAGTTGCATAGGACACACTTAATTCCCCCAGCAATGAGTTGTGACAGCACATGTAAAATACTGCTTCCAGGGAAGCTCCTTAGAGACTCAGTGCCCAGGGATTTTATTGGAGGCTCTTCACATAGGAGCCCTCTACCAGGCATTTACCAAAATTCCAGACTCCTAGAAGGAAGACGGATGTTCTGCATAAACCATATTTTTTACACAACCAGGATTAGGTACAGTGAACCCTTCTTATGAGAAAGGGTGGGAATCCTTTTAAAGTCTTAAGTTTCCCTAGGCCAGCCCAGGGCCAGCCTTACAAGCAGACCTTGCTAAGGATTGTGATCGCAGGCCGGTGGTGTTAGCTCTTTTCTGCCCAGTGAATAAAACACTTAGCATGGAGCCTGGCTCGTAGCTGCTTCCGCTGCTGCTGTTTTGGGTGGGGACTCTCTGTCTCACTTGTGTTGCCAATGCTTAGCACAATGTCTCACTAAACAATAATAATCATCATTTCTGCTACTATTGATAGGCGATATGTCTTAAAACTAATTTTGTACCAGTCTCTGTTTTAGGGACTTGATAGATGTTGATTTATTTAATCCTCATCAGCGCTCTGGGAGATCGATCCTGTTTGTCGTCATAGTTTCCATATGAGGAAATCAGTGCATAGAGAAGGTGACTGCCTGGGCCAGGTTCTTGTTTTACAAAGTGGGGAAGGTGGACTTTAACCCAGGCCTTCTGCCTCCAGAGACTGCCTCTTAACTAGGCTCAGTCAGTATTGGATTGGGCAAGTGTCTAAATATTCTAAATAAATGGACATTTAAAGTGAAATTTTCAACCACCTTTAAAGATATTTTGAGGGCCCCAGAGTGGCTCCTTTGGTTGAACGTCCAATTTCGGCTCAGGTCATGATCTCTCATTCTGTGAGTTCGAGCCCCGCATCAAGTTCTGTGCTGACAGCTCAGAGCCTGGAGCCTGCTTCAGATTCTGTGTCTCTCTCTTTCTCTGCCCCTCCTCAACTCATACTCTGACTCTCTCTCAAAAATAAAACATTAAAAGTAAATAAATAAATAAATAAAGATATTTTAGGTAGAAGATGGGGAAACATAACTAGAGACTAGGATTAGGTAACATTTTAAATTTTGTTAGGTGTGACAGTGGTACTGTGGATATAAAAGAAAATGACCTTAAATTTTAGAAATGTTTATCAAAGTATTTAGGATGAAATGTCATGTCTGTTATGTATAGTACCTCAGTAAAATAAAAATGAATGAAGCAAATATGGAGAAATGTTATAAGTTATTAAAGTAGGTGGAGAACACTCATTAAAACATTTTCCCTACTCTTCTGTATTTTAAAAATTTTTATAGTTGAAAGAAAACAGAGTTAGTTATTAGCAATAGTAAGCAGTGCTCAGAGTAATAGGAGTATTAATACATTTTAAAATAGATTATTGGGGAGAACTGATGTCTCATTAATATATTGATTATTGAATCCATATTATCAACTAAAGTCCTTGATGCATTTTAGGTGAAGATACTGAAACTTTTTCAACATCTGTGATGATCCCTGGCTAAAGAGCCAGACGTCTTTCCTTTATCCCAGGACTTTACTTTGGAAAAAATAAAGTGATTTTATTTTTTATCACTGAAAATATATTCTTTGTATTGTATGTACTTGGTGTGATACAATCACAGTGGATTTGTTTACCACCACTTACCTCAATACCACTCACACATACAGTTTATCTGCTTAGCATCTTCTATCTCCTTTACATTATAGGAGATAGTGTTGCTTCTACTTTACAGGTAGAGAAGCTAGGACCCAGGTACGCTAAGAAACTCTTCAGTGATCTCAATTAAAGTATAACCAAACCTGAGACTTAATGCTTTCTGGTTCAGTACTGGGGTCTCACACTGCTGAAAACCCGGGTATGAATATGACCTCTTCTTGTGTCAATTTCAACAGGCTTCCGATGGAAGCAGCTCCAGAGAAGATCTTTCATCCCAGCTTTTGAGAAGGAATGAACAGATACGGAAATTAGAAGCCAGACTTTCTGGTATGTCAAAGAACTCATAAAAAGCAAGCAAAGGAAACTTGCCTTGGCTGACCCTCTTTATATATAAAATAGCCATGTAGGATAACCTTATAGTTATGTTGACATATTTTGACATGTTACTTAGTCAAAATGGAGCCATTTGTACCCTTTTTCTTCCCTCCTTTTCTTAGTGTACCAAATAGTGTAAATTCAAAACAGAGTCTTAAAGTTAAAAAAAAAAAAAACCACCCAACAACCTGCTCCTGAGGTTTCCAGCCATGATATAAAAGGTATTAAAAGTATATATAGACTAGCTATGACCGTCTTTTACCTGTTAGTGTAGCTTACTTTCGAGTGGAGAGGGGTAGGGGATAGTATTTACAGGGAATGGCTAATAGATGGATTCTTCAGCACCAGAGATTTGGTGCTACATGGCCATCTGCTGTGGCTACGTATCACCTGTGTCAGTGTCATTCTGGGTCTTTAGGCCACTTTTCAGTGATACTCAACACGTGTATAGAAGCTGTAACTCTCGTTATGTCTTTTGTGTGCAGTTTACAGTTAACACAACTTCCATCATATCCTTGCCTCACAGGGCATGTTTGTGATAGAGTTGTGAGTTCTTATTTTGGTTTCTGCCAATGGATTCATTTTAAAAGTTTCATCCTGTGAAGTGGTCAGTGGCTTCTGTGTTTCTTTTTGTCCCTTGGCCTCATGCACATTTTATTGGAGTGAAAGCAGTAGACTACAGGATTCACCAAATCGTATGTGAAATACTTGTGTTTGTGAGGTTCACACAGGTCCGTAGCACAGCTCCCAGCTCCCAGCTGACCCATGATCTTATTTTGTCCTCCCTGTAGCCTTGATAGGCTGAGCGAAGTTAAGGTCACACGAGGAGGAGTAGGTGGTAGAGCTGGGATCCAACCTCAGATTTGCTTACTGGAGTCCATACTCTAACTGCAGTCTTCTTGGAATTCAGTTGTGACTCTCCTGTCAGACCTACCTGTAACGAATATCTGTAACAGAGGGGAAATAACTTTACATTTGTTTAATTTTGGGGGATAAAGCTGTAAAATACCATGTGCCTTCCCTAATATAGAAGGAAGAATCGTTTAGACTTGACTTAAGTTAGAGGAGGGACGGGAAAGAGAACGAACACTTGCTGAGCCCAGTTATGTGCCGGTATTTTCCTCCGGGTTCAGTACGAATCACAGCAACAACAATAGCAGCTGCCTTTTATTGAACGCTGTGTCAGGTGCTTCTGGCAAGGAAAACACCTAGGTTATTACCTAATTAAGACATCTAAAACACTTTGTTTAGCAAAGTGCATTTGAAGCAGGTTCAATTAATATCATCATTTGATACGTAAAAAAAACTAATACTTAGGATCCATAATTTGCCTAAGGTCTCTCAGCTAAGGACTGACAGAGTTGGGAAATGAACTAAAACCTGCCTTCTTTTCCTCTATTCCATACTATCTTCTTTGCCCACCCAGGTAATTAATGCTGACTTTCACCCTTCACATGGCATAGGAAACTCATTTCCTGTGTAGAATAGAAGCTGACTTTTCTAGAGAATTAAGTACTTTCATGGGAAAGACCATCCTGTGGTAAGGTGTTTGCTATTGCCCTGACCATTGTTCCTCAGTTACATGGACTATGAGCTATTAAGTGAGTTCCCTTTGCCCGATTCTATTGCTAATACTGGAAGGGGAAGGGAAAACTGAGATTCAAAATTAAGTGATGAGCAGGGCGTTTCTGATGACCAGCCCAGGCCCAGCTTTCGTTCCCTACCCAGGCTGAACAAGTCTCCCTGTTCGTATGCACCGTTTACACCGTGGATAGTTTGTACTATACCTGTTTGCCTGTGTTGTTCGTGGTTAACGGGAGGCTGTCTGCCTAGCTTTCCTTAACAGCACTGGTTTTCAGGTTGAGAAAATCATCATCATTTTCACTCATTTTTTTGTTTAATTAACTTCCTTTCCTGATGTTTGTCCATTCCTGGTATGTGCGTCACCCTCCTCACCCAAGACTATGCTGAACAGGTCCGAAACTTGCAGAAGATAAAAGAGAAGCTTGAAATTGCGTTAGAAAAACACCAGGATTGTACGTATTTTTTTCCTGCTTTTTTTCAATCTTCTTAGGGTTTAAATTTTTTTTAATGAAACAATAGCGTGTACATAAGTTTGTCCTTCATCGTAACTCCAATCTTTGTAAGTGTACTTCTTAATCAGGTTGCTATAACATTTGTCTGATATTTATAAGAATACGGTTCCTATTTATGTGGCATTATGGGCATGCGTCTTAGGAGAAGGTCATCGTGTAGATCAGCTTGTCTTCACACAGTTTATTGGCTGCCCTTAGATTTTATTAAAATCGTGTGCCCGGTCCTTAGATCTAGATTAGGAGACTGGTTTGGGCTCTGGCTTCCTGCTGCTGGAGTCAGCAATGAGGGGAAGTCTTTAGCTGTCCTCAGTCCTCCAACAATGGGACGGTTTGTGTAGTCTGTGCTAACTCAGATGTTCTCCTTTGCATTCAAGCCAAGAAAGATGCTAACAAGTAGAAAGTTATTTTCTGTTGATATAATATATACTAAAAATTTCTAAAGGAAAACAAAGTAAAAGAAAGGTTTTTTTGTTTTGCCAAGTTTTGATTTTTATTTTTAATTCTGAGAAAGTAGCAGTAATCATCACTTAGCAAAGACATGAGTGTTTTCTGGCAGCCGACTCAGCTCATGTTCTGTCGTTGTGCCTTTGAAACAGTTACCTCTTGGCATCTTCCTCAATGTATATATGTGCTTATTACAGAAACAAAACAAAAAGCAAAAAAATAAATAAATAAAAAATAAAAAACACCAAAAAACAAAACAGCCCAGCAAAAAAAAAAAAAAACAACTGTGGTCCAAAGATTCTGGGAAAGTTGAGATGGATCAGGTTTATCCCAGTCTCATTATTCACTTATGTGACCTAGATCTTTTGTGTTAAGTGACAGTTGTAATCACTGGGCTATTTGTCATGCCATTTCTGAAATGTTTCCATATCTCAAATAGAGCCTCTTTGTTAACAGCTTCAATGCGGAAATTTCAAGAGCAGAATGAGACATTCCAAGCCAACAGAGCCAAAATGGCAGAAGGACTGGCATTGGCGTTAGCCAGAAAGGACCAGGTATTTTATATGTGATGCCCAAGACTGGTGGGAAGATTTCACTTTGTGCTGTGATTTCAAAAATCATGACATAAACCTGGTAGAAAATATTTACAGTCCCTGCGAGAAGGAATGCTATAGGGAGTTGTAATCATGAAATGTGTCCAGAATGTGAGTGAATCATTCTGACATTCTCTGTAGCTTGTATAAGGGAGAAGGAAATCATGTGTCCTAATCTGGTGGCACATCCCAAGAAAACAGTCTCTGTCCTCTAATAACCTGTCTCAAAGCCTAGCCCCCAAACATGATAAATTGTGGAAAATGCTTTCAAGCTAACTAGCTTCCATGATGTACATAGTTCTTAATCTGCCTTCCCCAGTTTCTCAACCCCAGTGAGCTAGACAGAAAAGAACTCCTGTAATCTCACTAGAACCATTCATTGACAGAGGCTGGAATAAGAAAGGAAGGTAGTACTTTTACTAGCTATTGTGATAATTATGAAGGATATTTCATTCGGTGGCATTTTAAGTTTAAGATAAACATCAAGATATGATAATCTTGATTTATTAAGACAGGGTCAATTTATTATGTTTCACCTAAGAAAATATATATTTCATCTACAATTGGTGGGTGGTTGGCTTGTTGGTTGGTTTTAAAGTGAATATCAGTCATTTGGGACATTTGCTAGCCAGAAAAAGACCTAATTCCCAATACTTAGTGGGTAACTGTGGCATGAATGTATATAAATGAAGCAATCATCTAAAATTGGTAGATTCTGATTGTAGACAGTTGGAATCTGGTTATTTTTCCTCCTGTTCTGTGATTTGTGAATAAGGGGCATAATCCTTTTTCCTTTAGCTTATGCCTTGTACCAGAGAGCATAAAACATACTGGTAAAATCAAGATAAGAACGAAAATAATGATCAGGGGCTGGTGAAGACTGTCCCCCTCAACTTCAGTAAATTAATTTCTAAACATCAGTTACAAAGTTACCAACTCAGTGGGTCCCAGCTACCCACTCCCGAGAAATAATAACAGTACTCACAGAAAAACACTTGGGAATAAACTGAAAAGCTACACCAGAACACCACATTACAGCTTTATTGGGTGTTCTACTTAGTGAAAATCTGTAGGCTTATATTTGTGTTCTAGAATTTTTTATAAAATTCATTTTCTTCTCCTTTTAGGACTCTTGGCTTTCTTAGTACTAAGCCAACTTGATGGGATTTTTTAAATTTGCTATTCCAGTTGGTTGCTTGCTTGTTTTTCAGGGGGAGTTAGGTTGTTTTGTTTTCTGAAAATCTTTATGTTACTGGTACGCTTCCATGGAAACTACTTTTTTTGTTGTTTTGTTTTAGGAATGGTCAGAAAAAATGGATCAGCTTGAAAAGGTTAGTTCCTCTCTTTTATTTTTGTCTCACTATGAATGTTGGCCTCTTCTTGGGGCTGAGAAAATGATTTCTCCCATACCCGGTGTACAGATTGCTCTACCGCCTCTTGGCCTTGAGGTCCTGGATAATTAGACACTGACTTGGAAAGCTCATGTGTTCTCCTTTCTGGATGGGCACGCTAGATATCTTTTGTTTTCCCTTCCCAAGAACCTCTCCACTCCCTTTCTCCGTGTACCTGAAGGCTGTTAGAAACTGCATCAGTGGGGCTCCATGCCCTCTGGCTTCCGATTGGGTTCTGCCAGTGGGGAACTCCCAAAGAACGATGGGCAGAAGGAGTGGTCGGAATGTTTATTCCCCCGGCCTTCTCCCTGTGCGATCCCTTCAGGTTGGTTGTATCCCGTGGCCAAAGGTCACAGCTTCAGTTGAATGTCCCTGGGTTTCTTGGAACCTCCTCATCCCTTTGCCCCTTCCTGCCCAGCTGCTACTAGCACATTATCTCTTTGGGTTTTCTTGTCCCACCCACAGCTTTGAAAAGTCCCTTTATTAAACTCTTCTCAAAATACTCCATTTGAGACTGCCATCTGTTTCCGACTGGGGCCCTAATTGGCACTGTGGTAACTTTAAGACTACTTTTTGAGGAGGCAGTGAGAAGGAGGGCATTTTTCAAGGCTCAGCATTAAGCAGATAAGAGCACTTCTCGACTAACCACAGTTGAGGAGAATTGACTACTCTAGCATCATAGCTTGTGTAACACTATGTAGGTGCTTAATGTAATGTATTCCTGGCTCCCAGACACGAACAGGAAGATGAAATTTCAAGCCTACAGTTAGAACAACATTTTAATTTCAAAGTCAACCCCCTCAGCCCAAATTATATGCTGCTACCTATTCATTTTTTTGTTTTCATTGAATCCTCCTACATTATTCTTCATGGTAGAAAAATTATTTCTTAGATTGATTTATTCAGTTGCACAATATATTTACTGTTTATTTTATTAGACAGGTGAGTTTTATTGTTGCTGCTGCTGCATTCTTGGGATAAAATGCCAAGTTAAACCAGCAATTCTCTGTTTGCTCTGTAGAAATCTGTTATCAAGCCATCAGTTAAACAGTGCTTGACTGTGGAGTCTGGGTGGCTCAGTTGGTTAAGCGTCCGACTTCGGCTCAGGTCATGAGCTCATAGTTCATAGGTTCAAGCCCTGCATCAGGCTCTGTGCTGACAGCTCAGAGCCTGGAGCCTGCTTCAGATTCTGTGTCTGTCTGTCTCTCTCTCTCTCTCTGTCTCTCCCCCACTCACACTCTGTCTCTTCTCTGTCTCAAAAATAAATGAACACTAAAAAATAAATTAATTTTTTTAATGGCCATATTTATGTAAGGAAATAATTATGGAGAAGTCAAGCTATTTCCCAAAGAAACTTGCACTTTAAAAAAAATCTGAGAGTGGCTCACTCGGTTGAGCGGCTGACTCTTGATCTCAGTTCAGGTCACGACCTCACAGTTTGTGGGATCAAACCCCACATTGGGCTCTGAACTGACAGCACGGAGCCTCCTTGGGATTCTGTCTCTCTCTCTTTCTCAAAATAAAGAAACATTAAAAAAAATCTGGGGTGCCTAGATGGCTAAGTCAGTTAAGCGTCTGACTTCTGCCCAGGTCATGATCTCATGGTTCATCGGTTCGAGCCCCACGCTGGGCTCTGTGCTGACAGCTCAGAGCCTGGAGCCTGCCTCAGATTCTGTGTCTCTGTCTCTCTTTCTCTGCCCCTCCCCTGCTTGTTCACTCACTCGCTTGCTCTTTCTCTCTCTTTCAAAAATAAATAAACATTAAAAATAATCTGAACATGGTATTAATGATAGTCTTCTTAAATATGGAGGTATGGATTAGGTTAAAGTTTTAAATTCTGAAGATTTTAGCAGTTGAAATTCTCAATGATATATTTTAAAATTATGGTACAGGGGGTTACATGTAGGACTGAACTAAATAAAACCTACTTCTGCTTACTGAGGCGGGGCCCCCCCCACCAACTTCCCTGCCCAAAGGAGGGATTGAGAAGTATTTGAGACCCAGAAAGAGCAATGAGACATCTATGTAGGTCTTTGAAGCCTGTAATTTTTGGAAATGTTATTTTTAGACTGTTTTGATTTCTTTTCAATCAGGAATTGGAAACTGCAGCAGCCGGGTTTGTCCTTAAGAGAATCTATCCTGGGAAGCTGTCATTAGTAGCTTGTAACCTGCTGACACCAATCACAGTCATGTCTAACTTCCGTTGGCGTCCTAACTGAAATTGCTGATGTCAGTTCCACTTAAGTGCATCTCATTTTTTCAGGGTGGTCCGTCTTCAGTTATTTATGCCACTCAGCCAGTTCAGTGTGTCACCGAGAACAGATGTGTAACATGGGTGTCTGGAATTTCTGGTCAAAGTTAAGAACTTTAAAGTGTTAAGTAATGGTTGCTCTTATTCCCCTTATTCACAGCCGTCATTTAAAACATCTATTTTTGGGGGGCACCTGTCAAACTCAGTAGAGCACACGATTCTGGATCTCAGGGTCATGAGATTGAGCCCCGTATTGACTATAAAGATTATTTTAAAAAATAAAACAATTTTTTTAAAGACTCATTTTTTAACTTAAATTTGTAGATAAGGCTATTTTGGTCATATCACTGTAGAGCTTCCATTATCTACAGTTGTCTACTGATGAGATTTTTTTTTAAATGATTTTCATTTATTAAGGATTTTGCTGGGGGTGCATGGCCAGCTCAGTTGGTGGAGGGTGTGACTCTTCATCTTGGAGTCATGAGTTCAAGCTCCATGTTGGGTATAGAGAATATCCATTCTTTAAAAAAAATCTTAAAAAAAAAAAAAAAAGAATTCTGCTTCTATAATATGGATTTCTGGTGTCTTGATTATCTGAGATGATGTCTTCTTCCTCTAAATAGGAGAAAAGGTTTCTGACGGCTCAGTTACAGGAAATAAAGAACCAGAGTTTGAATCTTTTCCAAAGGAGGGATGAAATGGATGAATTAGAGGGGTTCCAGCAGCAGGAACTAAGTAAAGTAAAACACATGGTATGCATTTTGTTTTCATAGCTAAATACTGAATGGATGATTAATTACTTTGATTTTACTAGTCCTCACTCTCTAGTGGCTGAGAAACATACCCTCGTAAGTCTTTGATGTTAATCATACTTGTATGTTTTTCACCTTATTATAGTGGGAAGGTTCTATTTGAAATGTTTTTCCTTTTCCTTTTCTTTCTTTTTTGCTACTGGGTATTTAAGTCCCCTTATCAGCTCACAAAAATGTTATAAAAGTTTGACTTTTTGTCCCTATTTTAAAAAATATGTTTTAGTAGTATTTCTTGGTAGTGGCCCAGTAAACCTTTATATCTTTATATCAGCTTTTAAAAAAAGAAGAGAGTCTGGGGAAAATGGAGCAAGAGTTGGAGGCACGAACCAGAGAGCTTACTCACGCCCAGGAGGAGTTAATGACCTCCAATCAGCTGTCATCAGACTTAAGCCAGAAGCTAGAAGAATTGCAGAGACACTACTCAGCGCTGGAAGAACAGAGGTTCTTGCTTGGTCTGTGGGGCCCAAGGGAAGCGGTGTTAGTGTAGCTCTGGCTACAGCTTGCCTGCCTGTCCCCACTGCTCCTTGCAACACTTTCTGATCTCAGTTCTGGCAAAGGTTTCTGGATTGTCCTTAACCAGCCCAGGGCTCGGGACCCTCTGCCTCCCCTACCCGAAACCTTTACTCCCCTTCACCTGCCTGAGCTCAGCTTCCAAGCCTGCCAAGCAATTCAGTATGTTTTTGTTTCTAAGCTATCAAGTAACCGAAGGCAGATTGGGATTTTTTGTTTAAAGATGGGTGGAATTTTTCTCCTTGGGCTTCTGCTTCAGAAAGAGCCAAGGAGTCTTCTCCATTGATAGTCTTCACGTGGCTAACGTTTGCAGCCCTGACATATAAAGAGCCATCTGTATTTTTCCTGTAGGAGAGTGTCCTTTAGATGAGATTTCCAAATGTGTTTATTGTCTGCTTTCTTTCAACGAAGAGATCATTTGACAGCAGCTAAAACAGGTGCAGAAAGTAAGATCGCAGCCCTGGAGCAAAAGGAACAAGAGTTCCAAGCATCCATTCAGCAGCTTTCCGTGGAATTGCAGAAGGTAAGTAAAGTGCTAGGAGTGGATCCAGGTTGTTAGGATTCATGAATGGGGTAGAAACTGAATCGGTCGGAAATTTCAGTCTCAGAGTGGTTGCTGAAACTGTTCTTTCTCATGCTGCCTGCATTGTCCTACTTCCTGGCCTGGCCAGGGTACATTCCCATGAAAGTGGCCACATGGCTGAGCAAAGGTTGCTTATCAGAAGAGGTCAGTATTGTCCTGGCAGGAATTGTTAAACTGCACCATTTGATCTGCTCTCATTTGTCTTAAGGTACTACATGGTGGACCCCAAGCGTAAGAAAATGTAACCACCATGGATGATGGGCCCAATCCAGTTTGTTCAGACTGATCGTCATTACATTCCATTTGTTCATTTGACCAACACTTACCTTCCTCCTGTTACAGCTTTGAGACTATAAAAAGAAGAGTAAAAAATACTATTATTGGCTGTAGAGTAGTATTTCTCAGTGGTATGTTTCTTCTCACCATTTTGAATAGAATAACTGTATGATTATCCCTTGCATTGGAGGACATTTAGTTTTTCTGGCCCCTGCGTTCTTAATGCCAGCAGCATCCTTCAGGCATTGACAACCCAGCCCTTCCCATCATTTGACAGAACATCCCCCTGGCAGGTGGCACCATAGACTCTACCCTCGTCGCTTGAGAACTGCTAATCTCAAGTGCAACAAAGTCTTAACAGCATCTAGTTGTATAAATAGGAATCTTAGCATACCTTCAGATACTCAGATGGAACCTGAGAGAGGTTATATACTTTGTTCAAGAATTCAAAACCAAGTCCCAATAAGTGACAAAGCTGGATTCTGACCCGAGTCTTACTCCAAAACTCATGCTTGTGCTACTGGACCTTGTTGCCTCACAATGAAGATCACCCAGTAGGCAGATCTTACATAAACGAATGAGTGTGTTACAAGGTCTCTACCCTCAGTGAATTGAAAATCTAGACACTTAGTGTTTTCTCTCAGGGACTTACAGTTTCATTATAGAACTCAAACCTCCTGTGACCCCAAGAAAAGAAATTCTTAACTCAGCAAGTCCCAAATAAGTGACATAGATTTTCTAATGCAAAAGATATGCCATAGGGATAGTGTGCGTTTCCAGCACAGGAGTCAAGGAACTCCTCCTGGAGGAACTGGAATTTCAGAGATGGGTAGTACAGCGGGAGGCACAGAAAGCAGAAGGGCACAGAACATAGGGCAGTAGGGGAGATAACACACAAATTTTGGGATTCAAGAGACCCTTTGGTATCAGTTAGAACCATCCGTCCACTTCAGGGCCTCCTGGGTGGCTCAGTTGGTTGAGCATCTGACTTCGGCTGAGGTCATGATCTCACACTTTGTGAGTTCAGGTGTGGGCTCTGTACTGATAGCTTAGAGTCTGGAGCCTGCTTAGGATTTTGTATCTCTCTCTCTCTGTTCCTCCCCTACACGTGTTGTCTCTCTTCCTCTCTCAAAAATAAATGAACATTAAAAAAAAACCCATCCATCCATTTCATAATTGGAAAAACTAATTTTCTAGACTATGGTTACGCTAATAAGGTCCCTCATTCTTTCTAAAACTATGATCTGAACCTTACTATATTTCAAGTTTAATGCTCTGTGCTGAGTGTTAGAAATACTGTGGTGAACAGGGGCACCTGATTGGCTCAGCCTGTAGAACGTGTGGCTCTTGATCTCGGGGTTGTGGGTTCATACCCCATGATGGGTGTAGAGATTACTTAAAAATAAAATCTTTAAAAAAAAAAAGGAAACTGTGGTGAGCAAGACAGACACCGCACTTGCCTTTGTGGAACTTCTAGTCTAGCGGGGAAGTCAGTTGTTAATCAGTAATCCCATAAATATATAATTACAAACCATGATGGGTGCTGTGATGCAAAACAATAGGATATTGTGGGATCCTTCAATGGCATCAGATCAAATCTAGCCTCGGGGATCAATGAGTACTTCCTTTGAGAAAATAACACTTGAGCTGCGGAAGGGGAGGGACAGTGGGAGAATTTTAAGCAAGGAGCAGTATAAACCATAAACCCAGAAACCTTGAAGCAGGAGAAGGATTAGCACATTCAGAGAACTGGAAGGAAGTACACACAGTGAGAGAAAATTGGATTGATTGAGGAGATGTTGGGTGGGCATCCAGTTAGGAAGCTCTGGCACCTGTTTGGGCACAAGATGGTGGCTTTGACGAGAGTGGTGAAGAGAATGGAGTAGACAGATTTTATGAAACAGTGAGGAGACTGGCCCACTTGCTACTGCAATGGATGTAGAAGAGGAGAAAGAGAAAAGGAAGTTTTGGTGATGGGTTTGGGTTTCTGGATTGATAGGGTCAGTCATTGGGCTATGAGCACCAGAGGAAGGACAGTTTTATCATGAAGATCATGAGTTTGGAGTCCATTGTTTTGTTGTCTTTATCATTATTGAATAGACATAACATTTATAAATACAAGTAAGGTAGGGAGTAGACCATCTATGCAGCTAACCCCCAGGTTAAAAAGAGTAATGGGTTTATCTTTGAGGTTCCCCATGTGCTATTCACTGTTCCATCCCATTCCTTCTTCTTTTTTTAATTTATTTATTTATTTTGAAAGAAACAGAGACTTTTTATAGGAGTGCATGGGTGGCTCAGTGGGGTAAGTGTCCGACTTTTGGTTTTGGCTCAAGTCATTATCTCAGTTCATGAGTTCAAGCCCTGCACCAAACTCTACTGACAGCATGGAGTCTGCTAGGGATTCTCTCCCTTGCTCTCTGCTCCTCCCTTATTCATATTCTCTCTCTCTCTACCTCTCTCTCTTTCTCTCTCTCAAAACAAATAAACTTTAAAAATATTTATTGAAAAGTTACTTTTTGTATTTGTTGCTGGCATATATAAATATTAGTATTTTTGTATATTGATTATTTTGTACAGTGAACTCCTATTAAGCTTCATAACAAATCTACAGAGTTTTTTTGGGTTTCTTAAATAGCACTCATCATCTGTGAATAATGATGGTTTTGTTTGTTTCAAATTCTTATGCCTTTTATTTCTTTTCCTTACTCTGTAAAGTTGTTTGTTTTCTTATTGTTGAATTGTAAGAGTTTCTTTTACATTTTGGAAAGCACTTTTTTTTTAATAGTTTATTGTCAAATTGGTTTCCATATAACACCCAGTGCTTCTCCCCAAAAGTGCCCCCCACCATGACCATCAACCCCCTCCTTCCCCCTTCCCCTCTCCCTTCAGTCCATGGTTCGTTTTCAGTATTCAATAGTCTCTCTTGATCTGTGTCCCTCACGCTCCCCACTCTCTTTCCCCCTTCCTCTCCCCATGGTCCCCTGCCAGGTCTCTCCTGTTAGACCTATGAATGCAAATATATGGTATCTGTCGTCCTCTGCCTGACTTATTTCGCTTAGCATGACACCCTCAAGGTCCATCCACTTTGCTACAAATGGCCAGATTTCATTCTTCCTCATTGCCATGTAATACTCCATTGTATATATACCACATCTTCTTGATCCATTCATCAGGTGATGGACATTTAGGCTCTTTCCATGATTTGGCTATTGTAGAAAGTGCCGCTATGAACATTGGGGTACATGTGCCCCTATGCACTAGCACTTCTGTATCCCCTGGGTAAATCCCTAGCAGTGCTATTGCTGGGTCATAAGGGAGTTCTATCGATAGTTTTTTGAGGAACCTCTACACTGTTTTCCAGAGCGGCTGGACCAGTTTACATTCCCACCAACAGTGTAGGAGGGTGCCCATCTCTCCATATCCTCGCCAGCATCTATAGTCTCTTCATTTGTTCATTTTAGCGACTCTGACCGGTGTGAGGTGGTGTCTCAGTGTGGTTTTGATTTGAATTTCCCGGATGATGAGTGACGTTGAGCATCGTTTCATGTGCCTGTTGGAAAGCACTTCTTTATCAGATGTGTCTTTTGCAAATATTTTCTCTAGTCTTGGCTTGACCTCTTATTCTGTTGACATGGTCTTTAGCAGAATAGATGTTCCTAATGTTGATGAAGTGTGCTTATCAATTATTTCTTTCATGTATCACACCTTTGGTATTGTATTTAACAACTGATTGCTATCCCCATGGTCATCTAGGTTTTCTCCTTATATTATCTTCTATGAGTTTTATAGTTTTAAGTTTTACATTTATATCTGTGATACATTTAAGTTAATTTTTATGAAGGATGTAAGGTCTCTGTGTCTAGATTCATTTTTTTCATATGGATGTCCCATTTGTTCCAGCACCATTTGTTGAAGAGGCTGTCTTTGCTTTATTGTATTGCCTTTGCTTCTTTGTCAGAGATCAGTCAAGTGTATTTATGGGGGGTCTATTTCTGGGCTCTCTATTCTGTTCCACTGATCTATTTTTCTGTTCTTTTACCGATATCATCCTGTCTTGATTACTATAGTTTCATAGTAAGTCTTTAAGTCGGGTAGCATTAGTCTTCCAACTTTATTCTTCTCCTTCAGTATTGTGTTGGCTATTGTGGGTCTTTTGCATCTCCATATAAACTTTAAAATCATTTTGATGTTAACCATAAAATAACTTGCTGAGAAATTGCAATGAATTTATAGATCAAGTTGAGAGGAACCGATAATCTTAACAATATTGAGTCTTCCTATCTATGAACATGGACTGTTATTCCATTTCTTTCATTTTGGGGCTTTTTAAATTTCGTTCATCAAAGTTTTGTAGTTTTTCTCATATAGATCTTGTACATATTTTATTAGACCTAAGTATTTCATTTCAGGGTGCTAATGTCAATGGTAGTGTTTTTAATTTCAGATTCCACTTGTTTATTGTTGGTACATAGGAAACCAGTTGATTTTTGTAGAACACTCTTATATCCTACAACCATTCTATAATCACTTGCTATTTCTGAGAGGCTTTTTTGCCAGTTTATTTGAATTTTCTACATCGATGATCATGTCATCTACTAACAAAGACAGTTTTGTTTCCTTACCAATCCGTGTACCTGTATTTCCTTTTCTTGACTTATTACATTAGCAAGGACATTTTTTTTTAACATTAGCAAGGACTTCTAATACGATGTTGGAAAGGATTGTTGAGAGGAGACATCCTCGCCTTATACCTGATCTTATTAGAAAAGCTTTGAGTTTCTCATTATTAAGTATAATGTTAGCTGTAACATATCAGGTGTCGGGAACCTGAAATAAAGCAGCCAGAGTGGAGGTGGGGGGACTCCATATAGGATATGGTGCACAAGAGCACTAAACAGAAATTGGTCACTGATTCTTCTTCTGTGGCTAATTTTGCCAACACCAAAACTTGTTTGGTCTTTGGTTTCCGCTGTAGAGTCACCTGTATCACTCACGTTCATGTTGATGTGTAGTAGAATGAGTATAGGTGTTGGCTCCAAAAGACCGAAGTTTGAATCTTTAATTTATCAATAAGGTGTGTGCTTTTGGGCTAGTTCCTAAGCTTCAGTTTCCTTAAAAATGGACACGATGGAGGTGGTTGTAAGGACTAGGGATGGCGGGAAGTGCTTTTCCTCACAGCTGCCACGGCTGGACTCTGGTACCCATTATGATTATTGCATTATTACTAAGAGACCCATCATGCTTGGTCAGTGTGGCCAAACTGTTTTTTCTTTCCTATCTCTCCCTCTGCGTTCTCTGTGTCGTATCATGTTACCATCCAGCCAAACGTCTGAGTCACAGACATGGGAGTTGTCTTTACCTCTTCTCCCGGCTTCCTGCTCATGCTGAACTTGTCTGGCACCTCTTTGCATGTGCTGTTCTTTACCCAGAATGCTTGGTCCCCTCTTACCCCCTTCTGCCTGATCTGATGGGCCTGATCTGATTGCCCCAGTTAATCCCTCCTGCCTCTGATACCTCACAGTACCTTGTGTGTCCTTCTGTTACAGCATGATGGTATTGTTTTATAATTGATTGCGTGTTGCTTCTTTGAGTCAGGAACTGGGTCTGGTTGTATCCTAAGAAGGCAGCACACAGTATAGACTGGATAAAAGTTTATTGAACTATGGAACCTTAAATCTGTTCTTCAGACTTCCCCTCTACTACCTATGCTGTCACCCCTGTGAGAATTTAGAATGGCAAGTGCTTCTTCCTAAAACCCTAAGCCCAAGTTGCTACATTTTATTCTGGAGAGATTAACTGGGTTCCAAGCTGAACATGAAAGTTTGTAGCTTGAAATGGAGCAACAGAAGCATAAAGAAGGGGAATTTGAGGAAACAGTGTCTGTGAGGATGTACAAGCCTTCATAGTAAGATGTTGATGCTGTATGAACTTTTCTTGAAGAGAGGAAAATGAGCATCCTCAGGGAATACAAGGACCCTGGGGATCTAAGAACTTATGTATTCAAAGTTTCCTGGAATCCTCTGCTTGAACCAAGGCCCAACCCACTGCCGCCACCACTACCATCACTGCTAAAGAGATAGACTCAGAAGGGGACAGCTGTTGGTTTGGGGCCAGAGTGTGAGATGCGCAGTGACTCTGCTCCGGCCCCTGTGCTGGGAGCCAGAGCAAATGTCATCATATGTTTTAGAAGTTCTGTCTTAGGCCTTCATTAAGGCAGCTCTGTTGGCATCATTTCTGCTTTATCGAGCCCCACATGTCCAGGAACATTGTTCTGTTGGTCGTTTGTAGAGCTTATGGGGACCTTCTTGAGTGGGCTTAGCTCTGCCAAGTTTGGCATGTGAGCTAAAGATGTAGACCCTATTGGACTCTAGACTAATAGTATTAAACGTGTGCTTAGTGAGAGTAAAAGGTTGTAGGTTGTGACAGTATAATCTGATTATCTTAAAGAGGAGGAGCATCTCAGCGTCTTGGCTGCATTCCACTGAGCGAGGAACCTTGTTCCTTCCCGCATTATCAGTTGCTTAAGTTGAATGAGCAGTTGCTTGCCTCTTGCTACACTCAGTCTGAAAAAGTGCCCGCGTGGTCCTAGGTTCTGGTCTTGGATCTTCCCTGTCCCTTTTCAAGGAAGATGTTTTGGCTGTGTGTTTTCTGAGAGGCAGTTGAGAACAGAATTTCAGGGAAACGTGATGATCCAGGAAGAGACAGGAAGTGAGAGAGGGATATGGAGTAATGTAATCTCTGCTTTCATTTGCAGGCCACTGCTGAGACTCAGGAGAAAGAAAAACTCATCACACACTTGCAGGAGAAGGTCTCATCCTTGGAGAAGAGACTGGAGCAGAACTTCTCAGGAGAAGAACACGTGCAGGAGCTCCTGAAAGAGGTAGCTGGCTCTCTGCGGGCAGCCACGGCTGGGCAGGGAGTGGTAGCACCGGAGGTTCATGCAGTCACAGAGCTGCGGAGCCAGAGTCCACGAGCAGCCCGGTGGGGAGAGCGCGCCCTCCAACTGTTGATTGTCCTGCTTCCAACAGAAGCAGCCCCCTGTCACTTGTGGGTACCATGTTTTCCTCAGAAAAGGGAGAGCTTCCTTCAGAGATGCTTGTGAATGAATAGCATCACAATCACAGTAAACCCCACCTGGTGGTATATGCCCCTCGGGCTGTCTTACTGCCCTGCTCGCTTCCACCCTTTTGCACTTTCCAGTGGCCAAGGAAGATTGTTAGCATCTGCCTGTAGCATGAGCAAGAATGGCCTTGAGCAGGGAGGGGACTCTCCTTCGCCGAGGGAGGCTGTTGAGCCGACTAGCCTTTTGCCCAGTGGTGTAGGTGAACTTACTTTCTCATCAGACCTGAGCCCACTGTCTGCCCCTCCTTCTCTTTATATCCCAGTGACTGGCCTCACCATGACAGAGGCGGCCCAGCCACGACCTTGGGCCTCGATTAGACCCTCACTGTCTATCTGCACCATGACAGAGGCGGCCCAGCCAAGACCTCAGGCCTCACTCTCTGTCTGCACGTAGTTGCAACTAAACATCTGCATTTCTACTGCCACTGTGGTCCTTCGGGGCTTCCAGTAGCTGTAGCTGAGTTCATATCGGAAATCTCCAGCCTGAGATTGTCAGCAACCTTACACGCTCCCTCCCTAACTGGTATTCCTGACCACCTCATTCCCATAACCGTCTTCCCCAGCTCCCCTCCAGTCTACGGTGTGTATACCCTGGGTCCTGGGATGTAAATTATTTTCTGGAATCAGACTGCCTAGGTTTGTATCTTGCCTCTTCTACTTACTAGTTTGTGACTTAGAGCAATTAACTTTATGTTTGTTTTCTCCTCTCTGAAATTGGGTTGATAATTGTACCAAACACATAGAATTCTTAGGGTTCAAGGATACAGTATGTGAAGTGCTCATACTGAAGCTCTAGAACATAGTAGGTCTCAGTGTATTTCAGCGGGTGATACTATAATCATTATTTTGTGCCGTTGTCATCATTATAAAGCTTAATGCGTATAGGAGTTACTTGGGGGAGTTTAAAATATATATTCCTGCCCACAGGTAGCCTTTTTCAGTAGGCCTTGTGTGAGCCTCCAAGTTTAACAGCCACTATCCCCACCTCCATCAAGTTAGTCTGACACCAGTGTTTGGATAACCCCACTTTCAAATGTATTGCCTACAGGTATGCCTGGGTGGCTCAGTCGATTAGGCATCTGCCTTCAGCTCAGGTCGTGATCTCATGGTTTGTGAGTTCGAGCCCCGCATTGAGCTCTCTGCCGTCAGCACAGAGCCTACTTCGGATCCTCTGTGTCTTTCTCTGTCCCTCCGCAGCTCATTCTCTCTTAAAAAAATAAAATATATTGCCTGCAGAATTAAATTCAAATTCCTTTCTGCAGCATAAAAAGCTTCTCATGATCTGGCCCTTTGCCTGACTTTCGAGTTTTGTTTCTTGACCTGAATCCACTTTTGCTTTTTGCAAGTTGTAGCTCCCTGAGCATCCCAGGCTATTTCATGACTCCACTGACCTTCCCTCTGCCTGGGTGCTCCCTCCCACCCCTGGCCACCTGTGAATTAGGAAGCCACCTACTTTCCTGAGGCGGCGAGGATCCCGCTCTGGGCTCCTGTGGGCACTCACTGCACTCTGTTCTGTGATCTTTTTGTTAGTCTTTTGCCCCGGCCTCAAGGACTAAGGACTGTGTCAAATTTATGTGCATACTTTTTTTAAATTAATTTTTAAAAAATGTTTGTTTATATTTCGAGAGAGAGAGAGAGAGAGGGAGACACAGAATCTGACACAGACTCCAGGCTCTGAGCTGTCAGCACAGAGCCCGACACGGGGCTCAAACTCGGGAACAGCAAGATCATGACCTAGACTGAAGTTGGATGCTTAACCAACTGAGCCACCCAAGCGCCCCTCTGTGAATGTGTTATGTGAAATTTTTCTCAGTCACCTGTTATTTTTGCATATATGTTATGCATTTGTGTCCTTTGTGTCTTGCACAAATCAGAGTATGTTGTAGACATCAGCAAGTATTTATTCAATGGGAAATTGACTATTTTCTTAAACTCTTCCTTCAACTTACAGAAAACAGTTGCTGAGCAAAATTTGGAGGATACCAGACAGCAGCTCTTGGCAGCCAGAAGCAGCCAGGCCAAGGCCGTGGACATCCTGGAGACTCGGGTACTAACCTCACTCCTAGTGATTCCTATGTCTGGGTGGTAACCTGGATGGACCACATGGTTGTGGGAGAATCCCCTAGGGTCAGAGGTTTTTTTTCCCTTTATTTTGTTTTTTTTTGTTGTTGTTTTTCGTAATGTTTATTTATTCTTGAGAGAGACAGAGACAGAGTGCAAGCCGGGAGGGGTGAAGAGAGGGAGGCACAGAATATGAAGCAGGCTCCAGGCTCTGAGCAGTCAGCACAGAGCCCGACATGGGGCTCGAACCCATGAACCAAAAGATCATGACCTGAGCTGAAGTCGGATATTCAACTGACTGAGCCACCCAGGCGCCCAGAGGTTTTCTTTTAAAGGAGCTGTTTAGGATCTTACTTACACATGACTGAGTTAGCCATTTTCTTTATTCTTGCCATATTGCCGCCATTGTTCTACACAAAATTGTTCTCTTGTTTATTCATTCCCTTTTATCCCCATTTCCTTCCCTCCCACAGGAAACCATTAAACGGTGGTTAATAGAAATCCTTTTGTTATTGGGCTACCTTAAAGTCCCTGGACAGCTCTGTCCCTGTCGCCTTGAGGGTAGAGAACGATAATGTTACACCTAATGTGACTAAGTAGGATGAGAATGTTCTATGATGTCTGCACTTGGCTCTGCTCCCCCAGCATGCTTGAGGGGTCCTGTGTCATCTGCTTTGCTGCCTTTTCCAGCCTTTTATTTATTTATTTATCTTGCCAGTTTAATGGTGTGCGAAGTGGTGGAAGGGGAAGGGGTCTCTGTGGAGCCTCTTTCTTAAGGGCATTAATCCCTTAAGAAACCTCCCCTCACCTCCCAAAGGCATCACCTCCTGTCACCGTCACATTAGACATCAGATTTTCAACATAAATTTGGGGGCACACAAACATTCAGACCATCACAAATGCTTAGCTCATTTTTAAAATCTTATTTCCTGATAAAAATCTTTAAACGTCTCTTTTTCTCGGCACAGCTTTGTTTGTATTATTAGAATTCACTTCTGTTTCTGAATTTGTATTTTTTATTGCAATAAAATATACATGATGTAAAATTTACCATTTCGACATAGTTTCAGTGTACAATTCAGTGGCATTAAGCACATTCACACTCTTGTGTATCCACCACTACCATCCGCGTCCAGAACTTTTTCATCGACTCAAACTAAAATTCGATCTGCATTGAATCCTAACCTCCCACTCTCTCCCACCCTCAGCCCCCAGCAGCCACCATTCTACTTTCTATCCCTATAAATTTAACTATTGTAGAAACCTCATAGTAGTGGAATCATACAATATTTGTCCTTTTGTGTCTGGCTGATTTCATTTGACATATGTCCTCAAGGTTCATTCATGTTGTAGCATGTGTCCGAATTTCATTCCTTTTTAAGGCTGAATAAGCCTTTAAAAAAATTTTTTTTATTCTAAGTGAACTCCATGCTATGAAGTCTTGAACTCATGACCCCAACATTAAGAGTCACATGCTCTCCCGCCTGAGCCATCCAGGTGCCCTGAGGCTGAAAAAGCCTTTTTAAAAAGGCTTTCATTCCTTTCTCTGTCTCTACCATGTTTTGTTTATCTATTCATATGTTGATGGACATTTGGGTTATTTCCACCTTTTGGCTATTGTGAATAATGAACATTGGTGTAGTACTGTGAACAAGGTTTTTGTGTGAGCTTTTACTTTCATTTCTGTTGGGTTTATGTTTAGGAGTGAAATTGCCCGGTTATGTGATAACTCTGCTTAACCTCTTGCGGAGCGGAATCTTTCTGGAGCTCTGCCTCTAAATTGGGACTTGGGTAGATCCGTTCTGAACTCAGGAGTTTAAAAAGCTAGGTTTCAGTTCAGGTTCTACCTCTAATAAAATTTGTGATCTTGGACAAGTAATACTTCTCTCATCTATGGAAGTGTGCTGTTCTCAGGGAGTTGCTTCAGTTAAATCTTACATGTGAAGGTGTGTAAGGAGCCAAGAGACCTGAACATCTCCTCTTGTTGGGTGCCTGCCTATCCTTGACAAAGCTGCAACCTTCCTTGTGTTTCTGTTTTCATAATAAGCTTCCTCAAGGTCAAACTTTATTCAGTGACCAAGAGTTCTTTATAAGGGAAATTGGCAAAGACAGCTTGAATCAGATAAAAACGACCCATTGGAGAGCCCCATCTGGCTCTGCGGACGGCACGTCGTCCTGTCCGCGGGGCCGGCCTCGCGTCCTCTTGTGGTGTCAGGTCCACAGTCCGAGTCGGTTGACAGCTGTGGAGTGAGTGAAAGTTTGTCAGGTGAGCCGTCATCCCGCTTCTGGAAATCTGTCCTAAGGAAGCGGCTCAAACCAGGTCAAAAACTGTTGAGTGAAGATGTTAACTGTCTTAGACGGGAAAGCAGGAAACAGCCTGAGCGCCAGCACCGGAGGCGGTGGTTCAGTAGTTTGTGAAACGTCCCTTAAGGAAATAATCTAAGTTCTCAAAGCTACATTGAAACACAAAAGGAAACTTGAGTGAGGAAGAAAAATACGAAGTTTTCCTTGAATTGTTTTTTTTTTTTAAACTCACAAAAATAGGAAAAGAATGTCAGGATAGTGGCAATAATGGTAGGCTTGGAGATGTCCTTTCTAATTTAAAATATCTCTGGAACGTACCTGTTTTAAATGGGTTTGATTTTTAAAGCCATTTTTTTACCACTCTTTCCCTTCTTCTGAATGAAGATTGCCTCCTTTCCCCTCAGGTGCAGGAGCTTGAGCACAGCTTGCAGGCGTCTGAGGAGGAGCTGAAGCGCAGTGGTGACGTTGTGGCCGCTCAGGAAGCTCAGATCCGGGAGCTTGTAAGTGGTGTTGTGGCTGCTGTGTGCTGGGCCCTTGATGCCTGTCCTTTACGCCTTTGCAGCTGCCCCCGACTCACCCGGTGCCGGGACCTGACCTCAGCTACCTTGTTGAGCTGGGTGTGAGCAGGTGGGCCGCTGCGGTAGAGGGAGCCCGGACGCGCTGCGTGCTGCAGGATCTGAGTTAGCCAGGGAGGGAGAGACCGGCCAGTTCCCATCTGACGGCTGGCCGGGGGCCCAGCCTAGGTCCGGGTCTGCTAGAGGCAGTAGCTCTGCTGGCTGTCGGACCTCCGCTTGCGGCCAGGACTGAGGAGAGCTCGGCAAGGGCTTGGCCAGCCATCGCAGCCCCGGGCGGGGTGTTGAGTTAGAAACTAGAGAAATAAAAGCATCATTTATTTATGTTTGCCATGCCAGTCACTGTGCGAGGGATTCTGCACATGTTGTATTTAGTCCTTGCTACAGACCTGAGAGGTGTGTACTGTTCTCATTCTCTCGAGGAAGCGGCGTCAGAAAGACTGGGTCGCTAACCCAGTGGTCACGGTCTCTGGTAAATGGCAGTACCCGCATCGTTCTTAGGCCAAGGCCCTTGTTCATCATCACTGTGTTATACAGACTGTCCCTGATTTATAATGGCTCAGCCTAAGGATTTTCAGCTTTATGAGATGAGAAATCCGTACGCACTGAGCAGAAACCATACTTCAGATTGTGAAGTTTGAGCTTCTCCTGAGCTAACGGTGTGCCATGCAGTGGTCTCCCTCGGTACCATCCTGCGGTTGGGGGGCCACAGCCCCCAGGCAGCCAGGCCATCACGGGAGACAGCCGATTCTGGTACCAGGCAGACTTTCTGTTTGTCACTGTCAGCGCAGTAATCAGTAAATTACAGGAGATAGCCAACACTTTAATATAAAACAGACTTAGCCCAACTTTAGGCTAATGTAAGTCTATTGATCATTTATTTTTATTTTTTTTAATTTATTTTTTTAATTTATTTTTGAGACAGAGAGAGACAGAACACGAGAGGGGGAGGGGCAGAGAGAGAAGGAGACACAGAACCGGAAGCAGGCTCCAGGCTCCGAGCTGTCAGCACAGAGCCTGATGCGGGGCTCGAACCCACGGGCTCGAACCCACGAACGTGAGATCTGACCTGAGCCGAAGTCAGAGGCTTAGCCGACTGAGCCACCCAGGCGCCCCTATTTTTATTTTTAAAAAGATTTTATTTTTAAGTAAGCCCTACATCCAGTGTGGGGCTTGAACTCACATCCCCGAGATCAGGAGTGCTCCACCAACTGAGCCAGCCAGGTGGCCCTCTTCCTTTTTTTTTTTTTAAAGTAGCCTAGGATACATTATTATTTGTTTTAATGTTTATTTATTTATCTTAGAAAGAGAGAATGCATGTGAGCAGGGGAGGGGCCTATCAAGAAGGAAACAGAGAATCCAAAGCAGGCTCCATGCTGTCTGTGCAAAGCTGGATGTGGGGCTCAAACTCACAAACCGTGAGATCATGACCTGAGTCATTCAACCAACTGAGCCACCCAGGCACCCCTAGCCTAGCGTACTTTAAATGCTCAGAACTGGGGATGCCTGGCTGGCTCAGTCCATGAAGCATGTGACTTGTGATCTTGGGGTTGTAAGTTCAAGCCCTACATTGAGTGTCGAGATTGCTTAAGAATAAAATCTAAAAAATAGAGTAGGCTAGGCTGAGCTAAAATGCTTGTTTTGACTTAATACTTTCAACTTACAGTGGGATTGTCGGGTTGTGACCCCATCCTAAGTTGAAGACCTGTACTGCCTCCCCAAGAAAAGCCTCAGCCCTAGAGGGCAGCACTGAGACCAGTCCCAGACTCTAGCTTCTGAACAGGCCAGGGGTGACCGGCAGCACACAGGCCAGAGAGCAGGAAGGAGGGTTGTTCCTACTGGACCCCCATCTCCGGGCCACCGAGGGCCAGAATGGGTGAGGTCCTCACTGTCACCGTGAATAACTGTCCTCTGCAGGCCGCCGCAAACAAGGAGAGCAGCTGGGCACAGCAGCAGGCCCTCGCCCTGGAGCAGCGGTGCACGGAGCGCGTCCGTGCCCTGGAGGCCCAGCTCGCAGCCCTGGAGAGCGCCCGGGCGGCCGACCAGACCGCCGCAGAGCGGGAGGTGGTACGTGAGGGACGGAGTGGGACCAGCCTCGTGAGCACCGGGGTCACGTGCTGCTGGGCCACCGGGCGTTGACAAGAAGACGACCAGCCCCCCTCTCAACTAGGGAACCACTTTATGGAGCAGTTTTTATCTTTCCAATGAGACACCTGCTCATGAGAATGGATGTAAAAAGACTGCTTTTTATAAAACCCCAAACAGATGGGTTTTCTTTCTTTTTGGGCTGCGCAGGGACTTGCTGACGCTTCCTGACCAATTCCGTCAGCCTCCTTCCGTCTTGCTGCCGTCTTCTTGTTCCTCCCTCACGGCTTCTCCCTTTCTGGTTCCTCATCTTCAGAGTCAGATGCCATGTTTGTTCTTGTGAGGAGGGTGTCAGCTGGCTCTCTCTGACCCCCAGCCCATTCTCCTCTCCCACCCCTGCGGGGACACAGCCGGTGGGGTGCAGTAGTAAAGGCTCCGAGTCTGTAGGACTGTGCCCAGGGCAAATAGAGAAACGCCCTTTTTGTTTTACATATATTTTTCTCAATTTGCAGACAGAACTGGAGCAAGAAAATGCAGCCCTTAAAGAAAGTAAGAATGAATGCGAACATTCTTTGCAACATCACCAACTTGAACTAAAGAAGCTTAAGGTATTTACCTAATGGCGGCTACGTGTCACAGCAGGGGCCCATCTTTTACACATGTATTGGGAGCAGCCCAGTGAAAGTCCTGTACTCAGAGCGGAGAAGGCGGGAACTGGCATTTTTTAGAAACGTCATCTCATTAAGTCCTGTCAGCGAGCCAGGGTGGGAGGAGGAATCACACTCACTGTGCAGTTAACATCACTGAGGCTCCGTGTATGAGTAATTTGTGCGACTTCCGTAGTTAGTTCCAGGCGGTGCCCGTCTGACTTCATGCAGCCAGCCCTTCCTCTGTGTCATCGTCAGCAGCTGCCCGGAGGTCATGCTGTCAAACCACCATGGCTGTTGATCTTTCCGGCGAGATTAGCAAAACGAGGGCTTAAAGGGTCGTAAGGACCCCGTCTGTTTAAGTCGAGACCACGCGTAGAGATGAAGAAACAGTCTGCTGGGTTGTTACCCTGTCCCTTTTGTAGACTTGGTTCTTTAATCAGACGTTGCCCCCTTCACTACCTGGACATAACTGGACGCAGAGGAAAGTTTCTGCTGCTTTTTTATAGGCCCCCAGGCTCCTCTGTCCCCGTTCGCAGAAGCCCTTAGATGATGGATTATTGCAGTACTTGCCCAACTTGGTCATGACACAAAGACCTTGTGGTCGTTTGGTAGAGACCTTCTCTGAGAACACCCACAGCTGCGGGTCCGCATTAAGTAAGGTTTCAGTACTGGTCTCTGCTAAGTTAGGTGCTAATACAGTAGAGCCGTATCGTGGGAAGCGTGTATTTTGGGGTCAGATATTTTTTCATGCATTCCCAGCAAACATTGGAATACCGGTAGGCAGCAGTGTAGGTGCTGGGATGTGGCAGTGAGCAAAATGGGCAAAATTTCCCCTGGTGGAGCAACTGAAAAATAGTCGTAAATGCCCCGCAGAAAGTAAAGTGAGTGTGGAGGACAGGGAGGAGGGAGGAGAGGGCTGGCTCTAAGGTGGAGGTGAGGAAGGGCTTCCGTGGGATTTGAGCAAAAGCTCTGAATCATGAGAAGCGGCCAGCAATGTGACTATTGGGAAAGAAATATTCCAGAGAAGAAATCGCAAACAGAAAAGCTCTGAGGCAGGGGCGCCTGGGTGGCTCAGTCATTTGGGTGTCCAACTTGAGCTCAGGTCATGATCTCATGGTGTGTGGGTTCAAGCCCCACGTCGGGCTCTGTGCTGACAACTCAGAGCCTGGAGCCTGCTTCAGATTCTGTGTCTCCCTCTCTCTCTGCCCTTCCCTACTTGCTCGCTCTATCTCAAAAATGTTTTAAATAAACATTTAAAAAGATTAAAAAAAAAAACAGAAAGAAACCTCTGAGGCAGAAAACTCAAGTTTGTTCAGAGAACAGCACCAAGGCCAGTGTGGCTGCCGCTCTGCTCAGGGAGAAGAGGAGGAGGCAGGCTTTGGGAGTTTTACGCAAAGAAGTGATGGGAGGCTTTTTTTTTTTTTAATGATTACTTTGGTTCTTTGTGGAGCATGTTCTGGAAGGGAGGCAAGTACAGAAGCAGGAAGACCTATTTGGAGGCGCAGATATTACATTGTTTACCATGTTTAAGGGCATAAAAGACAAAATTGCAAATTTCAGCAAAGATTTGGAAACTACTAAATGGCAGCAGTTTTAAAAGCGAAAAATTAGAGCTTGGGAGCTGGAAAGCGTAGCCCTGGAACTCCGAGTGCAGCCGGCACCCACGGGGCACGAGGGGACCTGGGGGTCATGAGCATTTTGACAGTTGTCACCGTGGTGATGGTTTCTCCGCAAGCCGCCGTACTCCTCACTTAAACTGCGCGCAGCGTGTCGTCAGTTACACTTCACGGAAGTTGTTTTAAAAAAACAATACGTTTAACAGCAGATTAGCACTCATGAGAGAATTAGACAGAAGAAAGGGCAGAATGAAAAAGAAGAGACATGAAAAAAGGGTGCTGCAAGGTGTTTGCTCACCTGTTAGTGGGGGCCCAGCGGGGAACGCGGAAGTGAGGTGAAGCAGTAATAGCTGAGAATTTTCCAAATTGCTGAAAGCTGTCGGTTCACAGGTACAGCTGTGAGAATTCTTACAAATCCAAATGGAATAAATGCCATTTTTCCTTTTTCTTTAAGTTTATTGTTCTAATATTTTTTTTTTTTTTTTTTTGAGAAAGAGTGCAGGCTAGGGAGAGGCAGAGAGAGAGGGAGACACAGGATCTGAAGCAGGCTCCAGGCTCCCAGCTGTCAGCACAGAGCCTGATGTGGGGCTCGAACTCATGAACCACAAGATCATGACCTGGGCCCAAGTTGGATGCTCAACCACTAAACCAACCAAGCGTCCCTAAGTTTATTTATTTTTTTTAGTAATCTCTACGCCTAATGTGGGGCTCGGATTCATGACCCCGGAGATCAAGAGTCACATACTTTTCCGACTAAGCCAGCCAGGCACCCCCAGGATAAATTTTAAAGTCCATACCCAGACACAGCCTGGTAGTAGAACTATAAAAACCAATAAAACAGAAACGAGGAAATGGTCACCAACAGATTGGCACTAAAGCAGGTGCTGGAGAGCATCATTCAGGTGAAGGAAGATTGTAGATAGAAAGTAGATAGACTGTAGGAAGGAATGAAGGTGCACAAAGAGAACCGGAAGGTCTGTCCTACAGTGTGTGTCCGTCACGGTCTGGGCAGGATAAGGAACCAGACTGTTTATTTGAGTGAGAATTTATGGTCTCGTGTAAAGTTTCTAGTCCAGCACTGAAACAGTTAAAAGGTACCGGGAAGGGAGCCACTGCAGGAACAGCAACAACTAAGGGAACAAAGCAACGAAGGTTGAATGATTAAACTTGGGAATTTTTTTTTAATTTTTTAATGTTTTATTTATTTTTGATAGACAGAGCAGGAGAGGGGGAGGGGCAGAGAGAGAAGGAGACACAGAACTGGAAGCAGGCTCCAGGCTCTGAGCTAGCTGTCAGCACAGAGCCTGATGTGGGGCTCGAACCCACGAATGTGAGATCTGACCTGAGCTGAAGTCGGAGGCCCAGCCGACTGAGCCACCCAGGCGCCCCTAAACTTGGGAATTAAGACAAAGGGCCTCCCAGGTCTGACACTTGGGCCTCTGAACAGGGGATGCCGTTCACTGGGCACCGATGTGTTGGAGGGACCGGGCAGCGAGTGAGGTCAGCCCCGGGGCTGGGGGGCGGGCAGAGTGGGTACAGATGCTGCTGCGGGGAGACACTGCCCTCCTGCCGCTGCCAGGGCAGCTCCTGCGCCTCGCAGGAAAGGAAGCTGACAGGAGGGAGCTAGGCTTTCCCCGTGTTCTCTGGCCTTGCAGTCTCCCTCGAGCTCCTCCTGCTGGCAGAAGTGCCCGCTGCACCCCCAGGCCGCGCAGCTGGGCAGCCGCGTAGCCGGCAGAGGCCCAGACCAGACGGAGCCTCATCGCACAGCAGAGGAGAAAGGGGCAGCGGGGCCCATGGGCTGTAACGTAAACCGGCGCACACAGGCTGCTTAGAAGTGTGGTTAATTTTCAGACGCTTGGGGAATGTTCTCTGTATCTTGGATTTCTAGTTTAGTACCATTATGAGCAGATCATACACTGACTGATTTCAGCCCTTTGATGTTTATCGAGGCTTCTCATATGATCCAGCCTGTCACAGTCTGTTTGGGGAAAGGTTTCCGTGTGCGGCTGCTGTGAGGGGAAAGCGGTCCATAAATGCTGATTGGATCAAGTTGGGCAACAGTAATGTCCAAATCTGTGTGTTTCCTGATGTTTCTTTTTTGTCTTCCTGTTCCATCAGTAAGAGCGGGGTGTTAAGTCTTCAGCTGTGAGCTCGGATTTGTCTCAGTTTCTCTTTCATCCTGCTGGCTGTTGGTCTTTGCTTCAGGCGATTTGAAGCACTGCTTTTAGGCGCATCGCCATTTAGTCTTCTGTCCGGAATGCACTCCCGGATATGGGGCGCTGCCGCACGTGGCCTGGTAGCTCATGTGGCCAACCCGGCTGCGCCAGGACCCTTGAATCCCACAGTCCTGCGTTGTGTGTGGCTCTGTGGCAGTTACAGACTTCAGAGCCACAGGGGCCCCGTTCTGTGTGCCAGCCTAGCCCCTCACCGACAGACTCCTGAGGGAATCTAGTTTCCCTTTTTTATAAACTGAAGATAATAACCCTTGACCTCGAGAGGACTGCCCTGAGGATTGAGCATGACCATGGGTAAAAGTATCACGTGTAGTTCCTAGCATGGAGGTGCTTTGAGTCTCTGGTTCCTGCCCTTACCTGCCTTCCTGCCTTCCGCTCAGTCTGCCCGCTGTCCTCTGAGACCCCAGCAGGCCAACCTTTCTTCTAAATGTCCCTGGAAAAGGTTTTTGCCACCTGCCACCTGGGCTGGCAGGGCCACAGTTCTGTAGTGGCTGCTCCTCCCCGAGGAGGGCTGTTGTCTGGCATAGTGCGGGCTCCTGCCTTTTGAATTCAGGCACGAGGTTTCCTCGTCTCTACGAGAGATGGACTCAGTGGAAGGTCAGTTCTGACAACTCCACCGTGGGAGCCCCAGCCGCTGCGTCTCCCTCCATCATCCCACTTGTTCTGGCATAAATGGAAAGGGAGGCGTCATAGCGGAGTTGAGTAGCTCCCAGAACCAGAAAGACTTGTCTGACTGGAACCTGGGGGTGGGGGGCCTCAGGTCTCTTTTCTTCCTGCATCATGCTGTTTCTTGCCCTGTCAGTTACCCAAACTCTTGGCCTTCTTTTCCCCATGATGCAGATGGTGGCCTACAAATTGGGTGGACATCACAGCAGCAGCTCCAAGCTGTAACATGCCAGCTTAGGAAAGAGGGCTTCTCCTCGGCTTCACCACATAAAAAAGGATTCTGATACAAAAAGTGATTCTGATTGGTCCATCTTAGGTGACAGAGCCACCCCTTCAACTAGTCAGTTTGGCCAGGGGGCTGCAGTGCTGCGATTGGCCAGGCCTGAGTCACGTGCTTCTCCTTGTAGCCACACGGTGGGCAGCCCTGGCACAGCCATGTGGGATTGCAGGGTGGATGTGGGGAATAACAATAATGAGGCTCTTACCCCTCAAAATGGGGTGATCCCGGGTGGACCAAATGCAGGTGCCTGAGAAGTCAGGGTGTTGATCGGTGAGCACGGCGAGGAGGCCTGTGTGCTGGTCAGGAGGTAGTTCCTGTCTCTGGGACAGGCCGGGGAGGAAGCCCTGCTCCGCGAAGAAAATATTCTGGCTGGTTCAGTCTAACATCCAAAGGCGTGGCTCTGAGCTCAGATGCTGGCTTCAAGCCTGGCAATGCCACTTACTAGCTGTGGGACCAGAGCCTTTTTCTCTCCTATAAAATGGATAATTTTGATGAGTCTGTGGCATTTTGCCCTATTTAACTAGTAATTGCTTATTATTTTCCCTGTAATTGAGTTGTTCCAGTCCACTGGTCCATTCACATGGCCGGAGAATCTTCCTTCTTGTTCTGTGTTGATTTCATTAGACCAGCTCATTTCTTGGAGTTCTAGGTCTCCTAACCATGGCCTGAGGACCGGCTGGTGTGCCCGTGGGATCGCCGCGCCTCAGCGGTTTGCCCCCATGCGGAGAGCTCGGGGTTGTGCACCAGGACGGCTCCCAGAGGTACACAGGTGGCACCACAGTGAGAGGGCAGCCCGGGGCCCTCAGGCAGCAGGAAGAAAATCTGTAGGATGTAGGATGGCATTCTCCCTGTGGACAGCACGTGGTGTGCAGTGGAACACCAGTGAGAGGAGTTTTGGGGCTCAGTCTCCCACCCATTTTCTGGATTGTAGGAAGAGTGGAGCCAAAGAGAAATTGTGAGCATCGCGATGGCTCAAGCCCTGGAGGAGGTGCGGAAGCAGAGAGAAGAGTTCCAGCAGCAGGTAGTGAGGTGTGGGTCGAAGGGTGATGTGTGCCAGCCCCTGGCAGGGCCAGCCTGCCTCCCCATGTGTCCCCCTCCAGGGGGTGGACACGGCTCAGGAATGCCAGCAACTGCGTGACTGATTACCCCGAGGGCTCTAGGAAGGCAGGAGAAAAACGTTATATAGAGAAATCCTCACCCCCCAGGATGGGCTTTCCGGATGTTTCATGGGGAGATAGACCTCGCCCGGCGGAAAGCCCATATCCAGGTGCCTCCTGGGCTCGGACTCTGTGAGGGCGTCTCTGCCCACAGGCAGGAGACTAAGTACCGCTGAGGGTGGACAGAGCTTCCTTTCAAGACAGACTCAGCATTGGGCCTTGTAGGGAAGGGGCTCCAGGCCTTCAGTGAGTCCTTAACAAAGTCCAGTCTCAGTTGCCTCTATAAAGACTTTAGGGCAATTACACCTTTCGGGAGATCATAATGGGGTCATGTGTACCAGATGCTAGGCATGTCGCAGACACGCAGGACACAGAAGTCATGGTTGTGACAGCTTGGGGGAGGCTGGGCAGAACAGCCACATCTCTGGTAGGCCCTCTGGTGGGTAGGCCTGGGGCGGGGGGGCGGGGGGCAGGCCTGTGCAGGGCCCCAGCCCTAGAATTGTGCATGTCCAGAGGAGCAGAGGTTAGCTTGGGGTTTGGTCGAAGCTGTGGACTTCAGGGAGAGATATCTGGGGAACCCTGGGCAGCGGAAAAGCGGGGATTCCTTTTGGGGGAAATGTGCTTACCGCTGCCAGCCCTCTCTCTCGTTGGCTTTTCCTCCCAGGCTGCTAACCTCACAGCTGTAGTAGATGAGAAGGAGCAGAGTCTGCAGGAAAAAGCTGAAGTGATTCTCCAGAAAGAGCAGGAAATTTTCCAGCTGAAGAAAGGTGAGGAGTCTGCCCCTGTCCAGCCTCCTCTCCTGCTCCCACCCAGCACCGCTGCTCTGGAGCGGCCTGGACTCACTGGTGCCCCCACTCTGCCTGGCCTAGGTCACGACTCTGCCCTGTTGCAGATGCACCAGCTGCAGAGCCAGCTGGAGGCCCTGCAGAACCTGAGAGCAGAGGAGTCCGAGGCTTCCGCGAGGCTCAGCGTGCTGAGCCTGCCCGGCCCGGAGCAGGGGCTGGTGCACTCGGCCCCCGAGCCTCATGTAAGTCGCCATCCGAGCTGCGGGCCTGGTGTGACGGCCGTGGGACTGGGCTGCCTGCTGTAGTTTGCCGGTGGGAGGCTGTGGGAAGACGGGGAGGAGAGCCGGCGCTCACTAGCTCTGGGATGTTGGGCAGGTCACCTCCCGTTCTCTAAAGTAGGGGTGCGTACCTGATGAGGAGCTTGTGGGTGGTGGTAAGGAGCCCGTCGGATAAGGTGCCACGTGTCAGTGTTCAGATGTGAGAGCCCGTTCCTTCCAGGCACGCTCACTGCGTGGAAGGCCACCTGTGCCCCTGGAAGGCACCGGCCAGGATCTCTACAGTTTGGTTCCTGGCCAGCTGCCTGCTCCAGCACATCAGTCCGGACCTCTGGAACCAGTCTGGTCTCCTTCCCCCGTGGACCTGGGGCTTAGCTTGACCGTTACTTTGTCCCTCCTATAGGTAACCTCGAGGGCCACCCAGGACCCCACATACCAGCTTCCGGCTGCAGAGGGAATCCCAAATGGTGAGGTGGGGGCCGGGGACCTAGGGCAGCTGCAGAAGGAAAAACAGGACTTGGAGCAGCAACTTGCGGAGAAAAACAAGGTGAGGGTGCTCTTTGCCTCAGCTGCTTATCTCCCTGCCCTCTCCCTGCTCCTGGGCCTAAAGCCGCCCAGTCCCTTCTCAGAGAGTTTCGCCGATGCCCCCAGGCCCCTCTTGGGGGAGATCTTACCTCTTCACCAGAAGGGCTTCCTCCATTTCTACCCGCATGGTCTTCCTTTCACACCTTCCCCACACTTGACATAATGTCCAGAGTACTTGTGCTCAGGCCGTAGTGAGACCAGGTGTTCACAGGCACCTCTGCTGTCCCCAGCTGGGTCATACTGGACTCATCACCTTACCTGTCACTTCCTTTCTGTGGCTGTGAAATGACCCAGTGATGCCTGTCTTCTAGTGGCTTTACTGGGGGGGAGGGGTGTCAGGGTACGAAATGAAAGTCTGTTAGCTGTCCTGTGAGATTTCTCATATTTGGCAGAGGTTTAGTACGTGTCACGATGCCACCCACCCAGCAGGCCTCTGCACCTGCAAGTACAGGGCCTCATTTGATTCTGGTTCCCAAGTGCCCTGGGAAGTTAGGGGCGCTGGCTGGTCACTGCTCTGGCCTCCAGAGTGTGATTGTGGGTGTGTATTTTTTAGATCTTTAACAAAAGGAAAAAGTGCTCAGTCTCGCTTGCATGCACACACTTAATCTACTGTGAAATAGAAAATTCAGAAAAGCTCACAAACACCATGTGCCCAGGACCCAGCCCTCAGACCTCCTCTCTGAGCGGCACTCCTCCCTCAGCGTCTCGCCTGTCCTGCCCGCTTCCGGTGCCACATCCTTGTCCCAAGGCCACACGGCTCCCAGGAGCTCGGGATGTCTCTCTCTCTGCACGGCAGTGTCTAAAAGGCATCTAAAACTTAAACTGTCCAAAACCCAACTTCAGATTCACCCTGCTTCCTAATGCCGGCTGCTCTTTCTCAGTAAAGGTGAAAAGTAAAACTCTTAGTATCATTCTCAACCCTGATTCTTCCACAAGCACCATCCGAACCATCAGCAAATCCTTCTGGCTCTCCGTCCAGACGGCACCCCATACGAGCTGCTGCTCCTCATCCCACCACTGCTGCCCCCGACGTGGGGCCACCGTTGCTTCAATACAGGCTGGTGTTGGGCTTCTGGTTTCCCCACCACCTGCTCTGTTCAGCCCTCTGCTGACTTCCCCTGTCTCTGTCAAAGCCACATCCTTGCAGTGGCCCACAGAGCCTGTGTGGTTTGGCCCCTTAGTACCTACCCTTCTTACTGCTCGCCCTCTGCCGTCCCCAGCACTCCCTCTTAGCCACGTGGGCCTTGCCTTTCTGTGACTATCAAGCACCCTCCTGCCTCAGGACCTTTGCACTAGCTGAGCTTTCTGTCTGGAAGATTCTTCCTGCAATTCCCTCACTTTCTTTATGGTGTCATTTTGTCAGGGAGGCCTCCCCTGCTACACTTGGCAGCCCTCACCATCACCGCAAGAATTTCCTGTCCCCGTACCATACCCCTTCATACCTTCTCATGTAACGTATCTTCAGTCACTGGCATTTTTCCCTCCTTAGAGCAGATCTTTTTCTGTTTCTTTCTCTCTTTTTTTTTATGTTTGTTTATTGGGGCACCTGGGTGGCTCAGTCGGTTGAGCATCTGACTTTGGCTCAGGCCATGATTTCACAACTCATAAGTTCGAGCCTCACATCAGGCTCTGTGCTGACATCTCCAAGCCTGGAGTCCCCCTTGGATTCTGTCTCCATCTCTGTCCGCCCCACCCCCTGCCCATGCTCTGCCTCTATCTCTCTCAAATATAAGTAATATTAAAGTAAATGTAAGTATACATATAAGTAAACATTAAAAAGTTAAACTTAATGTTTATTTTGAGAGAAAGCAAGAGGCAGAGCACAAACACAGGGGAGGGTAGAGAGAGGACGAGAAAGAATCTGAGTGGGCTCTATGCTCAGTGCAGAGCCCGACGTGGGACTCGATCTCACAAGCGTGAGATCATGACCTGAGCAGAGATTAAGAGTCGGACACTTAACCAACTGAGCCACCCGAGCGCCCCTGAGCTGATGGTTTTCTTGTTTCGCTTATTGCTTTTCCCCATCCTCTAGAACAGCGTCTGCCCGTATCAGCATTTGACACAATCAGTATTTGTTTGATGAGTTAATCAGTGAGGCAAAATCCTAGAAAATCAGGTAACATAAAATAGCAAATCTACTTTTGGGTGAATGTCCAGCCTCATGGTCAGCCAAGAGAATACAGATGAAACAGCACATTATCATTTATAAAATGGGATGTGTGGGAGGCCATTTCATGTCCTTGACCGGAGCTGGGCCCCTGACACAGCCGGCTCCTGGCTGCGGAGACCGGACACGCCTCTGCAGGAAGCGAAGTGGCTCTTGGCGCTTTGTTAAAAAATGGAGGCTCAGCTCCGCCCTGAGACATGGGGCATCCCCTCAGGTTACTGTCACATTAGGAGTTAAAATTAAGGGGACACCTGGCGGCTCAGTAGGTGGTGCACGCAGCTCTTGATCTCAGGGTCGTGAGTTCAAGCCCTATGTTGGGCATAGAGCCTACTTTAAAAAAAAAGTTAGGAAAGCTATGAAAACTATGATAAATAGAAAACAAATAATATGCAGAATTTCAGCTACTCAGTGCAAGATCTGTGACACAGACCTGAAGGCCGCGGAAAAGACGAAGTTTGTGAGACTTTGGAGAAGTCTTTTTCTTGTACTGCTGATTATACAGTAAATGTTTTCATTGGGAAAACAGAGGTTAGCCTTTCTAGTGATTAATGGAGTGTGTAATAAATTATAATTAAAGCTCAATACTAATTAAACTCACTAAAAATAAAATAGGGAAGTACAGAAAAATCATGACCGTTTACATGGCTCCAAATAAGCATTGAGGTGATGGTATTTCCGGAGAGCAGTGGTGAGGGTCATAGCACATAAATCTCGTTCCGAAGGACGAAAATCTCACGCGGAAGGTCCAGTGTGTTGTATAGAGATGTTTCCAGAGGCAGGCACCTGAAGCAGTCCTGGGGGCTGAGCCCGTGGGGAGGCCGGGCTCCTGCCCTGGGGCATGAGCGCACCACACAGGCTATGTGACAGCTCCGGTGGCCCTTGTGGGACCTGGAGAGCATGTGCGTGCAGAGCAGTGAGACAGAGGGAAGAGGCCCGGCCAGGAAGCCACGGGTGTGGCAGCACGAGCCTCTCAGGAGACGGGGCAGGGGCTTATAACAGGTGTATGGGCCCACGGGAGTGGCTCTTCTGCTGTCCTCTGCACCTTAAAGACGGTGAAATGTGCATTTAACAAATGGCTTTTTGCGGGGGACGGGGGTTTGTCTCAGACTATAAAGCAGATGCAGCAGAGGATGCTGGAACTCAAAAAGACTCTCCAGAAGGAACTGGTAAGTGCCCTTTTCTCCCCACTGCCTGTG
>PISW01003481.1:135261-206490 GCA_004023785.1 Mungos mungo | reverse complement strand
GGGGGGTGCTGGGGAGGCAGGTGCTGAGGGCGTGCTGGGGGGCTCTAAGAAGCCTCTGGCTCCTCCGCCGTGAGTCTGTGGACGTCCTCACTGCCGGGAAGGGCAGGGGGAGGTGACCCCGGGCAGAGCTCGGGCGCCCAGGCACATGGCCTGCAGCACCAGCTAACCGCAGGGCAGAGGGCCCACAATCAGGAGCCCAGGAGAAGGCGTAGGTCACCAAGAGCAGGTGCACATGTGTGGGGGGGTGGGGGGGCAGAACAATCCAGATATCATGTGGAAATACTAAAATGCACATTCCTTTTTGTATCTCATGCTTTTAAAATGATGCTCTGATAGATTGTTTATAAATAGCTTTATAAATACACATCCTTTATGAATAAATACACATACATGGGAGCAGCTCAAACATTTTTTAAATGGCGGAGCGCCCCATTGCAGAATTTGGACAGGCAAACTGTGTCCAAAACTGGTTGCCCACCAGGGGCGCCTGAAGACCCCCGGCAGACGCAGAAAACCAAGATGGAACCACACCCTCGTTTTCCCCGCACCTCCATACCTGTGACAACGTTTAATTCATAAATTAAGTTGCAGTAAAAACTAGTGCCTAAAAGTAGAACAACAACAGAAGTCGCACTGTGCCAGGCTCACCGGGCTGGTCCTGAGGCTGAAGACCTGACGCCTCCGTGACAGGACAGAGCGAGGCAAGCCGTGGGGGCATGTGAGAGAGCGTCCCGCTCTTGCGACTCTTCTGATGGTCCGTCAGGAGGCTCATCCGCCCTGGGGTCACGGCCGGCTGGGTAACTGAGTCGGTGGAGAGCGAGACTACAGATGGGGGGGGCGAGGACCCACTGGAAACTGGACACGCTCTCGATAGTGAGTAAGCGCTTCTGTCCGGAGACGCGGGAGTGAGCAGCTCACAGACCCTCCGTGTCCCCCCCCAGAAGGCCCACGAGCAGGCGTGTCTCCGTCCACGCCCCAACAGAGCAGAGCCACGTGACAAGGCCTGGGCCGCCGGACCCCACTGCCCCCCCAGCACCTCCTGCAGGGAGAGCCCAAGGTCCTGTGGTCACTCGGTGATGTGAGAGTCCACGGAGGCCCGTGTGTGGCCGCATCCCAGCACTCCTGGTCCTTGGCAGGACGACTGGGTCTTCCTGTCCAGACTCCCTGCACCCGGCCCGCCTTCCAAACCAATTCTCAAGCTCCCGCATGGAGTCTGTGCTGCCACACGCCCTCCCAGTGGCCTTTCCCCGCTAGGCCGCGGCGCCCATCTCTGCTCTGGGCGGCCACGTATGCTCCTGACGTTGCAATTAAGAGCGGGGACAAAGGACATGGGAGAGCCAGTGGGGGTGGCACCTGGAGTTGGTCGTGCCCGGGGACGAGGGCAGTGGACGAGTCTCGGGCAGCTGTGACGTCAACTCGGGCATTTTCCTTACTGAAGAGCCTCTGGAATGGCATTCCCACCGGGCCTGGGGAGACCCAGCTTTCAACCTCAGGACAACAAACAGGGATTCACGGAGTAGCTGCTTCTCTGGACGGTTTGACGATGATGACGCGTTTTCAGGTCATGTCACAAACACCATGCAGACCCACACGATTACATCACAGCCTCAGGACCAAGAGGGTGCGGGAAGTCAGCGGAAGACTTGGGAAAGGAAAAATCTGTGATGCTATTAAATCCATCTTCGTAATCGTTTTCACATCTCCAAGGGACTGGTTCTTGGTTTGTTACCATTCTGATGAGTAAATTCCAGTTCTGTTCCATGTGCTCAGGGGATGGGATCTGCCAGTCCCGCCGCCGGAAAGGCGCTTGTGCCCGCCAGCGTCCGGGTCCTGTTTGTGGGCTGGGGGGGGGAGAGGTGGCCGCGCTGCGGGGGGCTCGGCTGGGCGTGGCTCCGAGCCGTCTGTGAATGTGGTTTCCGACCCGCCACCAAGGGCGTCTGCTGAATCCAAGGAGGCACACGCGACGGTAGAACCGAAGAGGAGGAAGCTGGAGTGGGGACCGAGGGGGCAGGGAGGAGGGGGAGCCACGAGGACAGACACCCCTGTGCACCTCCTTCGGGAGCAGTCGCTGCTCGTGTGGCTCTGAGCCCACGTCTGTCCCACGATCATCACGTCTATGAGTTAGAAACAAGGCAAGTGTCCAGAAAGGAAGGACCACCCTTTTCTCTCTTTCTGAGAAGCATCGCCTCTCTTCTGTTTTTCGAGCTGGTGACCGGGTGGCCGTGGGGGAGCACCCCGCAGCTCCCCGTTCCAGAGCGCTGGCTGGGGGGGGTCAGCGAGTGCACGTCCTCGGCCACGGCCCCTTCAGAGCCGCCGGCGGGCGCCTGCCGAGGCCACGGGCTTCCAGGCTGTCCCTTAGCCACCCTGCGGTCGGGACCCTGCCCCGGGGAGAGGATCCCCACCTCGCAGACGGCCATTGCTTATCCTCAGACGCGGCTTGTACCACAAAGACAAAATGACAAGACACAACAAACAGAATGGTGTTCACCTCGGGTACGCAGTGGTGAGTTTCATGGGGCAGATTCTGTACGATGCTCCCCCGCAGGACGGCCACGCCGTGGTCAACGACAGCACTTCCTGTGACGCTCTCTGGGGGCACCCACCGGCGTCTGTCTGTGGTGGGTCTGGCGTGGCCGTCCGAATGTCCGCCAGGGCGTGCTGGCGGCGTGCGCTTCAAGCAGTTCTGATGGGAAATCGTTTCTCCCACCGCTTTCACAAATCCCGGTCAGCAGTGAGTTCAGTGCTCACTCCCTGGTGACACGCATACATGGTCAATAATTTGCGACAAAGGAGCCGAGAACGTACAGCAGGGAAGGAATATTCTCTGCGAAGCTGGACAGCCATGTGCAAAGGAACGAGACCGGGCCGCGCTTCCACGGTCGACACAAACGTCAACTCAAAATGGAATCAGGCTTTGGACCTTAGACCGGAGACCATAAAATTCCTGGAAAATGGGGGAGCTCTTCGACATCAATCTTGGCGAAGATTTTTTGGATCTGACACCAAAAGCAAAGACAACAAAAGCAAAAATAAACAAGTGGGACCACACGAAACGAAACAGCTTCACAGCACGAAAGCCAGTCAGCGAAATGGAGATGTTTGCAAGTCATACCCCTGCTGCGGGGCGAAGAGCCAAACTACATAAAGAACCCATACGATGTGACGGCAAAACAAACCACCGAGTTAAAAATGGGCAGATCTAAGTAGGCACCTTCCCGAAGACACGGAGCCGTCAGCGGGCGCGCGGAGAGGTGCCCCCGCCTGCAGGAGCGCACAGCTGCAGCCTCGTGGAAAGCAGCGCAGACGGCCCCTCAGACATCAAAGATAGAACTACCGTGTAACCGAGCAACTCCACTTCTGGGCACGTGTCCACAGAAAATGAAAACGCTGATTCAAAAAGGTATCAGCACCTCCGTGTCCACTGCATTATTCACAACAGCCAAGATACGGGAACGACCCCAGTGTCCGTCGGTAGATGAGCGGGTCAAGAAGGTGAGGTGTGCATGTACGGCGCAGTATTATCCGGCTACAAAAAGGGGAAATCCTGCCAATCGGGGCGTGGGTGGACCGCACGCTAAGTAAGTCAGAGAAAGACAAATACCACAGGATCTCTCTCGTACGTAGAATCTAGAAAACAACAACAAAAAACAAAGTCACAGACACAGAGAACAGAGTGGTGGTTGCCTAAAGCAGGGAGTGGGGGTAGGCGAAATGGGTGAAAGTGATCAAAACACACACTTCCAGCTATAAAATAGGTCCTCCAGGCACAACGGACAGCAGGGCAGCGGCGGTGAACAATACTGTGGTGAAATTTGAAAGTTGCTGAGAGTAAATCTTAAAAGCTCTCATCACAAGAAAAAAAAGCGTGTAGCTGAATGGTGATCATTTCACTATAGATATATATATTCAATATAAATATATAATCATTATGTTATGTGCCTGAAACTAATGCTGTCTGACAATCACATTTTAATTAAAAAAAGACACTGAGGTTACAGCTGTAAACTAAAACACCTCACACAACGAAGGTATTGGGGACTTTTTTGTGATTCGTTAATGTTGACCAAATTTTTAAAATGTTGAACTGGTAAAATCACGTGTTTTGAGTGGAGCAGAGCCCGCAGGCCACGTGTTTGCCATCTGCGTATTACACAGACACCCTGGGGAGTGGGGCCACAAGGATCGACTCCCCAGAATGTGACCAAAATATTCTGGGCTTGAGAAGTTTTCCTCTAGAGAGATTACCACAGTGACACCTTAGTAAGACATTCAGAGCATACTGGCACTGAATTATGCTATTTTTTAAGACATTTATTTTTTTAAGGAATCTCTACACCCAGTGTGGGGCTTGAATCCACAACCCTGAGATCAAGAGTCGCTCACTCCACCCACTGAGCCGGCCGGCCGCCCCCACATGATGCTATTTCTTAGTGTCGTCTTCTAAAAACTCTTTACCAAGATAAACTGAAGTAACTTGGTGGATGTGATTATTATTAAAAGCTGGGAAACACACCCACCCCAAATCCTGAATTTCAGCAGAGCTGATCAGTAGCCAACAATTTGATAACAGGTGCAATTATGTGTTTGGATCCATCTTGGATCAAGATAATAAAAATATTAACTGCATTTAAAAAAAGCGAAGGGGAAGAAAACGTTTTCCTAGACCCTCTTGGATCCTCGGCTGGGTCTAAAAATTAAGCTGACAAAGACTGTTTCGTAGGAGAAAAGCGCACAAACATATTTCATACAGGTTTTACACGACACAGGAGCCTTCGAGAAGCGAAGAGCCAAAGGGACAGGCCTGATTATTCCCCGCTACGTCTGACAAAGCGCAGGAGTTGTGGGAAACGGGGCAGGTGAAGGGGTGTCGGGGGAGCGTGTGACCTGGGGACCCAGCGAGGCCGGTTAGGACTCGGATCCGGAAGCTCCGGCGTCGGGGGGCCTCTCACAAGTGCGTCTAAGGACCTCTTTCAGGGGAGAAGCGCAAACCTCCAATTCCTTCAGCTTAAAAGGTGCCATACGCCAGCGTGCCACCCGGGAGAGTCCGGAACCCCAGCCAGCGCTTGCTGTCCGCCTGCTGCGTCAAGTGGACGCCGTGTCTGCCTTACCTAAAATGGGGTGAGGAGTTTACAGTTTGATCCTTTGTTCTCACGGTAGTGTTACAGGAAGAGTTCTCCAAAAGCCCCAGTACTCAGGATTAATATTAATGCATAAGCCCAAGTCATGACCTATTTCTGCCTGCAGAAGACAGACCTAAGTCCAAAGCTGACACTGTCCTTGACAGAGTTTCCATGAGTTTTGTTGGAAAATGGCAAGGTTCCCAGGCCTCTGTGCACACGCACACCAGGGTGTGTCAGGGTCTCAGTCTCCGTGTGCACATGCACCGGGATCTGTCGGGGTCTCAGTCTCCGTGTGCACACGCACCAGGGTCTGTCGGGGTCCCAGGCCTCCGTGTGCACGCGCACCGGGGTCTGTCGGGGTCTCAGTCTCCGTGTGCACACGCACCGGGGTCTGTCGGGGTCCCAGGCCTCCGTGTGCACGCGCACCAGGGTCTGTCAGGGTCCCAGGCCTCCGTGTGCACGCGCACCGGGGTCTGTTGGGGTCTCAGTCTCTGTGTGCACGCGCACCGGGGTCTGTCGGGGTCCCAGGCCTCCGTGTGCACGCGCACCGGGGTCTGTTGGGGTCTCGGGCCTCCGTGTACACACGCATCGGGGTCTGTCAGGGTCCCGGGCCTCCGTGTGCACGCGCATCGGGGTCTGTCGGGGTCTCAGTCTCCGTGTGCACGCGCACCGGGGTCTGTCGGGGTCTCAGTCTCCGTGTGCACACGCATCGGGGTCTGTCAGGGTCCCGGGCCTCTGTGTGCACGCGCATCGGGGTCTGTCGGGGTCCCGGGCCTCCGTGTGCACACACACCGGGGTGTGTCAAGGAGACAGCTGGCACACCACATCTGAGGGAGGCCTGGGAAACAGTGAGGAGGTGGGTGAGGAGGCAGCCTGGCTAGACCACCCTCGCAGGGGTGAGGTGGGCACCTCTGGGCCGGGGACACCGGCACCCCTTCCTGTCCCAGCCTGCGTCCCCGAGGGTGCTCTGCGGACGGTCATGTGTGTTCTTTCTGGAACCAGCATCATTCTTTCTTACGCAACGTCTCTGGGATTTTTAAACACTCTAAGTTGTTGCAACAATGAAATAGCGGCGAAAACAGAATTCCTCTGTGCTCTTCACCAGCTTCGGGTTAACATGCTCAGTAAAGTTACCCAACCCACAAATTAACTGCGATACTAAAGTACTAGCTTGGGGCGCCTGGGGTCTCAGGTCGTGAAATCATGGCTCGTTGGTTCGAGCCCCGCATCGGGCTCTGTGCTGACAGCTCGGAGCTGGAGCTGCTTCGCATTCTGCGTCTCCCTCTCTCTCTGCTTCTCCCTGCCTCTCTCCTGTTCATGATCTCTCTGTCTCTCAAAAAAATAAATATTAAAAAAAAAAAGTACTAGCTCACCTACAGATTTTATTCAAATCTTGTCAACAGTCTCTAGGATGTTTTGTAAATAAGAATTTTCATTACTTCGCCGGGGGCACCTAGGCGGCTCAGTGTTAGGTGTCAGACTTCGATTCAGGTCATGATCTGCGGTTGGTGAGTTTGAGCTCCACGGCTCTGCGCTGACAGCTCAGAGCCTGGCGCCTGCTTCCGAGTCGGTCTCTCTCTCTGTGCCCCTCCCCTGCTCACAATTTGTCTGTCTCAAAGGTAAACAAATTTTTTTTAAATAATAAAGTTTTTCTTTTCCAACGTGAATGCTAACCTGTCCAAAGGAATGCATCTTCCAAATTATAATTCAAGTGTGTGTATGGTGAGGTCATCGTATCCCCTGCAGACGTCAGACGGAGTGAGTCACTGACAAGAATCTGGAAGAGTAGATACGAGTATTAATCACTAAAAACACAAGACTGGTATCTGGCGCCTTAACCAAGGAGCGTGTTTCTCAGAAGCAGTTTATGAGCTACACTGACTAGAGGTTCAGGATATAAAATTTAAAAATAAAGCTCGATTTTCAGGGACATTTAGTTCATGGAAACTGCTGAAATCACATTGCTGTTTCATATACGGCTCTGTCGTATGGCCTGTCATTTGGGGAAACGGTAAAACGGTCACGGAGGGGACAGAGCTGCTCACCTCCGCTGAGCGCCGCCGCCCGAACCCGAGCCGGGCCGCCATGTCCGCAGAGCCCCGGAGGGCGGGGCTGCGCACTCGGCGGGCAGGCAGGTCACAGTCGAAGTGGAGTCTTGCAGTCCCAGCTGTCCCATCGGGTCCCCCCCCCCCCGTGGTGCCATGAGGAGAAACGGTGGGCGGAGGTGGCGCAGTGCTCCTGGCTGCCTGCCTCTGGGTCCTCCTCCCGCAGGTCCCGCACTGCAGCCTGCAGAAGCTCCCGGGTCAGGTGCGCGCTGCGGGACCACACCGCGGGCGCCGCGCGACCACGCCCCAGCGCCACGCGGCTACGCCCAAAGTGCCACATGACCACGCCCCAGGCACCACGCGACCACGCCTCGGGTGCCACGCGACCACGCCCTGGTGCGACATGACCACGCCTCGGGTGCCACGTGGCCACACCCCAGCGCCACGCGGCCACACCCCAGGCGCCCCCTGACCATGCCCCGGGCGCCGCGTGACCACGCCCCACGCGGCCCGTGGCGGGGCACAGTGCCTCCTGAGTAAAGCGGGCACTGGGATTCCTGACACGAACGGTTGCTGCGCGGACAGTGACGTCTCTGCACAACCATCGTCTGACTCCTTCCGTCCAGATAAGTCCACGTGAAGGGTCGATGAATTATGAGACACAAGTACGGACAGAAGCAGTGAGGTCCGGGGTGACGAAGATGACCGGGACTCCGTGGCGGCGGTGGCCGCACCAGCCTGGAAACACGCTGTAGATCAGCAGATCAGATGCTTTAAGAATGAGTGTTATAATATGTGGTTTACATCCCAAAATAGGGGCAAAAACTGGGAAATCCTTTAAAAGTCTTAGGGCAGGGAAGGCCCTGGTATGACAGCAAAAAGTATGGGAAACTGCCTCTTTTGCCTACTTCAAAATTTGAAATTTCCATACTACAAAAACCCAGTATTGGACAACTTAAAAAACAACCAGGAAAAAATAAACATCAGAGAGATAAACATTTAATATCCATAATGTACAGAGTTTTTATAAAATAATAAAGATACTATGAAATACCAGAAGCAAAATGGGCTAAGTATATTTAACGATAATTCACAAAAGTAGAAATACAAACAGCTGATAAAATGTTTTTAAGTTCCCAATAATTATGAAAAACGCAAGGGAAGACAAATACTGGCGTAAGAGTGGCAAGACCCCGCGTCAGCTGGAGACACGCGTCTTCCCACGCTGTTGATGGGAGGCCTACCGACTGGATCTTTCTGGGAGCCTGAAAACGTGCCTTGTCTCTGATCCAAGACTTCAATACCTGGGAATTAGGTGAACTTGTAACTTATAGTCAGAAATATGTATTTGGTCTTCTCTGGGTTCCGGGCACAGAGACCGCTGTGGGATTTCCTAGGCGACGACACGCGCAAGAAGCCCCGCGGGCCACACCTGAGCTCCCGGGAGGAGGCAGTAAGTCGTCTTCCGGAAGCTCCCCCAGCTGCCCCGGGAAACCACCACTTCCGGGCCGCCCTTCCGGCCTCGGCTTAGCCAGGAAGCCGGAGCTCCAGCTGGTCGCTAATGGCCAACCCTTCATCCATCGTGTCTGTGCAGTGAAGCTTCCATTTAAAAAAAAAACCACCCTAACTGAAGGGGTTCAGAGAGCGTCGGTCGGGGAGCAGCGGAGGTGCTGGGAGGCGGGTACACGTGGGGGGGGGGGCAGGGACACTCTGCCCCACCCCCACCCCGGCCCCCTGCGGCTCCTCCATCCGGGGCTCCCGAGCCAATCTGGTGAGTCCACTGTGTCTGTGGGGACCCCTGATTTCCAGCTGGTTGGTCAGAGCGCAGGGACCGCCCAGACATGGCCCGGGTGTCTGAGGTCGTGCTGGGAGCCAGTCTTGGGGGCCTGAGCCCTTCACCCGTGGGGTCTGCACTAGCTCCATGGAGACAGTGTCAGAATGAAATCAAACTCTGTGACGCCGACGCGGGGTCCACAGAGAACCTGGTGTGAGAACCCCGCCCCCGCCCCACAGTTGGCGGCCAAAGTCAAGTACGAGAGCGCAGGAGAGAAGTTTCCCATCATCCGTCTCGAGGCGGAGAAGAGAGCACCGCGCTGAGCTGGGCGGGAAGAGCGATGTGTCAGCGCGCGGGGCTGCTCGGCGGGGCCGCTCGGCGTCACAGCGCGTCCGGGTCCCTAGGGCCCCGGCTGGTGAGCAGCGTCACGTTTAAGTCTCTGCCTCCTCACGTTCAGACCCCGAAGATCTCCCGGGTCCTCAGGGGTCACCGCTCCCCGGCGCTTCGCGTCACCCACGCTTGCGCACTGCACTCACGAGTGTGTTTCAGAGAAGCGAACAGCGAAATCACGTCTAAGAACAACCAGATTCATCTGCGTTTCCTGCCCAGTCACATTTGAATTTGAAGACACTTCCACCTGATTTCTGCAGACTTCTCCTCAAAACTAGCTCCCAGCTCTCTTCCTCCAAGACACACGGATCAACCACCTAGTTTTGAAATGTTATAATCCATTTTTTTAGAGTTTTAGCAATTTCTACTGATTTTAATTACATTTTTTGCAACACAACTAATAATCTGCACATATAATACTTCCGCTTTGCAGTGATGAGTTTTACTTAAATCACCAAAACGCTTTTGTGTTCATTCATCTTTCAACTAGATCCAGAAGCCATATTTTTCAAACTGAAGTTTACGACCCATTAGCATTAGTGGTTTGTGCTCGATTCTAGAAAACAAAATAGAGAGGGCCAGCATGCATCACCTACAGCAGAAGCAGGTACTACGTTGTTAAATTTTTGTTGGCGTGTAGAGAAGCGTGTGTGCGTTACAATGAGGAGCGTGTCTCCTCCTCTCTCCAAAGAGCTGGAAAGCCCCTGCTGTCAAGACTTTGTCTGCCAGTGACCTCGCCAGGTTCCCAGGACCATGGAGTGCGCTGCCCAGACCACACTGGGTGTGGCTCAGTCCTTTGATGGAAAGGGTTAGAGAAATCAAATAAATCTAAATAACTCAAAAAATTAGATGACACCCAGGATTTCAATCGTTGATGCTACATTTTAGCTGTAATTGGTTGCAAAAAATTGATCTACCAAGAACTCCACAAAAAAAGGGAGAAAGAAAACAGTCACTTCTTCCTCAATCCAACATCCCACCAGAATCATTACTGCCCTTTAGGAAACTGAAACTAAAGTAACCTATGCATACACCTAAGCTTTAGCCACGATGACATTTAAGATTTAAAACTAAAACGCATCTTATTGCTTATAAACCAAAGTATGAAACCACTTTTTGTAAAATTTAATTTCTAAGACATTTAAAAAGTCACACTAGAAGTGTCTTCCGAGGAACAAACAAGACCAACAGATAATTTGTAAACCAAACGCTCCAGTAAACAACAATTCACCGGTGGGTCTGAACACCGTGTGTCACCCACACCAGTTTTTAGTATAAAAGTCAGTGCTGTATGTAGACTCATATTTAAAAAAAATTTTTTTTTAAGAATCCCATCTTTATGCATTAAATACCGTGCTAACAACAGAGAAAGACACGGAGGGCTCTCAAACGACAGAAGCCCACGCCATCACTGGTAGCAGGCGGGTTCCATGGTTACCGAGGCACGAGGGGGGGGGTCCTCTGTGCTCCAGCAACAGGAGGCCGAGGTCAAGGCCCCGAAGACCAGGCGAGCGCAGCCCCAGCCGCTAACACATCCGAGAGTCAAAGCCACGCGGGTTCCTTCTTGTCCACTAGTCACCCGACCTCTTGGTGCGGCCCTGAGGGAGCGAGTGCGTGGGTGCGCGTGGGTGCACGTGTGTAATTTTCACATAGTCTCACTTGGAAGGCAAGTAAATACTGAATCCCAGAAATACCTGGAAAAAACAGTAAAGATTGCAAATGTTATAATAAAATATTAATTTTAAAATGATTTAAGTACCCTTTAAACCCTTAAATAATTGTCACAGAACCAACTAAAGAACAGAACCGGCCAGGTCTCCTCCCGAAACCTCGTCACTACCAGGCCTCATGGCCCTCGCAGGGCCGCCCCCAGGTGAGACGTGAGACGGGGCGCGCGCGGAGGCCGCTGGCATCCTCCCACCCGACGAGAAGGTGGCGGCGGCCGGGCCCCGCCTCCCCACCAGCACGACAGGCGCGACAACTGCGGGGCCCCAGGCGCGTGGCCCGACCAGAGCGCGGTGCGTGGCCCCTGGGCCGCGGCCAGATGTGAGCGCTGCGTTCACGCCAAGTCTCTCCCCCAGAGGAAGTCCCTGTGTGCGGCCGGGGACGTGCTGTATGGAGAACCGCGAGGGGCTGTCATCCTGCGACACGCGAGGGGCTGTCATCCTGCGGCAGACAGAGGCTCGTTCCCGTGTGAGGGGTCTGGACCCGCGGCTCGACACCGTCCCCCCGCGTGTGGCGCGTGCGCGGCCCCGGAAGCCACGACGGACGAGGCGGCCGGCAGTGGCCGCAGGGACTTGTGACAGGGCTCACTGCTCACTGATCCGGCCTGGCCTGCGTCTTCCCACGGAAAGAAACTTCCAAATGAACAAAGAATTGATACAGACATTGAAAAGTTTAATACTTCACTCAGAAACCCTCAGACCTCTGGCAGATACCCAGGAACTTCCTGTGGGTGTGGCCGGACATGGGGTGAGGTGCCCGAGTCCTTGTACTTAAAGAACTTTCCTTCTCTTCTCTCCTTGACCAGGTCCGTTCAAAATACGGACCGCAAGCAGGCTTCGGTAAAGCTCAAAGCTTGCAACTAATGTCAAAATAGGTGTAACTAACAGTGAAATTAGGGACCAGCCAACTTCTGCGCAGTTTCCCACTCTGCAGGTCTTATGCTAAGAGATTCCCAGCACTTCCCTGGTGGCATTTACCGAGTGTTGTTTAGAATCACAAAACGGTCTTCTGTTCTAAAACTAAGCTGCATTTTGACAAGCAGAGCAGCCCAGAAGGAAATGCAGAGGTCTGAATAAAGGAGAGGTATGCTCAATGGAACACAGGAATATACAGATTAATTTTTCTTATTATTTTGGCTCTAAATGGAAAATTTTTATGTCAGATATATACAGCCTGATATTCATAAATTTGTCCAAAAAATTTTTGAGAGAAATGTTCTTTTACTTTTGTCCGAATGCAGACAACCTATTCCCATCCACTCCGAAGTGCTTACGGGGCCTGTGTAACTGCGCACCGCGTGCGGGGCGGGGGCTCGGGGCTCAGTGCTCGCTCCGGGCCCACGGGAACACCGAGTGCGGCCGTCTGGCTTTGCTCAGCGGACTTGGAGCCAAGCAGCCAGCCCAGGGGTCCCGCACATTCAGTGCCGGAACGACTATCAGATCACGACACATGTACAGCCGTTCTTACATCACGAATGCGGACACTGTGCATCTGGGTAAACTGGCAACTTTTATAAACCTGAGGCTTAAATCGGCATATACAAAAGTAACCAAAGCCTGAAGAATGTGGTGACGGGGGGGGTTCTACCACAGATCATGTGTAGTTTCATGACGGACACAGGAGAACCAGGAACCGAGGGCATCTGAAGAAATGCTTTAAGAACTGAGCGTCCAAACAGCCTATAAGGCAAACTCTCGTTACAAGTGTATCCCACACTGGCCACTACGGATCAGAGGGGATACTGAGTCTCAGACACGTGAGCCGTGGCCGCGCGGGGACGAGGAACGGCCTCCTGCCGGAGCTCACTGCACTGCACAGCCGAGGGGTCCCAGGGCGTTACCCTCCCGACCAGGTTTTAGAAGAATCTCGTGTTCTTCCCTTGACTCAAAGTCCAACCGAGGTCGCTCTGGAACATGAACTGGCAGGCGGCCCGTGTGCCCTCCCGGGAGGAGGAGAGGGTGCGGCCGCCAGCACCGCCGCTCCCGGGGCCCCCACAGCGGCGGCGTCTGCAGGGCGTCCACGCCACAGCCAGGTGCCAGGGTGCCTTTCCCCTGGCCTTCCGCGTCCTGAACGAAATACGCAATGGGATGTAACGGGACTCTCAGGAAGCCCCGAAGTCTGCCTTAAAACGCTCGCCGTGGGTGACTGTTCCGACCGACGCCAGCGCGGCGACCACGGAAGAGCGTGCCGCCCCGAGGAGCCTGCGGCTGGCTGCCGACCACGGGGTCCGGGCAGAGTGAAACGGAAACCCGGCCCGTGGTGGCCAAGTTCTCAAAAATTCCGAAAGGGATGGCGCCGCCAGGCCCAGGCCCTGACTGTGCAGCACGGTCAGCGCACGTCACTTCCGCCGACGGGGAGGCCGGAGCGCGGGGCTCCCGGCCGCAGGGCGCTGCTCTCACAGGGCTTTGGGGTGCCCGTTCGCAGACGGCTTTGAAGCTTCGGAATCCCTCGGCGCGTCTGACGAGTGGAGCTTATGAAGCCCTGCGGGGAAATGAAGACAGTGGTGAGAAAGGGCGCCCGCTGCGCGGTGAGCAAGGTGCCAGCGAGGCCGCGTGGCCGGGGTCCCGCAGGCGGGGGAGGCGCCGGCCAGGCCCTGTGAGGAGGAAGGAGCTCTCCTCCCCACTGGTGGCTCCCGGGGGCCTAAGCCGGAGACGGCTGACTCTCAGGAGCCAGGACTTCTCAATTCCGTGCAGCTCTGGGGCCCGTGGAGGCTTCCGGTTTCTTCTCTCCACAGACAGCTCCTTCCCCACCCCTGCCCTGCACACCAGCCCCGGGGGCACCCCCCACGCGCCTCCTCCTGCACGCCCCTCCGGCCCCAGTGTGCTTCCCAGGGGGCCTGACCGGACACAGAGATGATCGTGTGCTTGTCTGAAAACACACACATGCACGTATACACATAAGAAAACATACAGAAGACACACCAAGACATGAAGCACGTCATTAAAATGAAAAGCAATGGAAAACATGACCAAAAAGAAAAAGACAAGAAATGGCAAAAAAAAAAAAAAAAAAACCTGAACATAAACACTATTTCATTATTCAAAGGTAGTTCGCTGAGTAAGAAATCACCACTAACTTTTAAAGTTGCATTAGTTTCCTCCTGTCCTACCTGAGTCGCTCACATCACGTACGGGACACACACGACTGTGCCCTCCCAGGGGAGATGTGGAGATGTGCCGAGTGTGTGTGGCCCCGAAGCTCTCAGCACTGATTAATAAAATGAACCACAAAGATGTTCAAGAATTCCTAGCCAGCCCATCCACAGGGAAGATTCTGAGGAGACTGTTCTGTGAGGCTCGGCCCTTTGTGATGCATCAAAAATGAACTTGGATCCGGTTTGTGCCCCTGAGATTCCCGACGGCCACGTGCCTGTGGTTAGCCAAGCTTGCATCCCTCTTACATCAACGCGGCACTCTGGTTTTTAAAGTTTCTATCACCCGCGTATCTTACTGAAAGAAAAGGTAAAATTGAGTCTGTCTGTGATGGATGAGGGAGGGGAAAAGCTATCCATCTAACAAAAAACAGCTCTGATCCTAGGACTGGCCAAACCACCGGGCGACAAGAGGAAGCCGCAGCCGCTGGATGCAGGGAGGCGTGTCTACACAGGGCCTGCGAGAGAAGGAAGTGGGCAGACAGGGGACCAGGTCATCAACGCCCGAAGTGAGAGGGAATCCCTTGTCGGATCAACTATGCCCAGCTGTTACTTGTAAAACCTGCAGGCCGCACAAGCTATGCATCTTGTAAAACGACTACAGTGTCTCTCGGTGGGGACACAGTCCCCTCCACCACCGTCCCGTGGTTACAGACACAGAGTACACCAGGCACTCAAGACACGGTCACTGCCAATGGACAGAGCAGCAAAGGGGGAAAGCCTACAAAAAAAAGGGGGGGGAGGAGATAGTTAAATTTTATAATCAAATTATGATTCCCAGTGAAGTTAGACTGAAGATCTCAGATTATTCACACATTTCACATACACTTAATGAGGATCTTTTTCCTAGATAGAATTCGTTTCCTCCTTAGGGATTCCAAAGAGTAACAGAAAACATGTGGACAAAAAAGACTATTAGTGTTACACACGTCTTGATCATTCTGCCTGTTTTGGTCAAAGGGCCAGCACAACACACATGACTTCACCTCAGGCTAAATGAGATCTCACTGCATCAATAAAGATTTCCTTAGAGAGATGACATCCCAAACCCGTAGCTCTGAACTGGGTCTACAGTGGCCTGTCTACAACCGTCTCCGGCCAGTGGCCAGTAAGCGGGAACTGACGCACAGCTGACTCCTCCCCCCGATGCTACGCTCTGACGTCAGACCTTGGGCGCGAACCGCTGATTCCCCGTCACTGTAATTCTACCTTGTCCGTATTACGAAAATCCACAAACTATCTGGTGCTTCTGCTGAAATGAGCTGTCACTGTCTTCTAGGCCACTATTTTACCAGCCACCCCCTCACAGGGTGAATTTACAGTAAAATACATACGAGTAGATAATCTGCAATCTTTTTTCCTTCCCAAAGGTCATCCCTTCAACCACGGGGCTGGAGGACCACGGCTGGGAGAGAAGCTTCGCTGCTGCTCAGGAGGAGGAAGCGCCCAGCCCTGTCAGTACAGGGCCCTGGGTGGTGGCTACCAGCCACAATGGCACGCGGACCATAACCGCTCAAATGATGGCGAGTGAGGGAAATGACCTAGTGTTAGGAGGCTCTGCAATGAATCGCTGCTTTTCCCTTCTTTTATTACAAAATGACACACTCCAAACCCAAGAGGGTTTACACAGCGAGAGAGTTTATATTGCGCTGGTACTCCTGAAACATAAAGCCTGACACACGCTTAGCACTAATGCTGAGCACGAAACACACTTGCTAAGTTACAACTATACCTTCGTCACCTTAGCCAAACCTACGGGTTTTTAATACGGTCCCAATACATGGGACTCATGGAATACAGGATCCATGAATGCCCCCTCTCCTGTTAATGACAAGAAAACTAATTAATACTTTTATCCCGACTTATTTGGCTGATGGAAGAGAACTGGATCAGCTCGATGCTGTAAAATCCGAGCCTCAGGAGAGGTCTGTAACTAACAAACAGGAGGAGGTGTCATCACGGAGGTGCGGTCAGCCCTTCACTGTCCTCACCGCCGCCACCGCCGCCAGGACACCACAAGAGCTCATTCTACTGAGCCGCTCTGATGTGTCAGGACTACGCTCAGGCCCTTACAAGAAAGATTTCAATTACTGTCCGCAACAGTCCTCAAGGGAAGACGATACTGTCACCATTTTATAGATAAGGAAGCTGAGGCTTAATGAAAAAATTTTACACAAAAGCGTAATCAATAAGTAGTGAGTCAGAAATGTGACCTCTAAGGCGTTACACATTAGGAAAAATGGATAGATGAAGATTTAAAATTAATTCAAATGGCAAAATTAAAAATTAGTAGAAAGAGAGAAAAATACCCATAAACCACAGAATTACCTAGGGCCTTGAAAAGTTCTTCTCGGACAGCAGACGTGAATTTTCTGACCAGACACAATGTTGTCACAATAGCAAAAAGCAAATTGTAGGATAATACGATATAGAAATTTCCCAGCCAATTAAACCTTCCAAAGTCTCCAAGTAGATCAAATCTAGTGATTCCTGTTAAAAAGAGATAAAACAGCCCTTAATACAATCAGGTACAATGCATTTACATACGTTACAAAATAAAGCACAACGCAGGTCAAACCCCACGGACTTTCTCATTTCTGTCCGCGGGAACCCGAGTATTAATCGTCATCCTGGGGACCCCCCAACCCGCTCCACCTCCCGTGTCCACGTGCCGCGGTCCCGGGAAGCGAGGGCGCCAGAGGGAGCGCCCCGCGCCCGCCCCGCACCCGCCCCGCACCCGCACTACGCCGTCCCCCGCGCTACCGCCCAAGGGGAGGACGCGCAGCCCGCTCGACTTGGTCAGGACGCACAAGACACCTGACAATCCTCCTCACTTCCCACCTCCCCGCCGCTCGGCCCCCCGCCTCCAGGCAGGCCGCAGGTGGGACGTCACCTCCTCAGAGAGGCACCTGTTTCCTCTACATAAAACAGCTGGCCCTCCACGGCCGTCTGTCCTAATTACGCTTCTTTGTGACACCACACCACCTGAAGTATTTCTTTTCCTTCCTGGTGCCCTCACCGCCTGCTCTGCCCACCGGAATGTAAGTTCTGAGAAGAGGACTTTGTTTTTTTCACTCCCATATTCCCAACGCCCAGAGCCATGCTTGGACACACTTGATAATTTCTACATCGATGAATAAACTCAGAGGGGGATTCTTCTCCAGGGGAGGCAGGGGAATACTGTTCCCCTGAACCGCGTGCTCCAGGCTTGTGGGGTAAAAGGGCAAACCTAGAAATGCAGCGTGATTATATACACTGAAGCTACTTAAATTCACCACGACACATTTTAAAAAGCAAGTCGTTTTATTTAAAACACACACACACACACACACACACAGTCATCCTATTCGGTGATAACATGCCCTAGGCCAAATACTTATTAGAATATGTGAATGCTAGAACTTTCTGGCCACTGGTAAGCAAGCAGGCAGCGAGCAGCAGTCAAGTGACAGATGGTGGCCAGTGACGATCTTTGAGGAAGAAAAGGAAGAGCTACGTGGGGCCGCGTGCCGTGTGAGCCACAGAGGGCTGTACAGACACAACCACATTCCCTTTATTTCACGGGCGCCTAAGATTTCAAGAGTCACCACACTCCAGTTCATTTCATCAGCTGACTTGGCACTCGGCTCTCACCCCACCCAGCCGTCCCACCGCCTCCACAGGGACGACTCCACGTGCGCGGGCAGCGAGAAAACAGAAACCTTCGTATCCGTAAGTGTGACGATATTTTAAAGAGATCAGTGAAAACATACAATAAAGCATCTTTTTAGAGAAGGTGAAGGGCCCAGGGCCCAGCGGAGGGCACAGCACAGACCCCACCAGGGCCCGGCGGAGGGCACAGCACAGACCCCACCAGGGCCCGGCGGAGGGCACAGCACAGACCCCACCAGGGCCCGGCGGAGGGCACAGCACAGACCCCACCATGGCCCGGCGGAGGGCACAGCACAGACCCCACCAGGGCCCGGCGGAGGGCACAGCACAGACCCCACCAGGGCCCGGTGGAGGGCACAGCACAGACCCCATGCCAGGCGTCCGGCAGCCACGCCGGCTGCCGTTGCTCAGACAGAAACATGACTGTGTTACAGTCACACATATCTAATTACACATTTTATTTTTCAAACAAAGTACCTTTTAATTTAACCTAGGAAGTTATCCATAGACAGAATCCGGTCTTTCCAAAACACAACTCAGTGATTTCAGCCCAAGGATCGCAGATAACTAGTTTATTTGATGCTTAGGACCAAATTCCTTTGAGAATCTGGAGAGAGCCACAGATCTTTCCAGAAGAAAAACACAGAGATGCACACAGACACGTGATCTTGCGTGTGACGCAGCTGACTCATCACAGAATAAACCCCTTGTACAGAAGCTCCAGAAGGGTCCGGCCTGCCCTCTAGACGTTTCTAATCCTGTACCACCACCCGCAAAGACAAGATCGAACGCCCATACCCAACATGTGTGTTTAATTACTTTGCAACTATGTGCGCACCGGCCGCCGGCTGCTACATTACACACAGAGGACGGACTTCGAGACAAACGCCAGTCCTCCCGGCCTCCTCAGAGCCCGACGACTTGCTTTATGAGCCTATGGGGACAGGCCACTTGGGACAGCACGGGGGCATGCACCCGGTCACCCGCCAGCGCCCTAAGCCTGGCCTGTGCCCCACGCGGGGACGGCGGGGCCGCACGCTGAGCGAAGGGGCGGTGGAGGCTGTCGCGCGCAGCTTCCCGGTGGGTTCGACTTGGTGCCGGACAGTCAGGGCCAGGCCTCCCAGACAGAGGGCCATCTGCCATTGCATGTCTGCCCCCAAGGACAGCCCGGCGTGGCCTCACGGACAGACACCCGGGAGCCTGCCGCCACCGGGCAGCAGAGCACCGGATGGGGTGTCAGATTACGGGGGCGGGTTCTAGAGACGGTCCGTCTTCCGGATCTCGAACTCACACCGTCCGCCTGAAAGCTCACTCTGGACAGCACGGGCGGCTCTTCGGTTCCGGAAACCCTGTACAAGACTGAACCTTAACCACTCACCCCCGAACCACCATCCGAGAGGCTTAAGTCACAGCAGTCATTAAACTATAAAATGTACTTTTTTATTAAAAATGACAACACTTAAGAAACAGTAACCATACTTAAAATTTTAACTTTAATACTTATTGTAAAAATGTGTAATACTTCAAAATCTCTATTTCTGGAGAAAGATATAAAAGGGCATAAAGGCAGCTGCTTCAGAGTCTGTGTCTCCCTCTCTCTGCACCCCCCCGTCAAAAATAAACATTAAAAATTCTTTTTAAAAAAAGGGTATTAAGGCGGCAAACTTTAAGACAAGACTAATTTTTAAAAAACAATTATCAAATGTTATTTAACTCTGCTAGTCAAATACTCAAATGCTCATTCCCGTTCAAAAGTCATTTCTTTAAAAGATACATAAAATACACACCAGGGCGAAGGCCAGCTAAGCACGGCGGAGCAGGCGGCCGCCTCGTCCATGACTAAAAGCACACGCTGGCTCCCCGCAATAAGATGCGGTTAAAAACGTTTTGTGCACAATTCCCGGAATAAAGGAATTCATGCCTTTAGGACCGAGGCACAGAGCGTCACTTCGGGGAAGGCCTGGCTGCTCCACCCGCAGCGGCATGGTGAGAAGGCGCCGCCGTTCGCCCGCCGAGTGCACTCGGCCTCCCAGAAGCACGCGCGGGCTCCTCGCAAGCACGAAGAGTCGGGAGCGTTCGCACAGCCTGACGCACCTGAGGGTCATCGGAGCGCGAGCCGGCACCCGCACAGACGGCCAGCACGACATCGCCGAAAGGACACACACCTTGTCGTAAAAATATAAATTTACAGAAGTTGAATGTTCTCTGAGAAAACACTGGGATTGACACATTTTCCCTGTGGACTCTTACAATGGTTAAATGATTATCTTGACTAGGTTTCCAAATTCCCTTCTCTAAACCACACTGCTGGAATAAATTTATACTAAGCATCAAATAATATGACTTGAGTATGAAATAATAAAATCTACAATCGTTTTTAGGTACCATTAATTTCATGATTAATGTCTTAAAGAGGCCCATTGTCAACTGTTTTATTTATTCAAAAACAAAGTGATTCTAAAACTAAAGCAAGGATGCTATGTAAGCAAAGACTTCTCATCTCTTTCTTGACGGGTCTTTCTTTGCACGGAGGCTTTCATCAAATTACATCAACTAGGAATACTGACTTCAGGTTCGAGCCAAGATGGAAGACACCAGATTTTCCTTCATACCTGAATCAACCAAAAAAACTGGACAAAATATACAAAACCTTCATTTTCAAGACCCTGGACGTCAAGCAATAAAGGTCAGTAGTGCTGACAGACAAGCCGCAGGCGAGGTGGGGCCTACATACCACAGCTCCTGCCTGTGGCTTCTGGGCTGCAGCGTGGACAGTAACAGGGACGCGGCCCAGCCATCGTGCAAGGTTGACGAGACGCGGTGGGAACGTGGGGACCGCGGGGTGAACAGAGAGTTGCCCAGGATGGGAACCCAGATGTGTAGAAGAACTCTAGAGTATTCAGCAGAGAACCAACCTGTTTGTGCTTATGGGTGAATGAACAACTGAACCAGGAATCACCCAGACGACAGAATGAAGAGCAAGGACATTTAAGTAATCATAACTGTATTCCTTATGTTTCAGAAGCTCGAAGAGTGAACTTGTTAAATAGAGACATGGAACATACAAAACAGGCCCAAATTGACCTTCTACAGAGGAATATGACAACGTAAGACAGGAAAAATGCACTAGAAGGTTAGTGACAGATTAGACACTGCAAGAGAAGAGATTAGTAGACTTGAAGACACACCAATAGAAAATACTCAAAATGAAACAGAGAAAGCAAAACAAGACAAACATGACCAGAGCATGGGTGAACTGTGAATTCATTTCAAATGAACGATTTGCTCCTGTCAAGAGTTCCTTAAGGAGAGGAAAGAGAACAGGAAGGAAAAAGCATCTGAAGAAATAATGGCTGAACATCTTCCAAATTTGATGAAAACTCCATACTTACACATCAAGGAAATTCAATAAACTCAACGAACAAAAACCTGAAGAAAACTATACCACAGCACATCATAATTAAACTTCTTAAAATCAGTGATAAAGAAGAAATATCTTAAACAAAGTCACATGCAAAAGAAAAAGGTCAAATTGAAAAAAATCAATGATAATGATCACAAAAGATTTCTTACCAAATACAACACAAATGAGAAAACAGTCATATAACATCTTTAAAATACTGAAGGAAAAAGTCAATCTAGAATTCCATATCCAGTGAAAATAACTTTAAAAAATAAAGCCAAATAAAGACATTTCATGTCTACAAAAGCTGACAGAATCCACCGTTAGCAGACCTGCATGGTGTGGGATGTTTAGACAAGTCCTCCCGACAGACAGAAGGAAATGGTATCAAGAGATCCAGATCTACACAAAGCAATGAAGAACAACAGAAATGATCACCGTGCGGGTACATCTAAAAGACTTGTTAGTTTTAAATCTCTCTGAAAGATCACTGTTCAAAGCAAAAATGGAAACACTGTAGTATAGGGTTTAGAACATGTACAAATAAAACTTATGGTAACAAGAGCGTGAAGGCTGCCCGGGGAGAACGGAAACACGCTGAGAAGGCTCTTGGACTCACTGCCCTGACGCCCCAAGAAGGTTCGATGTAGCCTATGAGCCAGAGAGCAGCTGCCCAAACACTACGACAGACAGTTACAGCACACAGGTCAACAAACGAGATAAAGTAGAATCATTTTTTTTAATGCAACATATGCAGAAAAAAAATGAAGATAAAGAGGAAAACAGAAACAAAGAAGAGATGAGAAGAAACAGAAAATAAAGAACAAGATCGTAGACTTAAACACAATAATATCAGTAATCACACTCAAAGTAAATGGTCTAAACATCAAATTCAAAAATTAATAAACTGTATAAAAAAGCCAAACCCAACTCTAAATTACCTTTTTTAAATTTTTTTCTTTTTTTTAATGATGATTTTATTTTATTTTTGAGAGAGAGAGAGCATGTGCATGGGGGAAGGGACAGAGAGAAAGGATAGAAGGAGAATCCCAAGCAGGCTCCACGGCGTCAGTGCAGAGCCCTACGCAGGGCTTGATCCCACAAACTGTTAGATCATGGCCTGAGCCAGTCAGGAGTCAGACACGTAACTGACTGCGCCGCCCAAGTGCCCCTCTCATTATCTTTAAGAAACCAAGGATTTAAATACAAAGACACATGGGCACCTGGGTGTCTCAATTGGTTAAGTGTCTGACTCTTGATACAGGCTCGGGTCGTGATCTGGAGGCCACGAGATCGAGCCCCACATCAGGCTCTGTGCTGAACGCAGAGCCTGCTTGGGATTCTCTTTCTCCCCCTCCCCCTGCCTCACCCCCTCCCCTCTTTCTCAAAATAAATACACATTTCTAAAAGATAATAAATAAGTAAGTGAATTATATAAAGACAAACAGGTTAAAGGTGTAAGAATGGAAAAAAGTATACTATGTAATCGTAATCAAAAAATAAAAGCTGGCGTGGCTATATTAGTGTCACCCAAAGTAGATTTTACAACTAGAAAGACTCCCAGGGATAAAGAACGGCATCGTCATCAGCATAAAGGGGTCACCTCATCAAGAGAAAATAACAGCCCTAAATATGTATTCATCTAATACCAGAACTTCAAAATACATGAAGCAAAAAAAGAAATGTAAGAAGAAACAAATCAATCCACAACTGTGGTAGATTTCAAAACGCTTCTCTCAATAACTGATAAAACAAATAGTTAGCAAACAAGAAAGGATACAAAGAACTTGAGCAGCATCAGCCACCACACTGACCGACGCTCCCGGAGCCGCCCGCGCCGCAGAAGCCACCTTGGTTTCGAGCCCACAAAGACACACGTGAGGAGAGACCGCGTCCCGGGCCGCAGAGCGAGTCTCACCAAATACAGAACGACTCAAGCCCCACAAAACCTTCTTTCCTCCCCATCAGGAAATTAAGTAAGAAATCACTGACAGACAAGTATCTCTGGAAAATCCTCAAATATTTGGAAACTAAATTACAGACTTCTAAATAATCCATGGTCAGAGAAGAAATAAGAAGGGAAGTCAGACGGTCTATTGAACTGCATGAAAATGGCAGCACTTCAGAGGAAACTTCAGGGGGTGCAGCCAGAGCAGCTCTGAGAAACTCCCAGTGCTCAGAGCCGATGCTGGGAAATACGAGCTCAACTCATGAAGCTCAGCTTCCATTTTTAAGAAAGCAGAAAAATAAGGGAAAACTAAACCCCCAAATAAGCAGAAGAAAATAAATAATAAATAAATAAATGAAACCAAAGGCTGGTCCTTTGAGAAGATCCACAAACGTCAGTAAACGCCCAGCAACGCTGTGAGAGAGCGAAGGGCAGAGACAGACCGCCAGCATCAGGGACGAGACAGGCGTCGCCCCTGCTGCGCCCTGGGACATCGCGGCGCTAGTAAAGGGACTTCACGCCAGAAAACTTGACACCGCAGATGAAATGAACGAACTCCTCAAAGACACTGACAAAGCTGACTCAAGAAACAAACAGGCGGGGGTGTCCTCTACCAGTAATATGAATTGAATGCGTTGTTAAAACCTTCCCACAAAGGAAATCCCGGGCCCAGGGGGCTTCAACCAAACGAAGAGTTAACTAGATGAACTACTTCAAACACTGAAGGGAAAAACCCAGTTCTACATAAACGCAGGGTCTCAGCGCATCCCGGCTGCGCTAACAGAACGGCGCGCACTTGTTTCTCACGCTCGGCGGCTCCGAGTCCGCCGTGTCTGGCGAGGGTCCGCTTGCTGCCCAGACGGCCATCTTGCCGCACGACCTCCCGGGGCAGGAAGGGTGAGAGCGCCCTGGGGGGCGGGGCTTTGTTTTCCAAGGGCCCTAACCCCACTCGTGGGGGCGGAGCTTCGCGCCCCATCGCCTCCGCAGGCCCCGCCTCCTCACACCGTCACACCGGCGACGGAGTCTCAGCACAGGGACTCTGAGGGACACAGACATCAGCGCACCGCGCTCATCCAGCACATGGCAGAGGAGGAAATACTTCTGGAGGCTTCGAGTGAGGACAGCACGACTCGCATAACCAAAACCTGAAAAAAGAGATCTACAGATCTACGCACTCATACGGATGCAAAAACCCTAAGCAAAATGTTATCAAATTGAACCCAACAGTAAGAAGAAAAAAAGGGTAATATGTCATGACCAAGTGAGGCTCATCCAAGGAGCGCAGGATCGGTTTAACACTCAAGACTCGGCCGGGTGAGTGAGCGCGCGACCAGCGTCTACAGGAGAAAGCCACGGGATTAGGTCAGTAGCTGCAGAAAAAACATTTAACAAAACCCGGCATCCATTCCCGATAAAAATTCCAGCACAGTAGAAAAGAAGGAAACTTCCTCAACCTGGTGAAAGGCATCCACCAAAAAAACAAGCTAAAACCACTAAAGTTCTTCTCAGTTAAGGGCAGAAAGCGTCCTTGCTGTGCTGAGAAAGCAGCCGAGGACGTCTGCCCGCACGGCTTCTATTCGAGGCTGTGCTTGAGGCTCCAGGGGCTGCAGCGGGCAAGGAAGACGGATTAACGCGTCCGCCCTGGGAAGGAAGAAGCACAACTATCTTTATTCACAAACATCATAATCATCAACGAAAATCAACAAAATCTACAAACCAGATGCCATTACTTTAGCAAGGTTGCAGAATAACAGACCAATATACACAAATATGCCAGCAATGAACTATTAGACATTAAATTTTTAAAGAAATACCGTAACAGCAGCACCCAATGTGCAAGACCTAAACAAACCCGCAAACACTGCAGAGACGAAGCGAAGAGCTAAGTGAGTACATGGGGCTCGGGGTCTGAAAGAGTCCGTGCTGGGAAGATGCTAATCCTCTCCGGTTTGTTCTAGAGATTCAACACAATCCAAACTCCTCCGACATTTGTGTAGAAAATGACAAGCTAGTTTAAAAAGTCACAAGGGAATGCAAAGGACTTAGAATAACTAAAACCACTCTCAAAAAGAACAGACTTGGGGTTGAGGAGGGAGAGGGGGGGAGAACAGACTTCACTGCTGATCTGAAGTCTTACGATCCATCCACAGCAATCCAACCCCGCAGTACTGAACGAGAGACAAACAGAGACATCAATGGAACAAAACAGAGTCCAGAAATGACCCACACGTGCATGGACATGGATTTTCCATACAGTTTCCCAGGCCACTCAGGGGAACAAATGAATAGATTTTTCAAGCAGTGGTGCTAGAACAATTAGCTGCCCGTATGCAAAAAACGTAAGTTTCACTTCATACCTCACCTGATATACAGAAATTAGTCACGGACCTAAGTAGAAAACCTAAAGGTATAAACATCTAGAAGAAAACATAGGAGACAATAATCTCTGTGACTTGGGGTTATAGAAAAGTTCAGTAGAAATAACACTAAAAGTTACAATCCAAAAAGAAAAACTGGTAAATCTGACTTCATCAAAACTAAGGATGTCTGTCCTTTGGAAGATACTGTTAATAAAAAGATAAGCCACCAAATAGGGAAACTATGTGCAAATCTCCTATCTGGGTAAGGAACTTTTATCCAGAATATATAAACAGCACCCAACACCCCATTTTTTTAAATAAGCCACAGATCTGGAGAGAGACTTCATCAGAGGAAACACACCGAGGACAGACGAGCGCTGTGGCATCTGGGGAACGCGCGTCCACAGACACACGGCACTACCGCCTACTAGGACGCCAGACGTCAGTTCGTGGACCGTCCCAGGGCCGGGTCCCCCACACTCGTGCTGAGAATGCAAAACGGGTACGCACTCTGGAACAGTTCGGCAGTTTCTTAAAAAGTGAGGCACACGCCAGGCATTCCTCTTCTAGTCATTGCTCAAGAGGCGTGCGAGCACATGCCCACGCGGAGACTCGCCTGTGGACTCGCACGGCGACTTTACAGTGACCGAAAGCTGTCAACAACTCAGTGTCCTCGGTGGGTGACAGGGTAGGCAAACTGTGGTCGACATGTGAAATGAAACACTATCAACAACAGAAAATGAACTGCTGGGCGCCCGGGGGGCTCAGTCAGTTAGTCGGCCGGCCACAGCTCAGGTCATGATCTCGCCCCACGTCAGGCCCTGTGCTGACAGCTCGGAGCCTGGAGCTGCTTCAGATTCTGTGCCTCCCCCTCTCTCTGCCCCTCCCCCACTCATGTTCTTTCTCTCTCTGTCTCAAAAATGAAAAAAATAATTTGGAAAAATGAACTGCGGACACACACAACAACATGGATGAAAAAATACGCTGAGTGAAAAAGGCCAGACCAAAAGCCAGTGTGCGCAGTCCGGTTTCACTGACACACGCTCCCAGGAGACAGGAACTAATTTCTAATTCTAACAAGCAGGGCAGTGGTTGCCTGGGGACCCGCGGTGGGTCTTGACTGTGGAGGGTGTTTCACAGGTGTACAAATAAGTCAAAACTTGTCAAAAAAAACCATGAATCACATACTTTAAATATGTACAGTTTATCGATGTCAATGATACTCTGTAAAGCTGTTAAAATCCCTCGATCAGGCTTCAGAGCGTCCACCCCAAATCACGCATGCATCCATCAGTTTACGGCTGCAGAAATGAGATTTAACTAGAAATTCTGTATTTCTGTGTTTGCTGTTGTGTTCCAAGTGATACTTTATAGTATTTTTCAGTTCTTCTCATATTCTTACCCTCTACGAGTGTGTAGGCATTACAAGAATGTAAAATATTTATTCTCTTCATGGAACTGAACCACCTTTTGGTTGGTTATTATTATAAGGGTCTTTTAAAATAAGAAAACTAAACACAAGCTTGGAACGTGGAGACAGGACACCTGAAATGTCTTACTTCACCTATTCTGAGACCACAGTCCACACTCAACATGGGGCCCCCAGGAACATCACAGATATTTATTAACTAGACGCTGGAAGGGACAAAAAGATGCATAAAATGTGGCTTTCTCCTACCAGGGACATGAAGTCTCTTGAGAAAGCCACACACGCACGTAAGTATGAACATGAGGCTGAAAGTGTGCCCAGCTTCGTGTGTGAGCGGCGTGGCTCAGCCTTCGTGGGCGGGGAGGAATGGGGACCGGAAGTAAAGAAGAGCAGGGGGAAGTGGGATTACAAACAGCAAATGCCGTGGAGCAAAGAAGGCGCAAAGAGAACCCACGAGACTGGACAACTGAGGTCACCGGTGACCAGAAAGAGATCAGTAAGTGCTTTGAGTCTGAAGTTCATTTACAGATGACTGGGTTCCGGTAGAGGAAACGATCTCGAAACCTTTCCCTCTTTTAACCCCTACTGGACAGCACACCAGAAGAAACCAGAACGCTGACCAAAGACTGAGCGTCCGGGTGACCCCGGGCGAGCGTCCGGTGACCCCGGGCGAGGCTTCCACAGCTCTGCGGAGGCCCAGCTCTGTTTACGGACCCAGCAAGGCCTGAAGACCCGGAGCCTCTGAAGAGGGCTTTGGGGTTACAACAGGTGGTCACGATGAACTGCAGTCTGACCCCTGATTTTAATATTTTTATAATGAGAATTTGTTCGTGTCCATACTTATATAATTAAAATTAATTTTAAAATAAAACTCCCGACAAATAAGGAGACAACATGCTCGCCGGCCTCAGAGCTGACTACGCGCAGGCGCGGCGGCAAGTCTTCCCGGCCAGGTCAGCGGTCGTCATTCTCAGTACGAATCAGACCGGACTGTGGTTTACCGCCCAGTGTTAACTGTAACGTTTTAATCACCAACATTTTAAAAGATGACATCTTAAGCCTCCTTCTAGCTAAATTATCCCAGCTAGAATTGTTTTCATATAAAAAATATTCATATAACTATCTGAATGTATGTCAACAGATGGCTAAATTATTTAGTTAATGTGCCGGCAACGTGGTATTTCCGCGGACAGGACAACGTGCCCTGCGACAGGAGCGCGTCAGAAGAACATAACAAGGATCCTGGGCACGTGAGCACGGAGGGACGGAGCATTAGTCAGTCTCTTAACTCTTCTAGACAGTCGACCCAGAACACTTGCTCTTCATTATGAAAAACCGTCACCTGATACACAAATGCACTGTCAGCTGTAAGAACAACAGTAACCGACCAACAGGAATCAGTGCCACTCTGAGATATGACAGTGTCAGTAAGTCACATACTAGTTTTTTGCTGAGGCATTTTCAGTAGGGAGTTTAAAATTACTTTTACATCAAAGTCACTGTTAAGATGACAAGCTTCTGCACTGCAAAGTAAATAGTCTAAAAACTAACAGGCAACCGACAGAATGGGAAAACATAGTGGCAAATGGCGTATCAGGTAAGGGGCTGGCATCCAAAATCTACAAGGAACTCACCAAACTCCATACCCGAAAAATGAATAATCCCATCAAGAAATAGGCAGAAGACCTGAACAGACACTTCTCCAAAGAGGACACCCAGATGGCCAACAGGCACATGAAACGATGCCTGTCACTCATCATCAGGGAAATACAAATCAAAACCACACTGAGATACCACCTCACGCCAGTCAGAGTGGCTAAAATGAACAAATCAAGAGACTACAGATGCTGGCGAGGGTGTGGAGAGACGGGCACCCTCCTACACTGTTGGTGGCAATGTAAACTGGTGCAGCCGCTCTGGAAAACAGTGTGGAGGTTCCTCAAAAAACTATCCATAGAACTCCCCTATGACCCAGCAATAGCACTGCTGGGGAATCTACCCAGGGGATACAGAAGTGCTGATGCATAGGGGCACATGTACCCCAGTGTTCACAGCAGCACTTTCAACAATAGCCAAATCATGGAAAGAGCCTAAATGTCCATCACCTGATGAGTGGATCAAGAAGATGTGGTATATATACACAATAGAGGACTACACGGCAATGAGAAAGAATGAAATCTGGCCATTTGTAGCAAAGTGGCTGGACCTCGAGGGAGTCACGCTAAGTGAAATAAGTCAGGCAGAGAAGGACAGATACCATATGTTGTTACTCATAGGTCTAACGGGAGAAACCTGACAGGGGACCATGGGAAGGGGAAAGGGGGCGGAAAAGAGCTGGGGAGAGGGAGGGAGGCAAATCATGAGAGATCTTGAATGCTGAGAACAAACTGAGGGTTGAAGAGGGAGGGGGGAAGGGAAGGAGGGGGATGGTCATGGAAAGGGGCACCTGTGGGGGAGAGCACTGGGTGTTATATGGAAAGCAACTTGATAATAAACTATTTTTTAAAAATGGGAAAAAAATAAAATAAAAATAAAATAATTTAAAAATACTTATTATAATTTATAGGTCTATTTTGCACTTATCATTTCTTTTTTTAAATGTTGGTTTGTTTTTTTTTTAAGTGAGAGAGAGTGTGAGTCGGGGAAGAGCAAAGAGAAAGGGAGACAGAGGATCTGAGGCGGGCTCTGCACACACAACAGAGCCCGACGTGGGGCTCAGGCTCACGAACAGTCAGACACCGACCTGACTGAGCCACCCAGGTGCCCGTGCACTTGTCATTTCTAAGCCTTGTTTACTTTTGTCTTACACTGAGAACTGGAGAGAACGGGCCAAGGGTAAAGATTAATAGTATATTTACGAAACCCCAAATAAAGATCTCTCCAAACTGGGCCAGTTTTTAAACAGGTTCCTTCATCAAGGAACAAAAGAGCAATCCACTTTATCTCCTGCAAAATGAGGGTCCAGATGAGAAACACACAGAAATATTAAAAATAAATTCAAGGTGACTCAAAGGGGTAAATGTTTTCGTTTTAATATTAAGTACATTTTCTTTTCAAACTCTGCAGTGGGCCTTACATAACTTACAAGTTACAGAAAGCTTCAGGATAATAAAACGACTATTAAAATAGAACTTTGTAACAGTACTGCAAAGTCTGCTGGTTGCATTTGAGAAAAACTCTCCTGCTAAAGGAGACTGTAAGTAACGATGCAGAAAAAGGTCACCAGTAGTTTCTTGATTAAGCGAAAGAAAGAGCATGTCAGCAGTCGCACACAGTCAGTCTTACAGAATTCACTGCAGCCTCGAAAGCATTTTATTGCAGGGGCGCCTGGGGGCTCAGTCGGCTAAGCGTCCAACTTCAGCTCAGGGCCTGATCCTGTGGTTCATGAGTTCGGGCCCCGCGTCGGGTTCTGTGCTGACAGCTCAGGGGCTGGAGTCGCCTCGGATTCTGTGTCTCCCTCTCTCTGCCCCTCCCCCACTCCTGCTCTTCTCTGTCTCTCAATAATGAATAAACATGAAAATGAAATAAACATTAATAAAGAAAATAAACACTAACGTAAACAAAGTGCTACCAAGAGTGTGGGCACCCAGAGTCCGCTAGGCCTGGGTCCGCCCTCCTCTCCCCGCGCTCGCCCGCCACCTTCAGTGTCCACGGAACCAGTCAGCTGCTGACTACGCACGTGGACAAGTCCCCCCACATGTGGGGTCCTTCTGAACGGCATCTAAATCGGCAGTGAGACAGTGGTCTGGAAATCGTGTGCACCGACAAGGCAGTATCTTTAGGGCTCTAAAGAGTTCGAGTAAGAAATGTTAAGCTCAGAATCTTTGTGTTTCCCACACAACTATCATTTACGTGAATTATATCTAACAACACGTGATCAAAATCTTTCTTACAACTTTATTCTTTCTTGTCAAGTGAGATGCTTATAAAACCTACTCTGTTGTAATTTTTCAAACTAGTACAACATCCATATTCAAATATAAGACGCTGGTCAAAGGACGTCTTTAATAAGCGTGTCCGATCACGCTGGGCGCTGGAGGCTAACGCTGTAGTTCAATGACGCCTGCGGTGCGCCGACAGTACCAGCAGCCAGCTGAAAGAACAGAAACTCACAGAACATTCCTGAAGCAGAACTATCACCAAACCAGTCCTTTTATACAGGATCTGATGTTATTTTCACTTTACAATTAAGATGGAAACTGTCGCCGGTGAACGGCAGGAACGGGAGAGGCGGCTCGGCTGCGGGGCCACCGGGCGCGGGCTCACTCCTCATCTCACGGGACGCGACGAGGGGTGGCTGCTCGCACTCCGGGAGCGAGTGAGCGCGTCCTCGGGGAGGGCGTCCTCGGGAGGGCGTCCTCGGGGAGGGCGTCCTACGGGGAGGGTGTCCTCGGGGAGGGCGTCCTCGGGGGCGGTGTCCTCGGGGAGGGCGTCCTCGGGGAGGGCGTCCTCGGGGGCGGTGTCCTCGGGGAGGGCGTCCTCGGGGAGGGCGTCCTACGGGGAGGGCGTCCTCGGGGAGGGCGTCCTACGGGGAGGGCGTCCTCGGGGAGGGCGTCCTACGGGGAGGGCGTCCTCGGGGAGGGCGTCCTCGGGGAGGGCGTCCTACGGGGAGGGCGTCCTCGGGGAGGGCGTCCTCGGGGAGGGCGTCCTCGGGGAGGGTGCCCTCGGGAGACGTAGTGAGAAAGAGCGAAAACCCTCACAGCGTGGAATCGGGCCGCTAAGTACATCCTCTATTCGGGGCTTACGAGCTTTTCAGCGAGTAAATCAAAACCCTGTTGTACGCCGGGATCATATTCAGGACAATTGTCCACATTTCATCTTCTTAAAATCAAAGACGCCGTTCTAAAGGGTTAATAGAGGACTTACAAAGGAGTCTCTAGTTTGCATTTCCCATAATACTAAAATAAAGCTGCTTCTTTTAGTCTCGAAATTTGCTTTTTTAATACTGTGAAAAGCCTCCATGAATCTGTTTAACGTATTTACTTCTTTTCATCTATTCAGCGCCACCGGGCATAACACGGAGCGCAGTGCGTGTTGATATGTTGCAAAGCTCCGCATGACTCACTGTACCCTAATGCACTCCATTAATCCTGTTTGGACAGCTGGGCCCGGGCATTTGTCGGCTGCATTTTAATTGTCCCATCTTTCTTTGGCTTCTTGTTATTTATCTCTATGGCAAACTACTCAGGAATTTAATTTGTTGATCTTCAAAAAGCAAATTTTGCCATTAGTTTGTTTTCTTTGTATTCAAAGTATACTCAGCACGTAACGCGCGTCCATAAAATCAGTGTACAGCACTATCAACAGTCTTAAATAACAGACCGCGCTACGCCAGTTTCCAAACGGACTAAATGGCAGGGTGGCTACAGTATCCCAGAAATTATTTGCGGGGTCGTCACAACACAAACGACACCACTCAGTCACAAACGAAGTTCCTGACGTGCACCCTTCTGGCATTTTCGAGCAGATGCCTAAACAGTAACTAGCCCCATGAAGCAAACAAAAGGAAGTTAAGACCACCGAGGAAAGCAGCTCGTATCTGTGTCTGCGACAGTGGTCCCTTTACAGTTACACCTGGACTTGACTCTTCACTGAAGCACGGAATTCTCTGTAAGTTGTGCACGGGAATATAAAGGCCATATTTTCTTCGCACAGCCCGCCTCCCTGATTTGACAGCGAGTCTTGAATAAATAGCGGAGGCGACATGAGAGGTAAACAAAGGCAAGCCAAAGCTACTAGCAATCCGTTAGCGGCGGGCTCCCGGGGTGGGGTGACGGGCTCTTCTCGTCATCTGTGGCCGCTCCTGACTGAAACCTAAGCCCAGGGAACCAAACAGAACTGCCTAACGGGGATTTCTGTCTGAAATAACAGTTGGCCAAGAAGTGAGATCACAGCCTGCAACAGTGCTTTATAAAAGGTAAGAAGGCCGGATGAAGATCTGCTCCACGTTTCAGTGACTAAGTAGAAAGGTATTCCTTCTAAATGGTGATCTAAATTCCCATCAATTGGAAAATTAAGAAAACTATACAAACGACAGCAAGTAAAAAAACGAAAAAACCACCGGACGTCCTTGAAGTCAGTGTGTGCGCTCACCAACCTCACTGTTTCCAAGTCTGTCTCCCGGACACAAAACAGCTTCAAGTAAGTCTTACACGTTTTCAATTTTTAAACCACAGGCCAAACTGTGAGTTTAAAACAAAACTCCGTATAAGAAAAACCGGTTTACTCTTCCTAGACATTCAACATTTGCTTTAATATCACAGTTTCCTCCCTGACGGGGGACCACAGACGGGCTGAGGGCAAAGTACACCCCCCGCCCCCCGCCCCCGTGGGATGTGTGGGGCACCCCTCGGGCACTCCCGGGCGCCCAAGGACAAAGGGAAGGAAAGAAAAAACGGTTAACTGACAGAGATCACAGCGCTACAGGACACGGACCTCCATCGGTTGACAAATATCTTAGTAAACTACCAGAAAGAGCCAATCTCTTCCATAACCTGATCTCCAGAAGCCTGTGGGCGCCGTTTCCTGGAGCCCCAGCACCACCCTCCCCTCCAGTGACGTGGGCGCACGGGCGAGAAGGAGATGACAGGGACAGTCGTGTTTCCTCAGAACCCGCAGCCCATTCACAAGGACGGAGGCAGCTGCAGAGCGACGTTTGTCCAGGAAGCCCCGCCCCGCGATGGTAACACCTCAAAAGTTTTAACTAGACAGTGGGAAAAACTGTCCATTGTTTGGAGGAGTATTTTTTAAATATTAAAAAATAAATGGTCGTCATTTGAAAAAAGTATTGTTCTGGTAGAGTTCTCTATATAAACAAAGTACAGGAGTTATAAAATAGTATCGAAGGAAATATTATATTTCAAAGAATGATTTTTTTGAAAAAGTTCAGAAACCAAAAGTCAAGGCAGAAGTTTAGAAAAGAAAGTTTAAAAGTATGGACTTTAGGTGGACATTCGTCACGTAAACTTACCCAGTGTCCTTGACATCACAGGCAGAGCAGAGCTCAGGACCAGGATGGACACGCAGTTCCCAATGATCTGTGGGGGGTCAGAAAGAACACCGGCCGGTTAGGCTGGAGGGTGAAAACCGCACTCGGTCCCTTCACTTTCGGGGACCTACTGCACAGTCTACTTACCTTTACTGTTGTACGGGGTTTGGTTAGCTCCTCAATGATACTAGCCAATACAGAATTTAAAGAGAATAAGAAATGTTTTCTACAAACACTTAAAGTTGTATGTCAGTTCTGGAAGATATTTACAGCCTCCGGCACGAGTAGCAAGTTATGGAACCCTTGAGTTACTGTATACCTCGGCGCCTTGTACGTTACTGATGGAGGCTGCCAATTCTGAAAAGGTTTCCCTGTCACTGAAAAAGAGCGAATACATGTCATACTTCTGGGTAAACCTTTAAAGCCAGACTACTGCTCAAGACATAGAATCTGTTCAACTCCTGTAAGATTTAATACCGAAAAGCTAGAAATCTAAAACCGCTGAACTCTAGTGAGGCATTTCCAATGTGCCCTATGCGTCCTCTTTCATGTTAAATAAAAGGAGCTGAAAACGCTAACACTCACGGCCACGTGAGCTGCACGCCAGCACCCCACAGACAGGGAAATAAAGTACCCTGAGTGACTGCTCCCTGCTGAGACAGGCTGGGAAACGGGTGGTATGTGACCCAGGAAAAGGGACCAGCGGCTCTGACTACCGTAGTTCTTCTCCGGCGTCAGCCAGTGGGAGTATTTAAACCCACGCGGGGTCCCTGTACCCGGTCTTTGTTGTTCCACAACCAGTGACACACTGTAGGAAGTCAAATCAGCCTTGGACTACAGGATGTTTCTGAATAGAGCTCTTCCGTCTTGCTTTAATTGTTCAAATCTGAAATACTTGGTCTCTACTACTTGTAGTGACTAAGTTCTTCAGATTTCAAACAAGCTCCCTGAAGTACAGTTGGCACAATCAGAGTTCCTCATTAGCAGCACGTCGTCTTTAGAGGAGAAAAAGGCCTTTCAGGAGCCGTCGGCAGCCGGGCAGCCAGGCCCCAGCCCGCGCATTTACAAGTGAATGGAAGCCCCGTCCGAATTAAACGGCGCAGCGCAGCCTTTCCCCGCTCGTTCAGGTTCCGGAGCCCTTCCAGGTTGTGTTTATGCAATTTACAAACAAATACCCATCACCACAATGAGGCGCTCAGGGCGACGACGGCGTGGGACAGGTCATTCCCCTCGGAGGCAAGAGCGGGCGCGGCCGCCCAAGACTTTACCTTCGTCATGGTTGTGTCGTCCTTCTTGGGAATGAAGTTTCCAAAAAACCGGAGGCTGTAGAAACCGACGACAGAGGACACCATAAGATAGCTGTGAGAGTCAAGGGAAAACTCTCCGGAGAACGCAAGTCTCCTGAAGGTCTCAGTTGTCTTCAGAAAGTCTGAAGGCTCAAGGGAAAACAACAAAAAGCCACTTGGCTGGAGGAAGGCGGGCTTGCTTTTCCTCCTAGGCGAGCGTCTTGGTAAACTACCGCCGGCCCAGAAAACTGCACGGAGGACTGGGTGACGGGGTGCTGGCTTAGAGAAAGGATACAAAATCAAAATGATCTCGAGTGCAGCTCCCACGAAACCGAAAGCAGAGAGAGAAGCACTTCCTATCCCGGGGCCCTGTGGGCGGGAAATCACTGTTCAGAACTCCATGACACTATCCATTTGGTTTCCCTGAAAACTATTTCCTAGATATAGGAACTAGGAATGTTTAACACTCTGGAATAACATCTACATTTTTAAAGGACAATGAAATATGACATTAGAGTGAGCTCATCAACTAATTCAAGCACACGTTAACGATTTTAACAAACTCAAAACATCTCCCAACTATCTCAAATGTAATTTACTTATCAAAATGATACTACACGTATTGGTAAGTCCTGAATATTACTGGAAGAAACTTTTTAAACAGTACCATGGGAATAAATATATAATTATTTAAATGAATCCTAACATATAAAAATTATACTTAAAACATGTCACAGTAAGCTAAGCATGGAGAGGAGGCGAATGTGCATGTCCTATTTCCACACTTGAAAGTTTTCTTTCCCCAAATCTTCCTTAGGAATCCAGATGTTTTTAAAAATTATAACCTAACTAACACAGATGTTTTAAAATGTAATGGTATGCATTTTTCCTAAACATTATACCTACTGTCAAAACCTATCTTTAGCCAGAACTTAAAAAACAAACAGAGAAACTAATATTTATTAATGAGACCAGACAGGCAAAAAATAATTTGTTACTAAAGTAGGAACCACATTTTCAAAGCTTACCAATTAAAGGAACTATTCAAATATGAACTACTATTTTACTATCAGCTTTAATTATATCAAACAGAAATACCAGGAAAATTAGGAGTGTACAGTCAGGCTAATAAAAAATAAACCAATAAAGTGGTGTCTGGGGGGCTCAGTCGGTTAAGCATCTGACTTCGGCTCAGGTCATGATCTCATGGTTCATGAGTTCGAGCCCCACGCAGGGCTCTGTGCTGACAGCTCAGAGACTGAAGCTTGCTTCGGATTCTGCGTTTCTCTCTCTCTCTCTCTCTCTGCCCCTCCCCTGCCCATGCTCTGTCTCTCTCTCTCTCAAAAATAAACATTAAAAAAAATTTTTAGTAAAATAAAATCAAAATAAACATTAAAAAATAAATGAATAAATAATGTCATACATATCAGACATACATTCTAATTCTGACATAAAGAAGTAAGAATACCCATGGTAATTTCATATACATAAATAAGGCAAAGAATTTATCAAATTTTTCCTCAATCTTTTGAAAAGAAATGAAAAATACTAATAATAGAAAACTTATTGGCTGGGCTGAAAAACATTTTGGAAACATTCCCTGTGTCAAGAGAAGGCCTACAGGCAGGACTAAGGTGGTGTGATTCATTTACACAATCACACATGGACTCTACCAGGGAGGGTGAGTCCCTCTCGATGGCCCTGAGGGACGTACGGAAGCGGGCTGTGGGGACCCGGGACTCACGCAGTGCGTGGTATATAAAGCAGGGTCAGAAGCCAACACAGTAGGTGACTTCCCGCTCTATCCGTGAACTTGGGTCTAATCAAAAGCTAAAGAGCAGAGGAAGGAGGGCTGTTCAGGGCTGTCGTCTACCTGCGCAGTGAGGTGCCCGGAGCACGCGGGCAGGCTAGACGCCAGGCAGCGGAGGAGGGCACAGGTCCAGCAGGAGTTAGAGGAGGGCAGGACTAAATGGAGAATATGGCTGAAAACCTTCCCTTTGAAAGAGCAGGTGTCTCGTCTTAGACTCAAGGGAAGAAATTCAGGTTGACGTTGGCTTTTATCTACCAAAAGAAAGGTGTCTCATCTGGTTCAGAGGGAAAGGGGCACCGAGGTCGGAAAGAGTCTGGAAGTCCTTTCTACGGGGAACGGCGAAGCTCCTGACTTGGGAAAACATTTGAAAATGTTACAACACAAATACTATCTTGAGGAATCAAAAGTGCACAGAGACACCTAGAGTACGCCAGACACTAATCTATAGTGATAACTGCCTTCTATACGGAGAATATATCCAAATAGGCTAAAGGACGGAATGTAATAGGATCATCAACTTTTAAACAACAGAGAAAACAAAGTTAATTCGTGGAAAGGTGTACATCTGACTCTCCTCCAGTAACTAAACATTCGACTCAAGTTTCATTAAATGTGTGATTCTTTTGAAGCATAAGTCCCTACCAACCACGCATCTGGATCTTTTGCAAACACAATGAATCAATCTGATAAACTCCTTCAACGCCACTATTTCATGGAGTACACAACTTCTTAAAGAATTAAAACTAAGAACTTCAGCTAAGAAAATAATATACTGTGATACAAAGCCTAACAGGAAACTCTGCTATTTGATAAACGGGCTGGGCAGCCCAGAGTAGGAAATTAGAGACAAAAGTCACTGTTCACAGGCGCTGCTCACAAAGGGCTGTTTCCATAAAGAGCGTCACACAGCCTGAGACGCACCTGCAGAACGGTGAATGTTGTAAACTACTCACTTTAAAAGACTCAGGGTATAGACACAGAGCACTGGTGCTAAAGAAGAGACACTGAGAGCACTTTACCCGTGTTCCCTTCGGCATGGCTGTCTCGTCAACCAGCAGGCAGAGAATATTACAAGCCACCAGGAGGACCGAGATGAACTGCAACAGAAACACTGAGCGTCAGGTCCACTGCCCAGGAGTGCGGTGAACGCGCGTGCGTGAAAACACATGAGCAAATACACGCTTCAGAGCAACGGAAAGCGGTCAAGGCCCAGCTCCGCGAGTCCGCGAGCGGCGAGGGACCAAACCCACTGCCGAGGCTCCAGATCAAGGGCTAGTAAAGCCCCTGCCGAGCATCGCAGCTCCAAAGGCTGTGAGGGAAGTTAACCACACAGCTCCCGTCACCAGCCGGTTTCACCAGCCGGGAACCCACCGCCGCACGGACCCGAACAATCTTTAGGACGTTATCAGAACCACCCTGATGACAGAGTGTTCGGATCCGAGCGGAGTCTGAGACGGGCTGTCCGCACACCGTGCCTCTTCCTTCTAAACGACATGAGGGAATGAACTTCCTGCTTTCATGAGCAAACAGTTAATCTTGAGGATTTTTTAAAAACTGCCATTAATTTCCATTTTTACTCTATTGAGTCTTTCCAAATAAAGGTATAGATGGATTTTAAGCCTGTTGATAGAAAACCCGTTTACTAGAAACCATTTAGCTGAGGGAGCTGCCACACTCAAATAGCAAAGTAAACAACAAATAATTTGCTTTATTTAACGAGGCAAATAAATCCTTACGGTCTCGGTGAGGAGGAGCACCATGACAGCGGGGTACACCAAGTTTCTCTCCCACGCCGAAGCCTTTTTCCTCCTCTCTATTAGAAAAACACAACAAAACACAACAAAAGATTTCCAGAAGTTCTCTCATCCCAAAAGATTCATATTTTCACTCCTTATTGCTATAACCAGTATGTGTTATTTTTATATAATTCCTTTTTCAAAAACATAAATTTTTTATTTTTCTCTACACATTATAGAAATCAGAGTTTTAAAACTCACTTTCCTACATTAAGCAGCTCAATCCTACGTGCTCACGTTTTAGCTCTGCAAAGACACTTCAGTTGCTAACGAAACATACTGTTAATACACAGCTTACTATGAAAATAAAGGAATATTTGTATTCGATACAGATTTACATAACGATGCAGATTTGAGGGAAAAAAGGAGCAAGAGTAAAAATCCCCTCTAACCCAAAGATAAATGCCTCCAGTTCACTACAAGCTGGAGCAAACTTCTGGCTCCAATGACCTCCGTCCTATCACACCGATCCTCGCGCCACGAACGACCAGTGGAAACAAACCGAACCGAGCTGGGGAACCGAGCCGGGGAACCGAGCCGGGGAAGGAGGTCTGCACGGAGGAATCGCGGAGCTGCCGCGACGGAACTGAGGCGGACGTGCAGTGAAGCGGATCGATGGGCCCTCCGTCCGCACTGCCCTTCCCTGCGGTCAAGTCCGGCGTGTACCGGTCGGCCCGACATGGAGAAATCAAGCACACGTCCGCAGGGAAACAAAAATGACGCTGAAGCGATTCTTTCCGCAAACTCAACGAGGTCAGGAGGGCACAGCGTGGGGTCCGGGCTACCAGGGCAGCCAGCACCGGGGAGGCCACGCCGGAGAAAGGGAAGAAGAAAGATCCTAACATCCAGCCTCTGGCCCTTCAAGACACCATGGGCCGAGAGGGCGGCAGGGGGAGGCCCGGAGGGAGAGGCCCAGAGGTTGAGAGGGAGAGGCGGAGAGGGCGACAGGAAGGTACAGCAAACAGGAAGAGCAAAGCTTCCGACACGTTCACGTTTCCTTCGATAGAAACTAAAGCTGAGAGTTCACTAAGATGGTACAGGGGCGCCTGGGAGCTCAGTCAGCTACGCGTCCAACTTCAGCTCAGGTCATGATCATGAGGTTCGTGGGTTCAAGCCCCGCATCGGGCTCTGTGCTGACAGCTGGGAGCCTGGAGCTGCTTCAGATTCTGTGTCTCCCTCTCTCTCTGCCCCTCCCCTGCTCACGCTGTCTCTCAAAAACAAATAGACATTAAAAAAAATAAGACGAGGATGGTATAGAGCCAACAAGGACACACCCAGCCTCCACCTGGAAGCTACCGGCAAGCAGCCAGGCCGAGCGGCCAGAGACGGGCCCTCACGAAGGCCGCCGTCCACTGCGGGGTGACCGTCAGCCCGACAGGAAGGAGCCCTCCCTCCTCTCCCCGCCGACCAGAAGAGAAAGCGAGTCCTCTCAAGAAGAAGAAAGCATTATCCAGAGTTTCTACAGTTTTGTGCAAGAAATATCTGACAATCAAGTGTTACCTGGAGACAGGACGGAGAAAGAAAGAATAGAAACAGACTTTCCGTTTATCCAGACACTGAACTTACCAGAAAGAGGCCTTAAAATAACTGACTAATACGTTCAGAAATGTAAGTGACAAGATGGCAAATGCCATAATTTGAATCCAGAAAACAATTAAATGGAAATTCTAGAACTGAAAAATACGGGAACTCAGGTGAAGAGTGTAAGAGACAGTTTAGCGACAGGACGCAGCTGGAAAGAGTGAGATGGAGGCACATCGACGGAAAATAGCGCCGGCTGGAGAGCGTAAACCCGGCGGGGGATCAGAAACAACGTCCAGGCGGGAAAAGGTCCAGCTCGCGCGCCGCCGGAGGCTCCGGACACAAGAGAAGGAGTGGAAGCGGCACCTGACGGGGTAGGAGCCCACCGTCTCCGGAGTCGGGAAGACACACTGAGCCACACGCCGACGAAATGCCGCGGATGTCCAGAAGAACGAACATCAGGACAACCAAGCTGAGCACATCAGGGTAAAACTGCTAACCACGGACAAAAAGGAAATCTCCCAAGCTTCCAAAGGGGCAAGAAAACAGCTTTCAACCGGAAACCAGAAGACACTGGAAAGACATCTTTTCAATGCTGAAAACTACCAAATAAGAATTCTAAATTCTGTGAAAACACCCTGCCAATAAGAAGGCAAGGGACAAAGTTTTCAGATCAACAAAAACTAACAGAATTCATTGCCAACAGACCAGCAGTAGATGAAATGCTAACAGCTGTTTTTCAATCAGAAGCCAAATGAACACGGGAAACACAAGTCAAGGTCACATAAACTGAAACACCAGTGAAAACACTTCACATCCACTAAATCGGCAAAACGTAGCGTCCCCACCGCCACTGGGTGACCATGAAGTGGAGCAGCAGGAGGTCTCACTGGGAAACTCATTCAGCGTTATTTTAAAAAGCTGTAAACCCACAGACTCCATGATCCTCCGACTCCACTTCCAGGTCCGGACCCGGAAACAACAGAAGAGCCAAGAGATACCAGAAGAGGGCTGACGCCAATATTATTCATGACAGCAAAAGACAAGAAACACGTCAAATACGCACCAACAGCAGAACGAATCCAGGAACAGACAACATGATGTTGTTTACAAAGATGAAAATGACAGCAACCTACTTAATGGGAGGAGATATTTGCAAATTATATATCCACTTAAGGGTTAACATCCAAAATCTATAAAGAACTTGTACAACCAAACACCAAATTTAAAAATGAACAGAGGACTTAAACAGACATTTTTCCAGAAAGACATCCAGATGGCCAACAGGCACATGAAACGATGCTCAGCATCACTCATCATCAGGGAAACACAAATCAGAACCACACTGAGATCCCACCTCACACCTGCCAGAGTAACTAAATCAAAAACCCAAGTAACAGCAAGTGTAGGCAAAGACACAAAGTAAAAGGAACCGTCATGCACTGCTGGTGGGAACGCAGACTGGTGTGGTCGCCATGGAAAACAGAGCGCAGCTTCCTCAAAAAACTGAAAACAGAATTACCAGATGACCCAGGAATTCCAATGCCGGGTATTTACCCAAAGAAAACAAAAACTCTAATTCAAAAAGATACATGCACCCCAGTGTTTGTCACAGCATAGGTGACAATACCCAAGATATAGAAACAACCCAAGCGTGTAGACACAGACAAGTGGAAAAGGGAGATGTGATACATTCACACTTACACACACGCACACACACACACACACACACACACACACACAGGAATATCAGCCATGGAAAACAAAGTAACAAAAGGCAAACAAACAAAACCCCAGACTCCTAAATACAGAGAAACCCTGGTGACTAGCAGAGGGGCGGGGGGGTAGGGAGACGGGAGAAGTCGGTGAAGAGGATCCAGAACACACGGACCACACCGCGCACCGAGGAAGGCGCAGAATTGCTGAAGCGCGCATCACACACCTAAACCTGATGGAACACTGTGCGCTGATTATGCTTCAATAAAAAAGAGAAATAAAAACGAACACATTTTCAGTGACAAAACACTGGACTTCCATTTCAGGGGCCACTTTCCCACCCAGGCTGAAACAGCTAAGAAAGCAAAAAACACACACACAGGAAACAGTTTCGAGCCGCTGGCCGGGGGCCCACGGAGAGGCAGCGACCCCGGAGGGGTGCCCTGCGTCGCCCCCGCCCGCTGTCTCAGACGGTGTGCAGCGGCAGCACGGGGCGCAGGGCCGCAGGCAGGGCCCGCTCGTCCCTGGAGCTGAGGACAAACACTGGGAGCGAGGAGCGACCGAGTCAGCCAGACTGTGCACAGCCAAGCAGCCCAGGAAAACCCCCCCGAGAAAGAACCCCAGGGATCCTGAGAGAGTCCCCCCCCCCGGTCTTCGGTGGGGAAGTGTCGGCCAGGGCACACGGCAGGCACCGCGCAGCAGAAGCAGCACCCCCGCCGCGAAGGGCCAGGGACGGGCCCGCTCCCACACGGCAGGAACGGGGCTCAGGAACCGTGAGCATGTGGCCTTGACGTGGGAACACATGGCCCCACAGGAGCGTGGCTCTGCCCACCCCCCCACCGGCCTTCAGAGCAAGGGAGCAAAACCGCGCCCGGCGAGAAGATCATGGCGTCCGCTGTCGCGTCGGAAACTGCCAGGCAAGCGGAAAAGCAGAAAATACAACCAGTGACGGGGAGCCAAGTCGATCGACTGAAACTTACTAAGAACTCACACAGAAGTTCGAACTAGCAGATAAAAACATCAAAAGTGTTATTATCACCGTATTCCCTATTGTTTCAAAAGGAGGAGACAGACTAAACCTGTCAGAGTCATAGAAGGCATGAAACAGGTCTAAACGGGACCTCTAAATATAAAGCCTGCAGGGTCTGCGAGGAATACAGAGATGGGGCTAAGCGCAGATCACATGCTCAGCAGAAGGATTAGTGAACATGAAGATACAGTAACAGAAACTATCCAAAGTGAAACACACAGAGAAGAAAACCTAAAAAATAAAGGAAAATCCTTGAGTTCGGGGGCAGCTTCCAGTGTGCATGCACTTGGAGTCACTTAGGGGGGGGTGCAGAGAGGAAAAGGAAAAAACATTTGGAGAAATAATGGCCAAAAGTGTTTCAAATTAGATGAAAACTGTAAACTCCCAGATCCAAGAGACTCAATGAACCCAAAGAAGAAGCAGCATAAGGAAAACTACTCTAAAAGCACAGCTTAACCCAACTCTCCGAAGTCAGTGATAAGGAGGACATTCTAAGAGCAGAGAGAGAGAAAAGACAGCTTCCAAGATGAGGATGACAGATGACTTGTCAGGGATAATGCAAGTGAAGAGACCGTGGAGGGACAGCTCTGAACATCAGCTTCTGAAAAGTCATGTTACAAACCAAACAAACAAAAACGTGAATGGATACATGCTTATCCGCTCCCCAAACTAAAAGACGGTCTTCGTCGGCAGCTCTGGAGAGACGGGAAGCCTGTAACCTACACTGAACATTCCGTAATGTTTTGAATCTCTCAGGCTGCGGCCCCGTCTCCGGAAAGAATCCGAGGCGCACACACGCCAGTGAGGGACAAAAAGTAACGGTACCTAACTTCGTCTTCAGGGTCTTCACAGTTTCCAGTTCCCGTTCCAACTCCGTTACGTTGTGCTCCACTGACGAAGACAGTCCTGGTGAGAGCAAAAACATCTGAGGAGTAAACAACAGAGCCCCAACGGCACAGAACGGGCAGCCCTCACATTCAATTCAAAGACAAGATAACACACGACAAATCCTGATCATTGAGAATAAACACAAATGCTGGTCTGTGAGTCACAGAAAAGTGCGTCTGCTTCTTTACCACTTCAAACACCCAAGTTCTTGGGGCTGAAACACCACGCGTTTCCTAGAGAATACCTTACTTGGCTTAAATGTTTAATCGATCTCTTGTTAAGTTTTTATTAATGCCAGAAATATCGAATGCTTATTATAGAAAGTGAACGAAATTCAAGAGCTCATTCTCCATCCCACCTCCCGAAAGTGACACTCAGTAACGGCTTGGTGGGTGCTTCCACACTTTTCTTTACACCCATGAAAACATTCACATATCCATCTATACCACACACATGGTTTCTGTCAGATGCTGTGTAAGAATGGGTTAAATTGGACACGTTATTTTACCACTTGCTTTCCCAGCCAACGAGACATCCATGTTTACAGAGTGCCAACTCCGTTAACATCTGAATAATATTCCACAGCATGGATTCCCTTCAATTTTATTCAGAATTACTCCGCTTCCGACTTAACATCAGGTTTTTCTCTGTTTTTTGCAACCACAACGTTGCAACAAAAATTTTGTATGCACGTCCAGTACACGCTAATGCAATTGCTTTTGCAGGACGGATTCTCAAAATTCTGAGTCACAGGGTGTAAGCATTTACAGTTAAGAGACATTTAAGGGTTATTCCCTTCCAAATATTATAATTTATTGTAATGATTTAAATTATTGTAATAATGTCCATTTCCATTTATAGCTTTTGAAGGTATCTATTTTCTAATATCCTCCCTTGCACTAGATGCTGTAGTTCTTGAATTTGATGAATAAAAAATGTTTTCTTATTGTTACTTTAACATACATTTCCCTAAATGTGGTTCAGCATCTTTTCATATTTATTTACCACGTGGATTTTCCCTATTCATACTTTCTGATTTCTATAATGACTTGCATTTCTCCATTTTCTATTTTACATGTTCAAATCTGAAATGGATAAATTAAAATCCTCCACTTAAAATGCACTTTTGTGGACTAGGTTTTCTCAGTTTTTAGAGTTCTTTCCATTATGTATTTGTATCTGTCTGCTAAGTTTTCAGGTTCCTAGAAGACTATCAGGCCCTCCTTAAAAATCACACCTTTTATTACTAATGACCCACTTTGTGTTTAATGTTTTTCAACTTCAATTCTACTTAGTGGACCTTAAGTTCTACTTTCTTTCTGTTTTTACATGCCTCACCTATTTACTGATTTATTACTGACTTACATGTGGCACACAAAAAAGGACTGAAATTCACGGTAGGTATGTCTGTGTGTCTATCAGCTGACTCTTATTCGAGGTTTAACCTTATCAGTTAGAGTTCCTTGGATATAAGCAACAGAAATGGGTGGACCGGTCACAGCAGAAGAGGAACTCACGAGGCTGCGAGAGCCGGCGGGCACACTTCCGTTTTCCTGGAAAGGAGCGGCACCAGCGGCCGGGCGCTCCCAGCGGCAGGGACAGATGGCCCGTCTCCTCTGACTGCGCGCTGCGTGGCTCAGTTCCAACGACTCTCCGTCTTTATGTTCCCAGGATGGAGAATAAAACTTTCAGTCTCTCCGTTGCTAGGACCAAGAATAAACTTCCAGTGTCCTGCCCGAGGGCCGAGCCCAGGAGTCGCATGGCACTCCTTCGGTGGGGGGGCAGGGACTCTGACCGCAGCTCCACAGATGCGATCAAATGCGAGAAACAACAGCGCCACGCAGATGCGTCACTACGACAGACACGTGACTAACCCGGTCCGATGGGCTCTGTTCTTTAACAGTGGAATTCAGCCCATTACATTTAGTGAAATATGGTATTTGCATTGGAAGAAGTTTGTATAACAGCTGATAAACTTCATCTTATACCTTCCATATTACTTGTCTTAATTTTTAAGTGTTTTTTAAAATTCAACAAATTTTTCAATGTTTATTTTGAGGCAGAGAGAGAGGGAGAGAGAATCCCAAGCAGGCTCCACATTCACTGCGGATCCCAACTCGGGGCTCATTCTCACAGCTGGGAGATGGTGACCTGATCCGAAATCAGGAGTCAGATGTCTGATGAACCAACTGAGCCACCTGGGTGCCCCTTAAGGATTTTTTAAAAATTCTATCTTTATTAAAATGAAATGTGCACATAGTTCTGAGTGCCAAATCCATTCACAAGGTACGTGCGTCCACGCTGACCTTCCTCCCGATTCTACCTCCCAAAAGACCCCGCTTCAAATTACTTAGCTGACTCTTCCAGCGTTTGTCTTCCTACCACTAAGTAAACAGCTGCCCTTGCTGGGTCCTGGTTTCCAGCTCCTAGTCATAACCAGCGCCTTCCTACCACGGGAGGTAAGGACAAGTCTCTGCAGGACACACACCCTGGCACCCCACCCCCCCCCCAGCGTGGATCACTGGGCAGTGTGCTCTCATCAGTGTGCAGTGTCTGCACTGTTACGACAGAAATGCCATCTGCTGTTGCCCAGGTACAAACTACGGTTCGCTTCCTTTTCTTCCACAATATTCTTCTTCCCACGCCTAGAATTAGTAATCTTTTTCATTTGGCTAGTTTCCTATGTGCTTGCCACACCTCAATGCCAAAGTTTCCTCCCAAGCGCCTTTTCCTCTTGGTGTTCAGACGCCCGTTGATAGCACTCGCGTCGTTCCCGGAAGCAGCGTCTCCCGGCGTCGCTGGCCCCCGGCCCCGCTGCCCTCCTCCTCGTGCTGCGTCTCTTCCGGCCGACACCGCCCGCTGCCTGCGCCCTCCCGGTGGAGGGCCTGGCCCGCAGCGGCTTGTGCAGGACAGGGGAATGGAAGGTAGTATTTTTGAAACGACGCAAGTCTGGATATTTTACCTTTGCTCCTAGCGTTTGGTGAAATATGGAAATCTAGGGCAAAACGAAGCTTCCCGCAGAATGGTAAGTCACGTTCCATTGTTTCCAGCACGGGTGGCGCGTCTGGGAAGCCCCAGGTTCTTCCTGCCCCTCGGAGGATGACTGCTCTCCATTCTGTGACACGTGTGGGACCTCTGTCCCCAGGGTTCTCGTGGCGAGTCCATGTCCACGGGCCACCTGGGGCACGAGATGAGCCCCTTCCACATCCAAATTCTCACCCTTTGGGCCTGAGACTTTTTTTTTTTTTTTTGGTTTTGTCATTTCCCCCTTTCTCTCCTGTCCCCATTTGGAGTTCCTAATATTTGCCTGCTTAGATGTCCTAAACTGGTTCTCTAATACTCTTCAACCTTTGCTCCCGTTTTTGTCTTTATCTTCCAGTCCTTTGGATGGTTGGTATTCCCAAGTACCGAGAGTCCCTTTCGGTTCACTAGCGACTCGGTTTTCACGGAGGCCTGGCCTGCCTCGTGGCCGCGATCCTGGCTCCCCACGGGGTGTTCACCCCAGATTTATTTTCCCATATTCTCCTCTAGCGTCTGCTCCGTCTCCCCCAGGGTTCTTCAGTGCTTGGCCCCTCCTCTGAAGCGGCTCAGAAGTCTGCTGAGCCTGAGTCGTCGGCCCGTATTTAAGAGTGAAGCACTAGGGGCACCTGGGGGGCTCAGTCAGTTAAATGTTCAACTCTTCATCTCAGCTCAGGTCTTGATCCCACGGTCATGAGTTCAAGACCTGCACTGGGTGCCGGGTGGAGCCCAGGGTGAAGCCCACTTTTTTTTAAAAAAAAAGGTGTTTTTTAAATTTTTAGTAATGTTTATTCATTTTTGAGAGACAGAACATAAGCAGGGGAGAAGCAGAGAGAGAGGGGGAGACACAGAATCCGAAGCAGGCTCCAGGCTCCGAGCTGTCAGCACAGGACCCGACGAGGGGCTCACACTCACAAACCATGAGATCATGACCTGAGCCAAAGTCGGATGCTTAACCAACTGAGCCACCCAGGTGCCCCCAAATTTTAAATTAAAAACAAAAGGACGAAGCACTAAGCATGCTAATTTGAAACTCAAGACTGAGTGGTGGCTGGCTTGGACTTGCTGCCGGGTGACCCAGCAGGTCCTGGGGGAGCACGCCCGCTGCTGGCCTCTGCAGGGCTTTCCTCGGGGCGGAGTCCGCCGAGGCTCCTCCATCTCCTCCTCCATGTCCACACCAAGGGGGACGGGCGCCTGGAGGCGCTAAGCCCTCGCCCCCACAGGGTCCCCTGCTCTGCCCGCTCCCAGGGCCCGCCTCTGCTTCACTCTCTGGGAACGACCCTCCGACCCTCCCTCTTCGTGGGGCAGGAAGGAGGCAGTGCCTGGGGCCTCAGATGGAGGGAAACGATGTGGGGACCAAATCGCTTCACAGACAGGATTTTCAACCAACCCTCCGCTGCATCTCCACTTCCGTATCAGGAGGTCCCACTGCCTGAGACTTGGGGGGATTCGAGGATATGAATCAAGCACAGATAGCTTGGGATTTAGCCTCGAGAGTCTGCTAACCTTGCCGCCTCTAAAATGTTCGCAGGTCTGCCAAATTCCAAATTTTTATTGTGGTTGTTTTTCAAGTTCTCCTTCTCTAAACCTCAACGTTCTCGTCTCTGAGATGGGGTGTGAAACTGATCCACTGATCGCTTCTCGGCCTTTTGGCTAAGATCAAGTGAAACTGATCCACTGAATCAAAAATCTCAACTCAAAGTAGCTTAAAAAAGAAAATAATTTCATGAAATTAGAAGTTTAGACACAGAATGGGCTTCAAAGTGGGTTTTCCCACAGCTCAACAGTGACATCCAGGGACTGAATCCTGCCATCCACAAGTTGGCTTATTATGAAGACTGGTGGCTCTTTCCCCTTTCGTGTCATTTTGCTCCTTATTTCCTCTTTTCCAGCGAGTGGAGTCTGTCTATTCTGTTTCCCCGGGTCGGTGTGGCACTTCGGCGGCGACTCTCTCTCTTAACGCAAGTGGACTTGTGTTTGTTTTCAGTGTAACACAGTCTTGGCCCCACAACGACGCTCTTGACCGCGTCACCTTCCCGCACCAAGGGGAAGCCTTCCCTGTCCGTTTATCTGTTCTTTCCACCGCTTCCCACCCACTCCTCCTAAATCCTGGACGTTACTGAGATTGCTTTAAAAATATTTAATATATGATTATTAGTAAATTTTTCTTTCTCCGTAGAAGTTGTCATTTCCTTAACACCTAGGATAGCACCTAGCACAAATCAGACACTCGGTATACAGATATGAAATGAGTATCTTTTTTTACCCTAATATACATACATCTTTATAAACACATGAGTTTTTAACTACAATCTTCCCCCTCCAACCCTTAAAACTAATGATAATATCCAGTACTCCTGAACAGGTCACAAACAGGAAGTGTGATGTCGCTCTCTCTCCTTTATTAATTATTTTTCTCTGTGAAAGCATGTGAGTTGTTTTACCATCGTTAGCATCATCATTCTTGGAACTCAACAGTCTTACACAGTGAGTCTAGATCTTTTAAATGTCTTATTTAGTCATCTTGTCCGGGACTCTGTGGCCTTTCCTTCAACACCCGGACACGCTCGCCTGTGACCTCCGGGGTCCGGAGTTTTCCGCTTGCTCCCCTTCCCCCTTCCAGAGGCTTGCTGTTTGGAGTAGGCATCTCGGCTCTGCAGTCACGTCTGCCATTGCACTGTCTCCTGGTCTTGGTGCTTCCGCTCTGGGCCGTGACAAAGCCCCCCACGTGACTCTACCAGACATTTAGCCCAGTTTTCCGGGAGACCGCGCTCGTCCCTGACCGCTGAGGTCACACGGCGCCCTGAGCTCACGCCTTACACCACACGCATGTATCAGCCCCACCTCTCGAGCTCAGGAGCCTGAGAGCAAGGCGCCAGCGGGCCCGGGCTCCGTCTGGGGCTCTGCGGGACAACGTTCCCCCCTCTTTCTCCAGCTTACCTAGGAGCTGCCCACGTTCTTTGGCTCATGGACCTTCTTCGGGTCACTCTATCTGCTTCTACTGCCACCTCTCCTTCTGTGACCACCTGTGACAATGCTGTGAGGCCACCGGGCCTGGCAGATCATCCTGGATATCCTGAGACCCGTCAACGAACTGCCTCGCCAAGTCCCTTTAGCCATGGAGCGGCCGCGTTTAAGGCTCAGGGTGGGTCAGGGCCACCGTCCCTCCTGCCTCAGGACTAGTTCACCTTTTGTCTACTAAATTTTTAACTTTTTTTCCACATTCGAGGTGGCCTATCTTCTCTAATTACGTCTCCGCAAAAGTTCCTATTACTCCTTTCTGTCCCTCCACTGGCTGCTCACTTCCACGGGGCTCCGTCGTCCTGGGTCCTCCTGCCGCCGTCAGCGCTCAGCCTTGGGCGAGTGCGTCCTTTTCTTTCCGCCCCGCTCTTGTCCCCGCCACACCTCGTCAGAGCAGACGGCCGGTCCGACAACGACAAACCATTCCCAGGGCCCAGCAATTCCTGCTCCGGGGGCGTGGGGAGAACCGCCCAGAAACACCGATTCAGGAAGCGGCAGCCTCGGGCCGCCGGGGTCCCTCCAGCACCAGCGCTCCTTTCTCAGGGGGAGAACGAGCGCGGGCCGTGGCCGAGGCCGCGAGGCGGCTGGCGGGCTCAGGCCGCAGTGGGGGCCGGCTCCTTCTCCGAGGCCCCCGGGCCCGCACGTACGTCCAGTCTCCCCGGCTTTGCAGGGAGGGCAGTGCTGCCCCCTCCACCTCCTTCCCTGCGTCCGTCCACATGCTGCAGAAAGTCAGGGCCTTCCCCCTCCTCGAACGCACGGAGAAGTTACAGTGGTGCTGGGGCTCCCGAGTTTAATCATTTTACTTGTCAACAGGTAATTGCCATTTATGGGAGAAGAGGGTGAAGACAGATTTTCAGGAAGTGTGGCCCAAAGCTACAAAACTTTGACTATAAATGTAGTTTAGAGTTTCTAGGAGCCAAAGCACAAAGGGAAACAATTAAGTTACAGAATTAATGAATATTTCCCTCCAAGAAGATCTGCAGCAAGATGAAATCGCATTTTAAATTTTCAAGTATCTCTGAATCAAAGCTTAAACTACACGCTCGTCTTACCTCTTACTTTTTATCGCATTTCTTCATAAATCATATGGTGTGTATCTGTAGTTAATGCTCATTTCAGTTCTCTATCTGATTAATTACAAACACAACTTGAAACTGCACTGCATTCCCTGTATTTGTAAAGAAGATTATGCCAGGAACCAGCTCAGTGCTAGAAACAATCGTCTGATGAGGATTCAGAAGCCTGAAAGGAAACAGAAATCAGGACACACAGGACTCCAGCTGCCGATTTCAGGGCACGCGAAGACAGAAACGCCTGCTTTGCGGCATGACGTCCTCGGAGCCTCGCAAACATCCAGGTCAGTCACTGAACCTTCCAAAGGAACACAAACTTAGGAGGGACTTCCGGAGCGCCGCGTTTTTATTTGCAGGGGACACAGTGCCAGGCACACGAGACACAGTTAACAAGTGCATGGCTCGGCTGGTTAAGCGTCAGACTCCCGATTTCAACTCAGGTCACGATCTCTCGGTTCGTGGGTTCAAGCCCTGAAGCGGGCTCCTCACTGACAGTGCGGAGCCTGCCTGGGATTCTCTCTCTCTCTCTCTCTCTCTCTCTCTCTCTCTCTCTCTCTCTCTCTCTCCCTGCCCCTCCCGCTCTCGCCCTCTCTCAGAATAAGTGAATACAATGGTAAATAAACACTGGCTGACTCGCGTATAAAAATGAAGAATGCATGTATTCTCACCATCTTCAGACAGAGCGCGCGCTCATTAAGTGACTAGATTCATCTGGAATAACACAATTTTCGAAGACATCACACCCTTTACTGTGCATGTACCATCTCCTGAGGGAGAGGAGCAGCCCGTGCAGCCAGGATGCCCCACTACAAACGACCGAAAGGAACGGGGCCGATCGTGAGCCACCAAGACATACCCCAAACAGGCACTGGAATGTTACGTGAATTTAAACTGCGCTGGGGGAAAACTCGTCAGAATATCCTGAACAACTGTACCAGCCTTACTTTATTTCAAAATGAGTCTCACATGTTCCATGTCAGCATCGTCTAGTCAATAAGTCAAATTGGTAGACAAAACCTGTTTGGACTAGTCATGAAAAATAAAAAGGGATTCTCCAAGAAAACCACAAAGCAGCTCATTTAAGGTCAATTTAACGGTATTACTCTGTTTTTCTTCCAGCCACGACGTAAGATTTCACTACCTCAAAGGAAATTATAAGAGGATCTATTTGCATTTCCCTAGGTGATTGGCAGTTCAACACCAATTAGTTCAAAATTACACTGTTACCAGCGTGCAATAAAAACACCACCTTTCATCTTGCTTACACGGGTAAGAATAGCTTCAGAGGCAATAACTTTGATCAAATAAGTATTTTTGATCCTGCCCCACCCGTCTCTTTGGACTCAGGAAACTAACAGCTGAAGGCAGCTTTTCCCAGCTCTATTCTTAAGCTGAAAAGCGAGTGCGGTATTGAAACTATTTTGCTTCCAAGATAACAAAATTTCCCAAAGCCCAGCATTTCTTCAGCAACTAAGCCTTAATATACAGACAGCTTTAACTGACATTCATATGTTATTATTTAATTTAAAATATATCATGCATTTTTAAAAAATAAACGTAAATCTCTAACTTGGTATGTAAACAATTCAAATAACATGAAGCAATAAAACAATCTCCCCACGTAACCCAGTGTCCTAAACTGAGTCTCAGAACAAATACTTAGAAGCAGACACCTCAAGAATAAACAGGTTTGTTTTTCATTTAATTTTTTAACATAGAAACAAGAAAACCTGCTACCGGGACACCTGGGGGGCTCAGTCAGCTGAGCGTCCGGCTTCGGCTCAGGTCATGATCTCACGGTTTGTGGGTTCGAGCCCCGCATCAGGCTCTGTGCTGACAGCTAGCTCAGAGCCTGGAGCTGCTTCAGATTCTGTGTCTCCCTCTCTCTCTGACCCTCCCCTGCTCACACTGTCTCTCTCTCTCTCTCTCTTTCTCTCTCTCTCTCTCTCTCTCGCTCTCAAAAACAAACATAAAAAAAATCTGCTCATAAGTAACTCTAAAATTTTGACTGCACGTAACACGTCAAACTGACGGATATAATCTCTAGTCACCAGAATGTGAGGTCTCTCAAGTACTTCCGATTATTCCTAGTCACTCAGGCACATAATTCTGTTCTTTAAAGCCCAAGACCCCTAGAAATTCACAGCGAACAGTCCTGATCCCCGAAACAAACCCCATCGCGGCTCAGCACTGGGCCGCGGCTGACCAGGCCGACCCAGGGAGCTTTTGCGAACCGCAACCTGCAGACTCACCCCTGTGGCCTCCATGTCAGCGCCAACCAAAGCTGCCGCCGCCTAGAGAAGACGACAACCCGCACGCGCACTCTACTTCCACTCCGCCGGCAAAGCTGTCATTTGGTAACATGCCGGCTTCTGTGTACTCGGGACACAGCCCCGGAAGTATGGCTAAATACAGGACCAAGTCACAGAAGACTGTTATATCAAATGCAATAGGAAAATTCAAATACACATTCACTGTAACTGACCACAAGCAAGACAAAAGATATTTAAGAACCAGCTTTAAGAACATTTATAAAAAGCTATATAAATTAAAGTAACTGTTTGGCTTTTCTCTTTTTACCATAGATGTAAGTTATTGGCAGATCTTAAGCTGCACATTATTTTTTCAGTTTCACATCTGTCTACAGTATCAGCAGGAATACCATCATCCAAATATGTTGTGGTTGAACAAGTGACTCGTGTGTATTAAATTTCTCTTCCGCTAACAAACGGAGATCATGGACATCCAGGACCTAAATCTCCGGGAAGACACTTGACCCTGGCCGTCCCAGTCCGTCACTCCGGACCGCCCTCCAGCTGCCGGCACCACGGTATTCTTACGTCTTCCCAGTCCCTCTCTTCCCGCCACAAACCACGTGTTCGGGCCACACTGCTGTCAGCAGAGTGAGTGCGCAGTACTAGAAGCCGACTGACCTGTAACCGGGAGTCTCTCACTGCTTCAGACGTTTGGACCCAAATATTGGTCATCTTATTAGAAAGAAACCATTTAATAAGATCCACCAGCAGAATTAATATTCTTTGCTGTTAGCTCAGTAACTCAAGAGATTACTAAACACTTTCTTCCGTCTCAGCACCGTCTCGGTCACAGTCCTGCCTCTGTCACCGCACCGCCTCGGTCACAGTCCTGCCTCTGTCACCGCACTGCCATTCAGTGTAACGGTTTTGCTATGTGTGTCTGCTGTTGGCGGGAGCGGATCAGTCAGGGAGTCTGACCCAGGGCCTGATAACTCTGAGACGTTCTCAACTTCAGCGACATGAGCAACCGCACCCCGCGCGCTGAGAACAGCCCCGCGGGACCGCAGAAGAACCCCGGGGCGAGGCCGGATGGAAGGATGCAGACGCCCGAGACCAACGCTGGTCCGACTCCCTCCCAGCGCGAAGGCGGAGACACAGAGAAGCCCAGCAGCCTGCCCCGCAGGGAGGACCGAAGGGGCCTGGGGCAGGGTGCTGCCGCCGTGGCCTGGCCGCCTCCGACCCGTGATCGGTGAGCAAGAGTCCAGGACCGACGGCGACCACATGCTTCCCACAGGCCACCGGAGTCCAGGCAAAGAGCGAATGTGGTTTTTCCATCTTTGATTGTTCAGAACACGAAGCTCCTGCCCCGGACGCTGCACCACAGCGGGGCGGGCGCGTCGGCTGTGCTCCCAAGAGCGAGGAATTAATACAAAGCTTCAATGAAAACGCCTTCTTTAAAAGATCAAAATCAAGCAGAAAAGTAACTGCTACTCAAAGCGCTATACTAACTTTTTATCATGAAGATGAAAATAGCACCTCACAAAATTGAATTGAATCATTAAGTTCAAAGTCTGCAATATTTTTAAATAAATTACATTAAAAGAACTGTGAGGGTTTTGAACTTAAACAATAAAAAATAATTCCTATTCATTATGGCACTTCTAAAGTTACCCGGTACACCCATAGGCTATATACACACGAAAGCTAATTATCTCAATTAATGCTGTTGCATGACTTAAACATTTAAACATGCTAATGATCTATGCATCCTCTTAATCCCGGGGAGGCATCACAAAAGCGCTTCTGCCACAATTAATATAATGGGACTTTCTGTTGGGCTCCTCTCCTGGGGTCCCGGAGTGGAAACGGATCTTGGTGCTCATGTTTCATGGCCTGACAATGGGAGGAAACCACCTTACTTCTGCTTCTTCACGAACACCCCAGGGCGTAAGGTCTCCGGCCCTGGAGCCTGGCTCGTCTTCAGAGCCCTCTGCTGCAGGCCGTCCACAAACTGGGCCCACGTAATTCTTTTATCACCAAATTTTATTTCTTCTTCCTCTTCACCTCTTTATGGTAAAATGACAACTTCCCATCACGCACAGTTCTCATCAGTTTACTCACTCATGCTACAAGCACTCACCCCCAACCCACGACGTGACTGGGGAGGGCACAGGGTCAGTACAGGAAGAAGAAAACGAACCAAACCGCCCGCCCCTGGGGAGTCGTGTTCTATAGAGAGATGGCAATATATAGAAAGTAAAGCAGCAGGGCAGCGAGTGGCAAGCGCTACAGGGAAGCACACAGCAGGGAAGGGGAAGGAAGGGGCAGAGGAGAGGCGGTGGTGGTGACCCACCGCGAGCGGAGGGGCCTCTGGGTAAAGGCCTAGCAGACAGGAGGCGGGAGGGAAACGCATGGTGAGGCCCTGAGACCGGAGGTGACGGGTCAGGGAAGAGAAGGAGACGGCAGGGCGGGAAGTCAGAGGTACGCGGGGTGCAGAAAGAGGGCCAGCGACAAGACTGGCCTTCACACAGACCGAGGGGGGACACCCCCGGCTGGCTCTGAGCACGCAGGTGAGGCCATGTGACCTGCGGCCTCAGCACGCTCTCTGACTTATCAGGTCAATGACAAACGCAGGCAGGCTAATCAGTAAACTACTGCAAAAATCGAACCAAGAGGTGACCGTGCCTAAACCAAGGTGGTGACACGCAAGTGCATACTCTGAAGCCAGACAGCTTTGCAAACGGAATCCGTGTGGGGATGGAGGTAAAGAGACTCCAGAAATCAGCATGAGCGCCTAGAAGAACGGATTCACCACCTACAGAGGCCAGGCCGGCTCGGGCAGAAGCAGAACCAGGGAATAAGATGGTGAGCGGACTTTGGAAAAGATATGTTTAAGGGGCGCCTGGGGGGCTCAGTTGGTTAAGCGTCCGACTCTGACTCAGGTCATGATCTCACAGTTCATGAGTTCAAGCCCCGCATCAGGCTCTATGCTGACAGCTCAGAGCCTGGAGCCTGTCTTCAGATTCTGTGTCTCCCTCTCTCTCTGACCCTCCCTTGCTCGCGCGCGCGCGCTCTCTCTCTCTCGCTCTCTCTCGCTCGCTCGCTCTCTCTCTCTCTCTCTCTCTCAAAAATAAATAAATAAATAAATAAACCATTAAAAAAGGCGCTGTGTTTAGGATGCCTCTCCGGCATCTGAGCAGAGAACCCACCAGACGGACGAGGCGGTGAGAGGCGCGGCCGGTCGCCCGCAGCCGGTATTCACAGCCCAAGACCAGGTGAGGCCACCACGGGACGCAGGCAAGGAGCACGGGAGAGGTCAAGGACAGAGGCAGGAGGCGCCCCGGTGCGGCGAGGCTGCGGACACGAGGAAAACCAGCAGTGTTTGGGAACCAAGTAAATGAAGAGGACAGTGGTGAGGAGTGCAGACGAGGACCCCGAAGTCACCAGGCACCGTGACTGCAGCGTGTCAGCGGGGACTGGAGGCAAGAGTGCGTCCCTGAGTGCTGGAACAAACCGGGGAGTGTACAGCCCACGACTGCCGTGTAGACAGGCCAAGCAATGAGGCGGGGAGCCAGAGGGACGGGCAGTGTAGACAGACCGGTTCATGTCCTCCCTCCTTCCTCCCGCTCACTCACTGGTTCTAGTGAGATCACAGCGTGTCTCTAGCTGAAGGAAACGATCCGGTTGGGGGAGGACTGGTTACATGAGAGTCCAATGGCTGCAGGCGAGTCCTTGAATCGGGGACGAGACGCCGCAGCCGGTGCGGCCCCCAGGAGCGCGGCCGGGCAGCCACAGCACGCGGAGCAGGGCGGCGGGCAGGGGGCCGGCCGGCAGGGGAGGCGCGCGGCGGGAAAAGCTTGTGACCACCCAGGCGCTCGCCTCCTCCTCTCCAGGAGAGAGGAGCCGGGTCGGCAGCGGAGCGCGGTGGTGAAGTCTCAGGGAAGGGAAGACAGAAGCGGTCCCGGAGGCGAGCGCGGAGCGCATTTAAGACACTGTGCGTGCATGTAGAGCAAGGCCGGGCACGGGCGCCCGGGGTGGGCAGAGCAGGCCGGGTGGGCAGAGGCCGGGCTGGGTGGGCAGGGGCGCCCGGGGCAGGCAGAGCAGCTGAGAGGACCGCTCCGGACAGGCCTGTGCCAGCCAGGCGGGCTGGATGGGTCACCCGCACGGACGCTGAGGTCACCAGTTGTTGACAGGCGTCATGGCCAAGAGGACGATCACGAGTGAGGAGCTGATGCCCTCGAGGGTGGCCGAGGAACAGTCTGGAAGGCCAAGAGTGAAGGGAAGAGGGAGAAGCAATGGGGTCACACTCTAATGACACGCGGTTCAAGGTGTCCAAAGGCAGCAGAAGAGAACAAGAGGAGCGAGGCGAGGCACGTGGCAAGGACAGAGCTGCCACCTGGCCAGGACTGGAAGCAGCCTGTGCTGGGAGAGCACGGGGTCCACGCGGTTCCTCCCGGTACGCGCGGCGTCAGGAGCTGGGGGACAGCGGGAAGTCAGGTCAGAGTGGGAGGCAGGAGGTGCGGGGGGCAGACTTGAGACAGGGGTCCTGGAGACGCGGGGCTCCTGAGGCTGGCTCCCAGGGAGGGGAGGGGCAGGCCGTGTGCCGGGGACGCCGGGAGCAGGAGCCCTGCTGGGGCAGTAGTGGCTTCCGGAGCCATCAGAACAGGGTGGCTCATGATCTAGGGCTCATTCCTGCCCCGGGAGCACCCACACCCCACCCCCTCCTGCCCCAGGACCACGCACACCCCTACCCCCTCCTGCCCCGGGAGCACCCACACCCCACCCCCTCCTGCCCTGGGAGCACCCACACTCCACCCCCACCCCCTCCTGCCCCGGGCACGCACACCCCACCCCCTCCTGCTGCCCCGGAAGCACGCACACCCTACCCCCTCCTGCCCCGGAGCACACACCCTACCCCCTCCTCCAGGAGCACGCACACCCCCAGATGGGCTCAGAGCAAACAATAAAGCTATCTCAAAGTCCCCTGGGGTGTGCATCACGCGCTCGCAAGCACACCAAGAAAGCACACTCAATGGCCACTAGCAAAACACAACCATGAATTCTGGGGTAAATCACTGCTATACATTTTTTTTAAATCTTTTACTCTTATTATTCTGCAATTCTTTTCAATAGCCCAGAATAAAAAATATTTTAGGAGGCTGGGTAGCTCAGTCGTTGAACGCCTTGATTTCAGGTCATGATCCCAAGGCTGTGAGATTGAGCCCAGCATCAGGCTCTGCGCAGAGCATGGAGTCTGCTCAAGGTTCTCTCTCTCTCTCTCTCTCTCTGCCCCTTTACCCTGCTTGCCCAAGCTTGCTCTCGCACTCTCTTAAATTAAAAAAAAAAAGTTTTTAATTCACCTTTTAAAAATAATTTAAAATACAAAATTTTGTTACAACAAAATACATCTGACGCAATACTAGATTACAGAAACCCACAGAGATGATTCCCACTACTAACCTTTCATGGTCTATACTTTCTTTAAAAACAGCAAACCATAAAGCCCTGTTGTTAATCTGACCCCCCTCTGCGCACGCTGGGAAACACCCTCTCCTGAAGCTCAGTCTTCATCTCCGTCAGCCATACGCCCATTTCGCTACAGAACCATTTATGCTACAAGCCTGTTGTTTTCCACCCGAAACCGTCCACAACACTACCGAGCCGCGAATGACAGAATGACAGCGACTTCCCCGAAGTGTCATGAGCGCGTCAACGCAAAGACTTCACCAGCCTGCAGCAGAGCGGCCAGCCACGGCACGCGGCCAGCCAGCGGCAGAAGATAAAACTATGCTCAGATCACACTTAACCTCTCCAAAGGGGACTTCTGTGCCAGTCAGGGCATTTTGTGTGTTCGGGCTTGGCTTCACTTTCTAACACATCCAGCCTTCTGGCAAAGACTTCTTTTTCAGTGTTTTTAGATATAATGAACGCATTTGAATTTGAGGAGCCGAAGGATCTAGAAAGTTATGGAGGGACTTTCTCTTCCCTCTGTGCAAATGAAAAGTGGGAAAAGGCTGTGTTTTTGACGTGGGTTTGTTTTGACTCAACCCAAATTCTTAAACTCGCGGCGCACTGTCTCGGACCCTCCGGGGGCCGGAGCCTCCCGGTCTGTGGGACGGATGCCTGTGCGGCACAGGCTGCGGCTTCCCAATTCAGCAGGTTCACTGCGCAACAGCACCGTGACCCAAGCAAGACGGATTTATTCTAACGGTTACTACTTCCATGAAATCTTATAAAGCTGACAGTATTGGGTAAAGTTGCAATTCTGAAATTAAATAGGCTCAAATGTTAACATAACTTTATTAAAGTCAGAAGAATAAAAGATACACGTAGTGCCAGCCTAAAAGTTATTGGTACCAAAGGGTACAGTATTATTGACAGGATTCCCTAAGATAGATAAAATCTAAAATTCTTTCACCTAAGAATAAAGCTCTAAATGTTAGCACCACTTTTTAATTGATGATTTAAATTCACTATTTGTCACTGAAGAAAGTAGGTATATTTTTCCTATTTCATACTTAAAAGTAACCTTCCATTTTATACCTCTTCAATTACGATCCTGAAATACAGTTAGCTATTCCTAATCTGATGTTGGAGTTGGTTTTCAACATTAAAGAAAAAGCCAACAACTTTGCATAAGAGTGCAGAGTGAAAATCATTTAGGTAAAATGAAAAGAAAATTTATCCAGACGATGTCATTTCTCTGTTAAACTACCTCATACTCTTTTCTTCACTGGGTCTTCATTTGAAGCCGAAAAGGATGAGTAATTAAAAATCAGACTTTAAGAGCTGTGACATGCTTACTGGTCCCCACAGCTGATAATGAACAGCGCTCCCAAATAACAACAGAACTCCTAAGCATCATGGAGACGGTCAAATTTAGCACCTAATAGCAGAAAGACATACTACTTTTCACCTTAAAGATTTCAACAGGACGAAATGAAGCAAGGATGTTAAAGTTACTAAGAAGGAGCGCCTAGGGGGCTCAGCCGGTTGAGCATCTGACTCTTGATTTCGGCTCAGGTCATGATCTCGTGGTTTGTGAGATCAAGCCCCAAGTCGGGTTCCACACTGACAGCGTGGAGCCCACTTGGGATTCTCTCTCTCTCTCTCTCTCTCTCTCTCTCTCTCTCTCTGTCCCTTCTCCACTCACATACTCTCTCTCAAAATCAATCAATATTAATAAAATTAATAATAAAGTCATTAAGAAAACATACAAATCTGCAAACCCTCAGTAACTGAAAGTCGTAACACTTAAAACATGTTGGGGTCTGGCAGCAGCGGTGTGTCTCAGTGGCTGGTGTCTTGGACCTGAGCTGGCCTGGCCAGGCGACGGCGCAGCTCGGCTCGGGAGGACGGGAGCTTCGCCGCGGTGCCGCGGTCCTCGGCAGGACGCTCCTCGCTGCGACGCCCACACGTTACCCTCGGGCCTTGACCTGCTGCAGTGGTGCAATGCACTGAGAGGCTTACATTCCCCCCCCCTCAATTAGTGTCTTTCTCGAATTAAATAATATTTCTATGCAGCTCGAAAGAGGTAATGCACACGTACCATTCAGTCGTCTCTGGAGGGCCTCCTCCTCTAGGGTAATGATATAAATTTGTTCATCCAGGTCTTCAAGAATCTAAATTCAAAGATCAAACCAGTGACCAATGCATTATTACAAAACTAGTGCTTATGAGACTATTTAGGCAATTAAGCCTATGATTTGGGTAACCATTCAAAAATATTAGGAACTTAAAATAAAAATGCTTAAACTATTCTATATACAAATTAAGGAAAAATATTTTAGTATGTAACTAAACACATCAAAAGTTGACTATTATAAAGTCTACATATATTTCCATTTAAAGGATGAAAGAACCCTGCACCTCTCTCAATGACAAATAAAGATATGAATTCCAACCATCCACAAGGCTAAATACAGCACTGTCTCTTACGCCCAAGCCAATTATTTTAGCGCAAGACGGAATAGATCACTCCGTGCACCATCAGCGTCTCATTTACATTTACCTACATAATGTTTAAAACAAGAAATCTATACACTCAATCACTACCATGCAATACTTTCCACTTACATCATCTTTATAAGCTAAAAACTTTCTGCAAATGCCGAATACTGGTATAATCAAAGTCATTCTGCAGACAGAACTCCAGGAACCATGACGCTTACATCCGCCACTCACCGCCACGCCACACGACACTAATAAAAAACAAGAACAAACCACCGACCAATCGCCAGTTGCACAGGGCCCTACCCGCACGATCTCCACAACTGACCAAACCTAAAACGTGTTAACTCTGCTTTGTTAACACAGCAGACAATTCCTACCGGGTATCGAACCTGCAGGATAATTTCTATAAAATTTCTTTGGCGCAATCCGCTAATTCCCAGTCCTTCAATAAAACCGTTATTATCAACAGGCTGAGCAGTGACAGCAAAATCAAACAGTACAAGAACAGGAAACAATGACACATGAACACCCAGTTACAAAAGCTGGCGGCCCTACAAGAGGGTGGGGAGACCCGCGTCGGCAGGCCACCAGCGAGGGCCCCCGCAGGAGACGACCCCTCACCTGAGTGGGACGCCAGTGTAGCCAGCGGACTAGGCTGAGCCATGCGAGACAGGCTCTGTGCCCGAGGCAGGCGGGGGCCACGGAGCCGGATGTCTTCCCCAGCGATGCTCCTACCGCTTTCCACTGCTGGGCCCATGACCCCCAGCTGTCACCATCCTGAAGGTGTGGCCCACACAGGAAGATTCCCTCCTCTGGTGCCAAGTGTCTGTCGTGACTCTCCACCACAGGGCTGCGTTGGTGTGGGTGACACAGGGAGTGGCTCACAGGCATTTGTGTTAAGTGCTTGTGTGCATCATGCCCTGATTCCCCAACAATCCACGAAAATCAGAACGTTAGCCTCCCCATCTTGGGCCAAAAAACAAGGGTCTGGCAAGAGTTAGTGCTTTGAAGTCTATGCTCTTAAGCACTCTGACCTCCTGGGGACCTAACAACACATCAAACACGGGCCTTGGCCTCAAACGGCTTACACTCTAGTGTCCTGGAGAGACATCAGGAACCCAAAAAATAATGGCAGGGTTAAAAGAACAATCATAACTGAAGCTAAAACAAACAACATCACAAAAATTCAGAGGAAGAAAGATTCCCAACTTCTGGGTGGGAAGAAAAGTTTTGGCCTATGTTTTTGAGGATAGTGGTCTCTTAGCTGACAGCTTAAGGTACTGCAAAGGGGAAAGACATCTGAATGAGAGGAAAGCAGAAGCAAAACACAGGTGAAGAGGGAGAACGTACAGCCACGATAAAGCAGCTCGAATCCTCCGCAGCTCACGGCCCGACAGAGCCGCGGCCCCGGGCCCGGGCTCGAACCCCGCCCCATCCTCGCTGGCCTGCCAGCTGCCCAAGCAGCTCCGTCTCCCCGAACTACACAGAACTCAGCCGCGGAAAAAGCCCACCACCGAAACTTCCATACGTTGTTAACAGGATTAAATGAAATGTGTGCAGAATATAGTGCTTATCACAAACGTAGGGCCTATACTCATTAAATAACCATTATTATTGGAGATTAGGAACCAGAGAAGAGGCGGAGATAATTAAAGTCTCAAGAATAACGTTAGTAAGAGGCAAGGGGAGGAGAAAACCCAGCTTCGGGAAGGGAGGTAAGTAACAGTCTGGTTGTACAGAAGCCGAGCTCTGCGCTCTGCGGCGTGTTCAGTTACAGCACTGACACCGACTGCGTCTGTTTTCCTCGCCTTCTTCTCAACGGAACTAACGTTTAGAAGTGATGCGCGAGCGGCCGGGCAGGCAGAGCATCTGCAGGCCAACCCCAGAACTGTGAACGTCTGCCTGTATTTGGGGGGCAGGAAACAGAAACGGAGAAGGAGACCAAACAAACAAGCAAAGCTCACCCGGGGATTTGGGAAAAATTAAAAACGCAGTGTCACAAAACCTCTTCAAGAGGGGAAGTAAATATCGAGATCCAATAGTACTTTCCGAGTGCATGTGCATTTATGCAAGTGAAACAATCCAATTTTATTTTTACAAAAGCTATGAAAAGATTTTTTTTGACGTTTATTTTAAAAATATTTCAAAATCCAGCGAGCATTACTAAAAGAATATCTACTACAGTGGTTCCTCGATGATGTCTTTGCCTAAACGCGCCGGCAGGAAAGACGGACACAGAAGGCTCGCGCCACAGCGGGCACTGCTGGCGAAACACAAACGGGGGGGGGGGGGGGGGGGGGGGGGGGGGGGGGGGGGGGGAGTGAGAGATGCCGAGGAAGCGGCTGGCGTATCTCAGGTGGAAGAAGGGCCGGGCCAAGGCTCGGAGCGGCAGTGAGGGCAGCCGGGCCTCCAGGCGGCCGCGGGGCGGCTGGCGGGCGGGGGCCCTGGTGGGAGAAGGGCCCGGGCCCGCCCGGGGAGCGGAAGCGTGCGGCCCGGCGTGAGCACAGCCCACCGGCTGGCGAGTGTGCAGGAGCCAGAGGCGCGGGCAGAGCGCGAGTCCAGGGGCCGCGGGATGGGTGGTGAGTCACCCGCACCTGATGTGAGGGCAATGAAGACCCGTGAGAATAATCTAAATGGCAAGTTCCTTAGATGCAGCTAAGAATTATTCTCACGTTAGTAAGTGTCCAACAAAACAGCTAGAGGTCGCAATGACACCGGCGGCCAGAGACGCTTACAATGAGAGTGGCGGGGGCGCCGGGGGCTCAGCCAGTTGAGCGTCTGACTCGGGCTCAGGTCATGACCTCACAGCTCCTGAGTTCGAGCCCCGCACCGGGCTCTGTGCTGACGGCTCGGAGCCTGGAGCCGGGTTCCGATTCTGTGTCTCCCCCTCTCTCTGCCCCTCCCCTGCTCACGCTCTGTCTTTCTCTCAAAAATATTTTTTTTAATTTTTAATAAAAATGAATATACGGTAATTCTGACATTAAAGTTAAAAGTAGGATCAAAATATAATCTTCAGACAGCTTCTCTGAAACAAATGCTGTGTAAACCAAGGGATGGATGTGGTAAATTTTGAAATATAACAGAGTCACTATTGATACAAGATGACGGATACCTAAAATACGAGTAAATATTTGTAAATTTTGTCTTAAAATTTGCCAGAGAATTTTTTACCTAAGTGTCTATAGTTAGTATTTTAAAAGCAAAATCAAATTTGGTTTCCAGAGGTAAAAAAAGATGAAAATAAACGCTACCATAACAGCTACGTCATAAACGCACGAAAACACTCCTACGTCCCGGATCGCTAATTCACAACTAAAGGACGTCCGCTGCAAACACGTTTACGCGCGAACCATGACTTACCGCCGGCTTCACCAGCAGCTGCCCCATGACCGTGAACATGCGGGAGAGGCCGACGGGGGTGCACACTGCGGAGAGACCAGACAGAGAGCGGGAGGTGAGCCGCCAGCCCCAGGGCGCAGGACAAACTCAAAGACTACTGTTTCCAGAAAACTCCCGTCTCAGATTTTGTCACAGGACTCCAGGCATCGGTAAGCAGGCTGGGGGGTGCGGGGACGTGGAGGAAGAAAGCTGCATGGACACTGAAGGAGGCTTAGGATGTGCAAGACTCTGGAGTCGAATAATAATAAATATTTTCACCCAAAAGAAATTAAATTAAAGAAAATCAACTAACGAGCAGATTAAATCTCAAGAGCTACTGAAACCGAGAACCAGGCAGGAACATCTAGAAGTGACGACTATTGTCTCCACTCCTTTTAGCTACATTTATCTACTTAAAAACGTACCTGAGAGAGACTGTAATCCCTCAAGCAAAACTGAACAAATTTGAAATGAAAACCACAAATTCATCACACAGCATTTCACATCACCCGTCAAAAGCAGAATCTAAGGGTGTCCAGGGACTCAGTTAGTTGAGCATCCGACTTCAGCTCAGCTCATGATCTCACAGTTTGTGGGTTCGAGCCCGGCACTGGGCTCTGGGCTGACCGCTCAGAGCCTGGAGCCTGCTTCCGAGTCTGTGTCTCCCCCTCTCCGACCCTCCCGTCCCTGCGCGTGCTCACATGTGTGTTCTCTGTCTCAAAACTAAATATTAAAAAAGTTTCTTTAAAGAGCAGAATCTAATGCTGCAACGGGTGTGCCTGCGCGTGCGTGCGTGTGCGTGCGTGCGTCTCTCTGGAAGAGATGTTCTCCTCAGAGAACAACACAAGCGTTTTCTTTCAAGATTTCAGTTTATCAAAATTTATCTTAACATAAAACAAGTTAAGGGCCAAATCTGTACTTAACAGCTTGGAGACTCTGAATCTCATCAGGAACCCTTCCTGTTTTCCAAAACACAAGACGCCACTTTCTCAACCCGTGGGTCAGAAAGATACTTACAGAGAAGTAACAAACATCCCATCAAAGATATACAGGAATATAAATAGGGTAGGTAGAACTCCCAGAGATCTAAAAAGAAATGCAAATATATTTTAGTAAATCCAAAATATTGTACATTAAGGTATAGGTTGACTGTAAACTAACGTATGATAAACATTGTAACTGCCTATTTGAGTCTGCTAACCCATATAATTTCCAAATTGTACAATAAAAGAGATCTAAAATAGAAGAAAAGGACGTAAGTCTTGCAAAACCTGTTTGGAGGGAGAAAAAAAAAGCCTCCAAAGAATCTTAAGAACAGAAACCAATTAACACACAAAAAAAGCTGCTTGCTTGTTCTGAATACAGCAAACACATGAATCCTCTTTTCTTAAACATGTCTGAAGACTTCCTTCTGGAACAACAAGGGATAAGTCTAGAAGGAATCGCTACAAAGTTTAGAAAGCGACATGTACGGACGTCCCACCCACAGCCCCGCCAGGGAGGCCGGCTCACCGTACAGCGACTCCATGCTGGCCGCGTCCTGGTCTATCAGGGCGGACGCCACCCACACGATCCCCAGAATCAGCAGCGCCAAGAGGATGAGCATGACCAGAGTCTCTAAAATTCGGGCTCGGATTCCCTGAAAAACACAATGGAGGTATAACTGTAGCACTTTATTTTATCTCATGAATAACTGAGTACTGAGCAACATGAAAGCACAAAAATTCTCTGGAAGTGGAGGAAATTTATATTTATTAGCAAGGCCAAACCCACTAACTTTAGAGTTTGTAATATGTAGACTGCCTCCTCTTTACAAAATTATGTGACATACCATTAAACTTTGAAGAAAGAACCAAAAACGTTCTTCCTGAAAACACTTTGCAGAACCATCTGTAGGACGCAGGGTAACGAACTTTCATCTCCGATGCTAATCAAGGGCGTCCGGGCCGCTGGCCACCGAGGTGGCCGCAGGCGTCAGTGAGCAGGAGCACCGGTTCCGGAGCGCAGCCGCCGCAGCTCCCGCAGCCCCCAGGCGCCCCCTGGCGTGCGGTCCGAGCACTGCCCGTGGGAAGTACGCTGACCTCAACGCGGATCATTCCCTTCTTCACGTCAGATGAAATGTCATCACCTCACGCAGCTCGTATTTAATACGGCATCTTTATGCATAATTTTGTTTTCATAATAAAGCATCTTTATGCACAACTTTGTTTTATTGTGAAGCACAATTTATGCACAATTTTGTTCTAAATATAAAACAAATTCTGTCCTCAGGGCCAAACCAGAGGCCAGACTTCTAAACTTGAAACCTACTGGAACAGGCAAACAAATGAACCAAAAAACAACTTTCTTATATTCTGGAAAAGTCACCAAATGATCGAATCCGTACCTAAATTCAAAAATGCACTAATGTACGCCTAATACAACAAACTATAAGTAAGCCCATGTCTCAATAAATCCCGTAATCTTTCCTTCCACATTGAAAATAGTTTAAAGAAAAAAAATACTTTAAAGATGTGTTACAAAGATCTAAAACCGACTACAATGTCACGCCGACTTCTGAATTAATGGGATAGGCTGCACTTCAATACGGCGCCGGGTGCCCAGATGCAAAGCGAGGACAGGGAGCCCCGGAACCCCGAAGCACCCCCGCCCTCCGTGGTGACCCGGGGTCGAAGAGGCCTGTCTTTACTCGCCCGGCCTACAACGGGCCGCCCGGGGCAGCTAAGGAACGTCCTCGAATGTGGAGTCGGCCCATCTCACGTCCTCACGGCAAGCGAGGCCGGTGAGCCAGAATGAACGATGCCTGTGTGTTTTATTTAACACATCAGACCTATCAGGAGCTATTAGCGAGTGAGCTGAGTCCCGAGGGGTCCCCAGACACACTCCGGAACTCCCCCTCCTTCCCTGCCGAGCGCTCAGACCCGGCCTTCAAGACTTTCCCACCGCTCAGGACGCCAAACCGTGACCGCCGCCTTTCAACCCTGACTTCTTTTCCTCCCCTTCTCTCTTTCTAAGCCACAGTCTTTTTTTCTAAGAGTCTTTTTTATTACACATCAAATATTAGGTGGAAAGCTTACAAATAAAACAGAAAAGAATCAGTGCTCTAATCTGTATCTCTTCCTGACTCTGACTGGAGCCCACATCTGCCTGCCTCTGACCGGCCCTGATGAGCAGTGGGGCTCCTAAGCCCCATGTGTCTTAAGTGTCAGGACACAGAAGCTAAACACTGTCACAGTGTCGTAACACATGAAGTCAACGGTAGTGGTCCTTGGAACCATCTGAGACCCAATGTCCACACAAAAGTGTTTTAATGATACATGTGATAATTTTTAAACAATTGTAATAATGTAATAGTAACTAATATAGATCTGTCAATGATGATAATAAATGTTTGGGAATAAATCGACCAGAAGATTTACACACTTCCTCTGACATTTCGGGAAGAAATAGGGGCACCTGTGTGGCTCAGTCAGTTAAGCGTCTGACTCTTGCTTTCGGCTCAGGTCATGATCTCACAGTCCGTGGGTTCAAGCCCCACATCGGGCTCCTACCTGGGATTCTCTCCCTCTCCCACTCTGTCTCAAAATAAATAAACCTAATTTAAAAAAAGAACTATTTCTTGGCAGCTAAGTGTGTTTTTCTGCAGACATGTTACCCTGCGTGGGAAGCCGACGCTCCACGGGTCTCCCCCATTTCTGTGCATCTCACAAACACAGGCCAGGACACACACCCTTGTTCTGGACTGTCTTTTGAAGGATTTCTGGATGCAAACAGCCTTGGAAAACCGAGAGTATCTCTGAGGCAGAAGTCAGTCCGCTTCCTGTCTAGTGTGAGAAAGAGAACGCTCCCCTGCAGAGCAAAGGGCCGGCAAGCTGCCCCGCATCCCATCTGTGGGTTCCTTCAAGTTCAAGGGTCTTTGCTGTGACCTGGGCCACTGCAGGCCCAGCCTCTGCCGGAGCCGCAGCGCCCTCCTGTGGCTGCTGGGAGGGTGGAGCTGTCCTGGCCCCAGGAAGCTGATGGGCTGCCTTGTTCTGAGTAATGGAGTCCTCGGTCTCCGGTCCAGGAGTCTCCTGCCCACAGCCACGCAGGCACCCGGCGGACCGACCTGTCAGCCTGTGAGTACGGCGAGGTCTCAGACCCTCCGCAGTCCCCGCAGGCGGGCAGCGAGGGCGGGCAGCTAACATGGCTTTCTGAACAGCAAACAAGGGCCCACACGGCTGGATGAAGGGCAGTGAGGAGACTCCCCGGACCTAGTAGTGAACGCTCTTCCCCAAGGAGGAGGCAGGCGGGGGAAGCAGGGGTCCCCAAGGGCCCGACGGGCTGATGCCCGTCAGAGGCTGCGCTGCACGGGAGCCTGGTCACACAGCCCGTCTCCGGGGCCGGGGGCTGGGGGGCAGGTAATGTGTTTGTCTACAAGGCCAGCTAAAAAGACTATGGTTATAAGGAACTATTTTTCTTGAATACTTCGTGCTTTTATGTATTTTCCAAGTTTCCTAGAGTGAATGCACATGACTTTAATATGAGAACAAGTTAATGTTCTTAATTTTTTCTTAAAAGAACTAACTTCCAAGAGATTGGCAAATTAACTTTTAAAATACCCAAGTTCCGTTTATGAGACACTATTGGGAGGTAGTTCAGGATCCCAACTCTAGCAGCAGGCTGCTTAGGTTCAAAGCCTGGTCCCGTCACTGAGCAACTGTGTAACACGGGGCACATTTCTAAACTCTCTGTGCCTCAGTTTATTCCTTTGTAAAATGGGATTAAAACACCCCTCCGTATGGGGTCATTAAAAGGATCAAAAGAGTTAACGTAAGTAGCCTGCTCCACAGCAGGGTGGATTCTCAGGAAGCACGACAGAAGAGTCACCTGGAACGACTCAGATCACGGCCTTCGTCTCTGACGTCTCCAAGGCTCTGGAGTTCACCTGGCATTTGTGTCTCTGAATTACATTTACACCACCCTCCGGTGCCAGCTCCCCACCCTCCTCCCATCCCTGTCCCCTGCGTCCACAGCCCTACAGGAAGCGCTCCGGCCTTTCCCGGCGACACGAGCGGCAGCCTCATGCGCACTTGTCACGGGCCCCACCACCGCGTGTAACACACCCTCCGCCGTGGCCCCTCCGTGCACGGCCCTGAGCCCTCGGGCTGGGAGCCGGCGCCACCTCCTCCCTGGCGCGCCCGGTCCTCTCCCCCAGCCCCGCGTCCTCAGGGCCATGACCCGCACCCCCAGCCCGCCGACTCCTCCAGCGGCCTTGTTCTCGCCTCTGTTACCGGTGACTCAGTTACCGACAACGTCCTAGCATCCGGGTCCCTCCGACCGCCAGCGGACCAGCGGACTCCCACGGGCGGCTCACTCCCTGAGTTCTCAGTGCTGTGCGGGGAGTTTGCAAAATCACAACAGAGTGGGCCTCTGCTGGTCCCTGGGGAGCGATTCCCTCCAGGATTTTCTAAATGTTCTCCATTCCCCGGGATCCTAATCTCGTCCCTGACTTTCCTGCGAACCGCAGCCGGCCAGCCCGCACGCGCCGCCGGTGTCTCTGTCTCCGCTCTCCTGTCTTTCGTTCTAGAAAGGACGACGGCTCGGGCTTACATGTCCCTCCCTCCCCATGCTGGATCAGTGGGTCTCCAACTCGGACATACGTCACAATCACCAGGGGCTTGCCACTCCCTGACCAGCAGCCCGAGGCACGTCGGTCATTTCTGACGAAGACACCAGGCAGACTGCTCCGACCCTCCCCGTGGTGACCTGGCCTCCCCATGGAGCCAGCGACCCTGAGGTCCAAATCTGTCCCCTGAGATCAAGAGCCACACATCCTAGTGCCACCTCCCCTCAGGTACCTCACTAGTCTGCATTCTAAAGTCAGGCTCGTCATTCTGTCCCCTAAACCTGCTCCTTCGGGGTCACATGAGGCAATAAATGGCACCAAAGCCCTGTGTCGTTGTTTCCAGACACTGGAAACATCCCTGTCACCTCGCCTCCTGCAGCACCCTCTGAGACACACACACCTCGGACCCTGCCGTTCAACACCAAGTGCCTCTGATCCTACTGTGCCACCGCACCTAAACCCGTCCCCTCCCCTTTGGCACCACGTTGGCCTCACCGGACGACTGCCACCTCCCTGCCTGGTGGTCCGACAGCCAGACCCGGGCTCTCTCTGCCTGACCTGCTGCCGGCACTGCTGTGGCAGGACGATCGCCACAGAACACGGCTCTGACCCTGTCTCTCCGAGGCAGGGCCTGCCCGCAGACGCGCGGGCCGGCGACAGGGGACGGGCCTGCCCGCAGACACGCGGGCCGGCGACAGAGGACGGGCCTGCCCGCAGACACAGGGGCCGGCGACAGGGGACGGACCTGCCCGCAGACACGCGGGCCGGCGACAGAGGACGGGCCTGCCCGCAGACACAGGGGCCGGCGACAGGGGACGGGCCTGCCCGCAGACACGCGGGCCGGCGACAGAGGACGGGCCTGCCCGCAGACACAGGGGCCGGCGACAGGGGACGG
>PISW01003481.1:0-135161 GCA_004023785.1 Mungos mungo | reverse complement strand
AGACACAGGGGCCGGCGACAGGGGACGGGCCACCAACGCAGCAGCAAAGAGACGTCAGACTCTTCAGCGCCACTTCTAGCCAACGGAGCTGCTGCGCACACACCCCCCTCAAGGTGAGCCTTACTTCCATTGCTGCTTATATAGTGAACAAAGTAATTCCAGATGAAACAAATTATTTAGGATTTAATAGCAGACAAAAGTGCTGTCCAACAGACCCTTTCATGGTGACGGCCATGTTCTATGCTGTGTCACCCAACAGGATAGCAACTAGCCGTGTGTGTTTATCAAGGCCTTGGCATGTCGTTACTGTGATGGAAGAACTGATTTTTAACGTTTTAATGTCCTTGTTGTAAGCAGGCTTCACACCCAGGGCGGCCCAAGGCGCGGCTCCAACTCACAACCTGAGGTCAGGACCTGAACTGAGATCAAGAGGCAGCTGCCTCACCGACTGAGCCACCCAGACGCCCCTGGTTTTTAATTTTATATAATTTTAGTTCTTTTGAATTTATATAGGCACACACAGCTAGGAGCTACCATCTTGGTCAGAGCAGAGTAGTAACAGTCCACTTCTAGCAAAAGCTGATATAACTTCTGTACTCTCAAGTACTTTCGGCTCAATTCTCTAAATGTAACCTTGGCAAAAAAATTTGAAAAACAGCTTTTATGTCATTTATGTCAAAAAGAGGAAATCTGCTACTACAATGAAAAACTAAGCCCTCTGTTTATATTAAGAAAAATTATTCCCTCATTTAGAAAAGTAGTTTTTAGAATGCGGACCACACACGTATAATCCGGGACACTTCGGTCTGACACCTACCAGCTGATGTCCGTACGCGGACACACTAAGTCCTTAACTAGCTCTTTGCCATCGGAAAGAGTATATGTGAACAGTTTTTCTAGAAAGAAACAAGCTACATAATTCCAAGAACATGTCTTTGCTATACAGATGTGAGAATACTACCAAGCAGAAATGCATACCCACAGGCTCGAGCAGCCAAATAAGAACCATTTAAGGAGCAAAGAGCCGTGTAGTCAAATCACATAAACTGTTCACACGATCGATATTTCTTTTGAAAAGTAGGAAGTAACTCACCAAAAGAAATCTGCTCGTTTTCAGTTATCAAACTAAGCACCAGGAGTGAACTGGCAACATTACACATACAGAGCCAGTCATCCGTGCCGAAGACTCCGCCCGCTCATGAATAGTGAAGAGAACTGGTAAGGGAAGAAACAGCTGTTATTCTGACTCGGTCCACTAGGAGGCCGGGACAGGAGTGCTTTCCTTTCAGTTGTATTCGGTTTTTCTGATTAAACAAGATATAATCAGCCCACCTTGAAATCAGTGAAGTCACATTTATGAGCTTTAGCAAAACCAAGAGAAAAACATAAATTTGTTCATTAAATGCAACGTGGCAGCTTTTTTGTCTTCAACCAGTTTCGGACAGAGAGGAGAGAGGTAATGGGGCTATAAGTAACCAGAGGTTTCGGGTGTAAATTCACAACTGACTGACTCATACAAGTGCCGAGAATACATGAACGGTGACCGCCGCCTTTCCTGCGGTCCTGACGGTGCGACAAGGCCTAAGAGTCCACACTGCGCGGCAGGTGAGATGTGAGACTTTTAAACTTTTGTTTGCGACTCCGACTGCAAAGTAATGAAAGCACTGAGGGCTTTTATCGCCACCATTCATCGCCAGCAGGACAGCATAAAAGCGAAAAATATGCCTATGCTCATTTTTCCATTAAGAGTCAGAATCGGGAGCCAGGCAGCCCCCAAGGGGAAGGCTCCCATCAACCCTCTTCTTGCACTCGCCGCGCGACAGGACGTGCCAGGTGTCAGAATAACGCACCGAGACACCCCGCAAACAAGAAGCGGGGGAACGCGGTCAGAGAGGAAAAAGGCTTCCATGGCTCATCTTAAAAAGGACGGCCTCCCGGACACAAGGTCACAGCACCGGGAGAGCCTGGCCTTGTTATCGGCAGTGGCGGCCCCGTCAAGCAATGCTGGGAGCTGGCAGTGAGTCCGCTCACTGAGACTCCAAGCACCTTGCAGTCATTTCACCCCTCGTGTGAATGCTCCTCTCAACCCCCCCAGAACCATCCGTCTAAGTTACTACAGTGAAATTCCACCCCTTTTCCTAAAATCATAGTTCAACAAACACTCAACGTATTACTTAAAAACACCATCAAAACGAAGTACTTTCTTCCTGCTAATGAAACACTATATTGTTTTTAAGAAAGCAAGCTACATAATTAGACTAGTTTCTATCGATATTATTTTGGAAATTACAACTATCACATTAAAACAATTTAAATTAAATAGGCTAGTAAAGACTAAATAAACGTGGACACAGATTTCTTTCTAGATTCAAATAAGCACAGAATGCGTAAAGTCTAAACCATTAAAATAGTTATAGTTGCTCTTTGAAAAATTTCTTAGTCAATTACACATTTAATTACTTTGTACTGAAGATCAATGAGGTGAAAATTACAATGTATTTACCAAAGCTCTAACAATAAGCTGATATGTTTCTATGGCGATGAACATTTAAACAAGGTTTTGCCTGGACATTCTGACCTCTTGGAAGGTATGTAAACACCACCTCATATACTGTGGCTCCACCCATCAGAAAGCCTGGGAAAATGTCTACATTTACAGACCATGTAAAATAAATGTCAAGCCACTGCTTTCATTTGACAAAAAGAGTCTCTTAGTAACGCTGCGGTAAGGTTTGCTCAGCGAGCCAGCAAGACCGCACCGAACACACGTGCAGTCGACTGAGGCTCTAATAAGGAACAGAAAATACAGGCAGGTCTTAATTACTTTAAACCACGAAAAAGCTACAAACAAGCATCTCTACAGAGTGTCGAACATTTCCCCCCTTTGCTCCCGAGTAATCCTTAAGAGTTTGGACAAAAAGTTTTATACCAGGTCAAAGGAAACAGCTTTACAGAAAGCTATGTTATGCTACAGTGAATGATTTTCTAATATTAGCATTTTCTTCATTTAATGTAGCTTATATAAGATGGAAAAATTAAAACTAAAAGATATTCAAGTTATTATAATTTGGCAGAGTGGATTTAGGAGAAGTTAAAATAAAAACACTGTCATTACCAGTTCATTTAACTAAGATGTTCACTGTATTCAAATTTATGAGAAGAAATTTCTCATGATATCAGACAAACAAAAATCCTCCAGATTGCAAGTAAATAAATTAACACAGCAAGTAAATGAAGCAAGGAAATCAAAGAACTGAACCATAAAACGATTGCAGGGACTTTGTGTTAAAATTTTAAAACAATTCTAAACTTGGGGAAAATATTTCTCGGTACACTACATCATATCCAAGTCACCAGCCAGAAAAGAGCTTTCCTGCTATTTCGGTCCCAATAAAGCTTTAGTTATAAACTTCACAGGAAAGAAGAGCAGGAACTAACGTTGGCTGAGCTCCTCCCAGTTGCTGTGCCCGTGCTCACTGCGCCCTCACGATGAATTAGCAGGTGAGCTGCATTACAGATGAAGCAGCCCGCGGCCCCAAAAGTTAAACACTCGGCCCTTGGTCACCTGTTCAGGGCTTGCCAGCTCCCCTTTAAACTTAGGTCTGTCCATTTTCGGAGCACGAGCTCTCCACCTCCTCACACACCAGAATCAAGACACCAAAGGAAAACTGACATGCGAAGAGGGAAGTAGGGGAGAATGCTTAAAACCTGCTGAGGATGAACCTCTAATTTAGTAAAGGAAGTAAAACAAATAAAAGCTTCTTTTCCTATAGCATTAATTTTCAATTCCAAAATAACAAACTCATGCCGAGGTCAAATACTCTGTCCTCTAAGAAATTTAATACAATAGAAGCCAATACCATTATTTGTTTCATAAAGCCCTCAATAAAGACAACAAAACAGGGGCGCCTGAGTGGCTCAGTCGGTTAAGCAGCCGACTTCAGCTCAGGTCATCATCTCACAGTTCATGAGTTCGAGCCTCGTGTCGGGCTCTGTGCTGACAGCTCAGAGCCTGGAACCTGCTTCTGATTCTGTGTCTCCCTCTCTCTCTGACCCTCTCCTCTCACGCTCTGTGTCTCTCAAAAATAAATAAATGTTAAAAAAATATTTTTAAACAAAACAAATAAAGACAACAAAACAAATCATTAGGGTTCTTATTTATGACATTACTATAGCAAAATGCACAAAATGTAAAGTGTAGAATTTAATCTAAAGCACTGTCACATGATCTGGATGACCGTGTCACGCTTATGCGGCAGAGAGGACATCCACACAGAAAGCCCCCAGAGTCCCAGAGTGCCACCGGGGAGCTCTCCCTGTGCCAGTGAAGAGCGCAGACACACGGACGCGAAAAGCTCAGGGCTGTCTGCCCTCACTCCAACCAGAGCCTCATGAGCTGAGCTGGGCGAGCCGCTCCCTGATCGCCACACCCCCCCCAGCTCTCAAGGACAACTCCTTTGGGTGGGTAGGCATGCACAAATGTGTTTTATAAGTTTTCATTGAAAATCAATAAATCGGCATTTCTAAGTTTATTTATTCTGAGATAGAGAGAGAGAAAGAGGAAGAGGATGGGAGGGGCAGAGAAAGAGAGAGAGAATCCCAAGCAGGCTCTGCACTGTCAGTGCGGAGCCCAACTCAGGGCTCTGTCTTTGAGACAGTACGGCCATGACCGAGCCGAAACCAAGAGTCAGATGCCTACCGGCTGAGCCCGTCTCCACCCCCCCACCCGCTGCCCCCACCCCCACCTTGATAAACTGGCACTTTGGTTTTACACATCCACATCGGCTTCGATCTGGAAAATGGGAGCCCATCACCAAGAAATAAACAGGCTTTTGTCCCTTTTTATCTTTAAATGATGAAAGTATGCTGCTGAGGGTTGTGTGTCTGTTAAGGACCTAAAGGAACATCATCACAGCCACGCGGCCCTCCCCACGGCACCAGACTTCCACACCTGGCCGGATGTAACCACGGACTCGAACTGCCACGTTCGTCATTTACTTACGCTTATTTCTGATCGTGACAACACACAAATAACATAAAGTTCGCCGTTCTGAGCATCTTCCAGGGCCCGGCCCTGTGGCGTTAAGCGTGCCCCTTCCGACCCTGCTGCAGTCACCGTCCCCAGCCATCCCCAGACTTCTTCCCGTCCTCCAGCCTCTGCGCCCACTGAACATAAGCCCCCATCCTTCCCTCCTGCTGCCCCCGCCCCGTTTTCTGTCTCTGAATCTGACCGCTCTACTAGGGGCCTCACGTAAGCGGCGTCGCCCGGCCTTTGCCCTGTCCTGTCGGGCTCACCCCGCTGCGCAGAGCGCTCAGGGCCCACCCGTGTCACAGCAGCTGCCACAATCCCCGCACCTTTGGGGCTGAACAGCTTTGCACTGTGGCACCGTGTACGCCGTATCTTGTTCACCTGTCACGCCGCCGGTGGGCACCCGGGTGGTTTCCATCTTTGGGCCGTTATAAATAGTGCCGCCAGGAAAATCAGTGTAGGAGAGAGGGGAAGAGGGCGGCGGAGCGGGAGGGCCCCAGGCTCACCGGTTACCAGAGGGAGTGGGGGAGGGGAACGGGGGAGACAGGGGTGGGGACTAGGGAGGCCACTTGTGACGAGCACCTGCTGAATCGCTTCACTCTACTGTATTCCTGAAACTGACATTACACTGAGTGTTAACTCACTGGAATTTAAATTAAAACCTGGAAGGGAGGAAGGAAGGAAGGAAACAGGGAAGGAAGGTAGGTAGACAGACCAGTTTCTGGAGTTCTTGCTTTCAGCCCCTTTTGTGTATATACCCAGGAATGGAACTGCTGGATCACACACATACTTGTAATTTTCTGAGCAAGCAACATACTGTTTTCCACAGCGTCTGCACCATTTACATGCGCACCACAACATACGGGAGTTCCAACGTCCCTACGTTCTCACTGGCGCCGCTTCCTCCTGCAGGGCTCTATTCGTGCGGGGGCAGGGGGGAGGGGGGGCGGCAGGTGGTGGTCCGGCGTCCTAGCGCGTGTGAAGATCCGCGTTCCCCAAAGACCGGGGCTGCCAAGGGCTGTGCGGGTGCGGACGGGCCCCATCCAGACACGTCTCCAGGCCCTGCTCCTCGTGTATTTGTTAGAACCAAGTCCCATCGCCATGTTCTTCACAACGCTCTGGCCGCTCTTGGCTCTCTGTTGCTCCATAGGAATTTTACTATCTGTTTATCACATTCTAGAAGATGAGTTGGTAGAATTTTTATTAGGATTGCACTGACTCTAAAAAAATTTGAGAACTGTTATTTTTACCATATAAAGTCATAAACACAGAATACCTATCCATTTCTTTAAGTCTTAAAATCTTTCAATAAGATTTTTTATTTCCATATATTTCCATAAAGATTTCACATATCATTTGTCCATTTTATTTCAACATACCTTAGGCTGTCCTATTATAAAAATATCTTAGATATTCTGTTTGTTGCTATTACTGATTTCTCTTTTTCTATTTTAATCTGCATTAATTTTTCTGTATTAATCCTACATCCAGGTGCCTTTCTAAATTTTCTTATTTGAAAAAAATAACTTATCTTTAGATTGTACAGGATTTTTCAATAGACAATATCATTTGTTAATAATGACTATTTTGTTTGTTTCTTTCAATTTTTCCTTTGCTTGCCTAACTGTACTACCAGTAACTGCATTAGAGTGTTATTATTAGAGATGAAAGTAGTTAAGATGGCACCCCAATTTTAAAGTAAATACTTTCAACATTTTACCATTAAGTACAATGTCAGTTGCAGACTTAGAGTAGATATCTATCATCAGGTTAAGAAAGTTCCCTCAAGTTCTTAGTTTGCTTTTGAATCATGAATGGTTACTGATTTTTCGAAATGCGTTTTGTGTCTCTTTTAAGACGCTTGATTTTTTTTCTCACTTACTTTCTTAACATGAATTATAGCCATAGATTTTCTAAGGTGAAACTGATCTTGCATACCTGAAATGAAGTTTTCTTCAATAACGATCTTTTGCCTACATGGCTGGATTCAGCTTAATATTTTCTGATTCACATGTATTCACAAATAAAAATGGCCTATAATGTTCCTTTCTCATACTACCCTTGTCTACCTTCAGTATCAAGATTATACTAGTTTCATAAATAAAACTCCGAGCGCTTCACCTTCAAATCTCTGAACAAATGTGTATAAAACTGAAGTCCCCTAGTGAAAGTGTCCTGCAAACTGTCTGGACTTGACTTTTCTAATCAGAATGACCCCGCAGAACTTTCACATCTGGCAATACGGAGGGTAAGATGTCCTTCATTCCCTTTGCCAAAAAAAGTCTAAAACACTAGATCAAATACTGTTATATCTCCCTGAAGTCTTCTCTTTGTCTCTGAGCTCTGAGAACACACTGAGTTTGGAACCTCTCGCAGTGCTGGCTTTCCCCAAATGTCAGGTCATTTCTGAGCCCCTTATTCATCTTTGTATTTGAGAGTCTTGTCCCGCCTGTTCTCTGCGTCGCCTCCCGCCCCTGGTGACAACAGCACTGGTGAGTGGACCCAGAACACAGGTCTAGACAGGCGGACCCGGTTCTGCGGGGCAGCCTCAGAGGCTTGGGTCCCGGGGCGCGCTTGTCAGCACCTCCTGGACCGTCTGCCAACAGAGCCCCCGTCTTCCCCGCCGGCCCCCACGGGCTGTGACTGCCGCCTGCCGCCTGCAGCTCCCCTCCGAGTACTCTGGCTCTCTGTTCCCCACACCCGTTACCAGCAGAGCCACATGGCTTTAATTTTTGTTAGGATCAGGTCAAAGAAGAAACTGACCATGGACTGAGGGGGGAGGGGGAGGGACGGAGGGGGGATGGTCATGGTGGGGGGCACTTGTGGGGAGAAGCACGTGGTGTTATATGGAAACTAATTTGACAATAAACTATTATAAAAAAAAAAAGAAGAAACTGAAAAACACAGATAGACGTAGACAATTGGAAATGCTAACAACAATTAGCTAAATCAGATGCAAAACTGGATACTAACCTACGGGACAACAAATTAAAACGTTCCGGCTGTCTTTTGCATGGAGTAGAAATCAATTATACCAGACAACATCATGCTCATCGCTCTTACTTTCCTCCACGTTACCTCGAACCCTAAAGAGATGTAAAATACCCAAGTCAGCAGGAAACTGGCCAAAGGTGCCAGCCCTGCAACAGCAGATGAGCCCCAGGGGCCACCACACAGTGGCCAGGCCTCCGCTGACAGAGCACCAGGAACCCCCTGCCCGTCTCCGAGTTCTGGGCCACCTTTCCTGGCACCAGAAAATTCACATACACAGAACAAATTATTAAATGGAAAAGGACATAAAATATATGTACATAAGAATTATAATTACAGAATAATCCAAGTACAAATACTGACAGGTAATTTGGGATGATCTAAAATACAATGTGAAGTTAACTGGCTTTCTATGTAATTGTTTAAATTAAAATATCGATGAACAACAGCAGAAGTCCAGATACACAGGAGAACGAATCAAAACCGTCAGCCTCAGAAGCACGCCTCCTGCAAGCCTGAGGGCAGAGGAAAGCTCACCACGGGCTCCTGCGACACAGGCGCCTCCGGGAAGGATCTGCGCTCCGTGGGAACCATCTCGGAATCTCGAGGATTCCTGAACAGGAGGCTGGGAAAGATCGTTGAACAGCAAAGCCATGAGAGGCCACAACAGCTTACAAAGCTGAGGAGGAGCAGCCGAAAGACTGCTTTTCGTGGACAAAATCAGAGCCAATCCAAGTAGGGACCACGGAACCTCCCAGGCTGGAAAGAGGCCGAAGAGTGTCCCCAAATTAACAATCAGGGGATTAATACCGCATTCCAGACAAAGGGCCAGTAAAGCTAACAAGTAAAGAGAGAAAAGGAATCAGAGACATGAGTTCAAGATGATGGATTAAACACACACTTTTAACCACAGAAGACAGGAAAAATATATAATAAATTATCAATCAATTAACCTACACTGTCCCGAGCAGCTGCAACAGTGCCGGGGTGCAGGAAGCGGCCAAGAGGAAGCACTGACTGAGTTACACTCGAAGACGGGGTGTCACGCACAGACTGATAATGTTAAGATCTCCCTGAATGACAGGAAGTAGACGGCATCAAATCTACGGAGAAATGTCCCAGAGAAGTTACAGACTGAAAACAAAGGGGAAGTAAGAGCAGTGACTCCAAGAGCTACGAGCCAGGAAGTCCAAACCTCACAGACCTAGAAAAGGTAAGGATATAATACAGTGTTTTAAAATAACAGATAAAGGTAATATTCCTGTAAGAACTGCTCTGAATAACTGAATAATAATACAGAGAAAAAATAATTTAGGTTCATTCTTTTCGAGCATCTCACAAAATTCCATAGATTAAAATACCAGATCTTTGTAAAAACTCACAGAAAACACAGCTAAAGTCAAAAAGGACTATATAGTTCATTCTTGGCTTTGCGGGGTGATAACACTTAAGAACTAAGCCAGTACCCAAGAGAGCGAGCAAGTTTAAACTGTAAATCAGGTTTTGATCATGACAAAATGAAATCGGGTTTTCTGTAGGCCTGTTTCCATAATATTTACTGTTCAGTCCTGAGTTTTCTCACACAATTAATTTAAAGGCAATTAAGCAGCACATGTCATCATTAAACAGGATCAAGTAACAAATCTTAGATTATATTAAACCAACTTTCTAAAACCAACTGTAAGTATATATTTAGTCCATTTTTAACTAACATTTTTTGCTTGTTTATTTTGAAAGAAAGAACGCATGCGCACACTTGCAGAGGAGGGGCAGAGACAGAGGGAGAGACAGAGTCCCAAGCAGACTCCACGCTGTCAGTGCAGAGCCTGACACGGGGCTGAATCTCACGGCCCCTGAGATCACGACCTGAGCCGAAACCAAGAGCTGGATGCTTACCCAACTGAGCCACCGAGGCGCTCCACCATTTTTAACTAAAGTTTACTTAAAAGCACCTACTTAACATTAGGTTAAAATGACTACAGGATACACAATGCTCTGAAATGTCTTGGCCTGGAGTTTCCCAACAGGTATTCAATGCTGAACCCCAACTCTTAGGAGATACAGGCCTGGGGATGAACTCTGAGGCCCCCTATCAGTGGGCAAGGGGTGCATGTGCAGGTGTGCACAACTGTGCACGTGTGTGTGTGTGTGTGTGTGTGTGCACGCGTGCGTGCGTGTGTATGTGTGAGCACATGCGTTTTAGACAAGAAGGCCCTTCTGCCTTTTCCCAACTCCTGGCCTCCAGGCGCCTACGACCCCGCGTCACCTCGTAAGCACCTCGCCGCCCCCACCTGCGCGGCCAGGGGCCACACGCTCGCTCGCTCTTCGAGCTCCGTGCTGCCTGCTCAGCGCTGGGCTCTGGAGATTTTCCTACTTGCCCGGAACTGGTCTATGCATTTACTAACACAGGGATTTGGTTACAGAGCCAAATTTCTGACTTGGTTTTATTTAACAATGAGATAAGCTACTTAATTGCCTTTAAACTAACCGGGTAAGAAAATTCATGAGTTGACAGCAAACATCATATAATCAGACTCAAACAAAGCCTTATCTATAACATATGCAGACTAACATTTCTCTATGCATTACAACCCAACAGTATTTTTTTAAACTCTAACATCTCGAACTTTTGAAAAACTGATTCCTTTTTTATAACTCTCATATTTTATTTCTACGTATTGAAGTGAGAGAAGATTCCAGGCAGTTATTTGCAAATGTTTCTTAATAAACAACATTCCAGGCCTTGGCTATGTATTTTTGATATGTAAAAACCAAATTAGCTATAGTTGTTACTCACTGTTCTTGGTTAGTATTCATTTGAAGTTCCAGGGCCATCTGGATGCGCAGAATGGAACTGTTACTGGGCCAAACCCCTTCGCCAAGGCCTGGCGACAACTCACTGGGCGGGCGGCTCTGCAGGGTCATCTCCCGTGTCACTGCTGGCTGCGCGCTCCTCACCACGCTGCTTTGAAACCTCAGTGCCCTTATGTTCGTGGTGTTTAAATAATCACTTATTATGGCACCAAGTAACACACGACGAAGACTTTGTAAAACAGAAAACACACAGTGCTCAAAACCACTGCCGCAGCCCGTGGGACCCCCGAGTGGGCAATCATGCACTGGAACCACGGGCATGCCCCCCTGACGTCTGCGGACACCTGGCAGACTCCCAAACACACGTTCACAAGCTCACAAGATGTTCGCTTTTAAACGAAAAAATATACATTTGTGGACTTTTTTACTGGAAATAGTATGAGGCATCTTTATAGAACTGCACTGCAGGAGTCCTCTCTTCTCCAGAAGGTTGGAAGACTACTTGGTGAGTCAGTACTAACACAGGGGAGAAAACGCTCTTTGGAGTCTAGTTCCAGCTCTGCCGCTGTGTCCTGGAAGTTTCCCAAGAAAACTCGGGCTTCAAGACATTACCTATAAAATATGCACAACGAAATCTGCCTTGGTTACTTCTCAGATTTTCAACAGATCATATGAAATAAAATACATGAAAGCAGTTTAAAACCAACAAAACACTAAACCGACGGGAACCGTCGATGATGCCCGGCTGCAGGGAAGAGGCGGGGCCCTTCTACGTGAGGACTAGCCTAGGCGCACGCCAGGTCTCCTCTAAGTTGCCGTCCGTTCCCATCACAACTACACACTGGCAGCCGTCCTCCTGCCGCTGAGGCACCCGAACCCAGAGGTGTGCCAGCCCTGCCCTGCCAGGCTGGGGGAGGAGCGCTGGGAGAGGAGCACCGCGGGCCGGGGAAAGCTCCATGGGAGCACTGGCCCTCTTGGAGGGCGTGGCCGGGGAAGGAAGACGCTCCCACCTCGCACCTCGGCAGGTGGTCAGCATCCCGCCAGGCCGCCGCAGCAAGGCGCCTGGCACCACCATCTCCCCGGCGGGCACTCAGGGCGGCAACTCTGGGGCTCATCCCGGACGGCCCGCTGGAGGACCAGGACGAGGGGCTGGAGGGGTGGTTGTGCACACCAAGCGGGGGTGGTAAGGATTCTGTAAAGACTCATTGCGTTTGTGAAGAGCCTCATTATCACCGACCCCGGAGGGTCTGGACTGCAAGCCTGAGCGGCGCCAAAATAAAGCAAACTCTCCTGTCTTCTTTTGTGCTGAGGTCCTAAAACGGTTCTAAAAACAACGCACCCGGGAAGATAACCGTGCAGGGACCCAGACCGACCCCTCTCCGGAAAGGGGAGCACTGATGCGTTGTTAGACCCTTCCTCCGACAGGTCAACGGGACCTAAGACCTACTCAGCCTTTATGCTCCATTTTCCCTGCACAGAAGCTCTGTCTGCAGCAGGTAAGTACACATATTTGGGACTGCCGTGGTGCATAAGAGAAAGACACAGCTACAGACAATCACAATATGATTACAACCCCCACGACAGGGGAAGGAAGCAAGTCACCCCAAGGGAGGCCGCCGAAAAGACAAGGACCACCAGGAGGGAGCACCTACACACAGATGCCACCGGAAGTGAGAAGAGGGCTTTCCTGGCAGAAGACCACATGGAGACAGGAGGCCATGAAAGCCCCTGGGGGTGGGAGCACCTGGGGGCTCAGACGGTTAAGCATCCGACCTTGGCTCAGTTCATGATCTCATGACTGTGAGTTCCAGCCCCAAGTCGGGCTCTGTGCCGACAGCTCGGAGCCTGGAGCCTGCTTTGGATTCTGTGTCTCCTTCTCTCTGCCCCTCCCCTGCTCATGCTCCACCTGTCTGTCTGTCTCTCTCTCTCTCTCTCTCTTTCTCTCTCTCAAGAATAAATAAACATTTTAAAAATTCCTTTTTCATTAAAGAAAAGAAAGCACCTGGGAGGTGAGCTGCGCAATATTACTAAGGAAACAATGGCTGAAAGGCCGGATATGCAGGTCACTTTGTACAGGAACACAACCGGAAGCAGAAGCAACAGGAGGACAAGTGAGAAACGACGAAGCCTGAACTGCGGTAACGGCAGAAAGAGAAGAGGCGCACGCGGGCGCAGACTCAGAAGCCACTCAGCACGGTGAGCTGCCCGACTCCATCTCTTCTAAAACAATAAATCCGAAGTATAATTTAATTCTGGGCATTTTCGAAGGAAATGAGATCATCAGACAACAAATTTTTCATATAACAAAAAAGCTTAAAAATTGTTAAGCCTTTCACAATTCTGCTTTAAAAATCAACTGCTTATAATAAAAACTAATCTTCATTAGTTACCGTGGAAAGAGAAACATCAAGTACCGAGCCATCCCAACTAAACTATGACAGTGCACAAATACCTAACCCCGGATCCCTTCTGTGTGTCCCAAGGAGGGCACCAGGAGATGTTTCTACGAAACTGGCCGTTTCAGTTCACTTAATTTAACTGCTTCTTGTGATGAGACAGCCTTGTTTTTTCCGTTTTTGCCCACTAATCTTACTTTTGATCACTAAAGGGACATATATTTATATATATACTTCTAACAATTCAGTGCCTTAAAATTCAATCATTCTAGAACAATAAGAACTTGTCTTTCTAGATGAGAACTTATTTGCTTGCCAGAAAATGTACAAACCAACAATTTTTAAGTAGTGTAACTGCTAATGACTTCAGCTTTAAAGAAAAGTAGATATATCACAACCAAAAATATTCTCTAATGTCAAAGCTGTCACACAATCCTCTAATTTATGTGAATATACAACGTTTACTTCTGGTACAAATGGGCCAAATAAATGGATTGGTAAAGTAATATGCCAAGTTTCAGCCATACATTGGCAAACATTTCATAGAGATCAGAAGATTAACGTTGGGCCATGCTGAATAAATGATTTTATAGACAAATAAATATGCTGAAATGCCAAACAGAAGATTTAATAGTCCAATCCAGTCACCCAGGACCTGCGGCGTGCGCCCTGGTGCAAACCCCAGTCACCAAGGACCTGCGGCGTGCGCCCTGGTGCAAACCCCAGTCACCCAGGACCTGCGGTGCGCGCCCTGGTGCAAACCCCAGTCACCCAGGACCTGCGGTGCGCGCCCTGGTGCAAACCCCAGTCACCCAGGACCTGCGGCGTGCGTCCTGATGCAAACCCCAGTCACCCAGGACCTGTGGTGTGCGCCCTGGTGCAAACCCCAGTCACCCAGGACCTGCGGCGTGCGCCCTGGTGTGGTAACCACGTATCAGCTGCCTGCTCAGCAGGAAACCAGACCTTCATTTTCCTTTCAAATAAAGTTTATTCCAACCAAGGGAAGGCCGTTCTCAAGCTCTCCCAAAGAAAGTTTTGGAAAAGAGACTCTAATTGACAATGATTATTTCATAACATTGTTTCGTGAATACTGAAGTAGTACGGCCTGTTTAATTAAAAGTACGATCATTCTGGGGAGCCTGGGTGAGTATCCGACTCTTGATTTTGGTTCAGGTCATGATCCCAGGGTCGTGGATCAAGCCCCGCATCGGGCTCTGCGTGGAGTGTGGGGCCTGCTTAAGATTCTCTCTCTTTTTCTCTCTTTCTCTCTCTCTCCCTTTGCCCTTCCCCCACTTGTACGCACTTGCTCTCACTCTCTAAAACAAAAAAATCCAAAAAAAGCATAATTACCTTAAAATCTGAACCTTATTATTCATTTCCTCCTTACCAAAATGTTTCCTCATTTAATATAGAAGGAATTTGCTAATAATTTAATCATCATATAAGACATTGTGAGGCACTAGTTAATAATTTAATCATTGCATAAAGTTTGAGGTTTAGTTACCTGGTAAACATTATGCCTATTTTTTCAACTTACACTGTTATAAGATAAAGCAATTTCTATCACAAAGCAAATAAACAAAGCCACGTCAGCACCACCGTCACTGCTCACGTGTAACTCTGCTCTCGCACACAGAACACAATCCTACACAAATCTCCCGGAGGTCCCACAACAACGTGCACGTAGCCGGCGCGCTGAGCCCCTGGGGACGACGTCCGCCCCTCCAGGGTCCCGAGCGCGTCTCAAACGCCCCAGTGAGGCCGCTGGCCCCTCGGCAAGCCCCCACCGAGGTGAGTGCGGCCAGCCCGCTGTCCGGAGGCGGGCGCCACGACACAGGCCCAAAGTCCCCGGTCGGTAAGGAGAAGAGTCGGGTTTAGGTCAGAGCTTCCGAGTGCCGAGCTCACAACCTGTCCGCTGGCCTTGAGGTACAGTCTCTCATGTTCTGCTAAACGGAGGGAAAGGCGCTGTGTGAGGCCCACGCCTCAGACCACCACAACGCACGTGGGAGCTGAGTGATACCTCTTAAAACCACGGCTGCTACTTAACACCAGACATCGTTACTGAAATTACTACGCCGTCCCTCCAATATGCAGTTGTACCCAGAAGAGAGACAAAATTAAGACCATCCCGTGAACTAAATGATTTTTAATTCACCATCTTTAGAAACTCAGTAACTTTTAAATGAAATAAGTATATTCTTTTCCTCAAAATAATACTTTTATGCATCTTTCTCTGACATCACATAACCCACGCCTTTTACAGTAGATTAACAATTCCAAAATGAGTCCAGGGACAACACTACCAGAATCGAATGCTTTAAAAATAATCATTCCTATCCATGTTGTTTCTATGGAAAAAAATGAGCACTCCCAAACTGGGGGAGGGTAGAAGAATTCTATTAATAAATTACTAAATGATTTTTTTCTTGAAGGTGTGGCGAAAATCAAATTAACACATCACAATAGTTAGTGAGATATGACTCCGTTTTCTGTAATAAAACGCCAAGATCAAAACGCACCCAAGGTACACTTCCTTCCAAGGTTTCCCAGCAGGAGTTTTCCTTTTTGTATGTGATTTCCTCTCACCCACAAAAACCAGGCCAATACGCGCATGTGCCGCTAACACTAAGCAGCACTCCCTTGCTCACTCATGTCCAACAATTTATGGATGATCAGTGGCAAAAACGAGCAAAAATAATGAAAGCACGCGATGAAAGCGCGGAGAGCACGCCGGACTTCCTACTCATTGCTGCGTCTCTGAAGATGGAGGCCTGAGACAAATTAGCCACTGGGGGGAAAAGTCATCTGGCCATAAAATACAGTACAAGGTCACTTTTATGTAAGTTTGCCAAAAGGGACATAAACCAGGACAATTTCACACTGTGACACAGGATAGAAACCTCTGAGCGCGGCCCGGGCCCCTCCCGCCCGGTGCTGTCACGGCGCTCGGCTTTATGGGCCTTCCCCGCACCGGCCCCGGCCCTCTGCTGCCACCTGGTCAGTCTAATTAGCTAAGAAAGGAAGTTACCTCGAATTCTGTACTTTTTGCTTTTATTATCAAGCCGTCCGTTTGAAGTTATAGGAGTTAACCTCTTAATCCTACAGACGGCGTGCTATGCTCTGGACATGCGGGGGTGTCTGGACAGCCGGGTAATTGGTCAGGATGTTGCAGTCGCTTCTGTTAGATTTTATGCCAAGACTTCCAATCCAGGATGGGCATTAAGGTGAGGCAAATATAAAGTTACTCCCGGAAACATCTAGGGTTTGTGAATTAATCGGTCACTGATTATATTTCTTCACTGTCATGAACTTGTTGAGTTTTCTCCACATAGCATCTGAACTAAAAGTAAGATGTTAAAAAGCAACATGAAACAAATATATTCCGAACTCCTATTTAAACGCTGGCCTGGCCGGAGGCGGGACCCACGCGCGGCTTCCCCTGTGTCCAGAGTTCACCTTGCAATCGGTAAACAGCTTCTGACACCATCCAGGATCATCTGGGGGTCTCTCTGGGGCAGCGTAGCAAGAGAAAAGCACACTGCTGATCCAAGGGGTGAGAGGGACGGACACGTGGGCCCCGACACCTTGCACTGTGCTATGGGACCGCGGGACCAAGACAAACCCGGCGGAGAAAGACGCCCCGAGACAAACATTCAGACGCAAGCCCAGGAAGTCCGGACACCCGGACACATAAAATGCTCGACACAATACAGACAGGTGGCTGTGAAATAATACAAACTGATCAACATTTAAGTTCTAACCGTAAGTTAGCGTTCCAAGATAAAAGTTACTTTCTTAGGAAAGAAAGAAAGAAAGAAAGAAGTCGCCTTATTAAAACCACTTACATTCTCCTACCCCCTTGAGAATATAAAGAATGGGAATCGTGAGGAGATGGTCCTAATAAAATAGAAACATGCACCAGGGTCAGGAGAGAGAAGAAAGGCTTATTTAAGGCCCTTAAAAGGACATGGTCAACCCCCCAGGCCTAAAATGTCCTGTTTGAATTAACATAGTGGTTTAATTAAAAACTAAGTAGAGAATTCTGCTTAATTTGATTTTCAATTCAAGCTCTGCATCCGCCGGTGGCGAGGGGCCAATTTCCGCGTCCCGGCACAATATGCGAGGGGCGGTTTTAAAATCGATTGCCCAGGGGAATCCATGGGAGTACGGTGGGCCACATGCCGTGGAGGGACTGCACCAGACATGGACGCAGTAAAACAGCACCAGGAGGGTGGCCGAGGAATAAAAAAGAAATTTAGCTTCACCATATTTCAAGTTCGTCATTACTCAAATCTCTGCGCTGAAGCTACCAATTAGAAGCGCTTTCCAAGCCCTCCCCGACGGCCCTTCGGAGCCAGCTGCGCCCCGCGGGCCAACGAGCGCGGAGCTGCAGACACGCGCTCGCGGGCTGCCCTCGCCGCCAGGCCGCGTCGGACGTGCCGCCGGCGGCCCGGGATGCGCTCGCTTCCGTGAGGCGGCGGTCAGTCCGGGACACAGTCCACAGCTCCGTGAAGAACGACAGGTCCCCACAAACTGTGCAGACTGAGCACCAGTACCCTCCTACGACCTCGTGTCACAGAAAGGCAGACAATGAAGTGTTTAAACACATACTTCACACATTTAAGACTGAACTAGGCAATGCTGATAACCCTTGCAATTTTCATGCAATTGATTTTTTTTAAGTTCATTTATTTATTTTGAGGGGGGCGTGGCAGAGAGGGAGAGAGAGAAAATACAAAGTACTCTCTGCACGGTCAGCCCGGAGTCCAACCCAGGGCTCGATCTCATGAACTGTGACGTCGTGACCTGAGTCGAAATCAAGAGCTAGACACCCAACTGACTGAGCCACCCAGCCCCACATGTAATTGACTTTAAACGGAAAAATATGAATACTTGAAATAACACGATTACCTTCATTTTAAAGCCTTCTAAACAATTCTAAAAGAGTCTAGAATGCACCTGATCTTCATGCAGCTTCGATCTTGCTTTAGTCCATGCCATTTCAAAATGGGAAAAAAGATTTGTAGCCTCAAAACTGCCCAGGATACGTACATAGTTAAGAGCTGACTGTACTGTATTCTGTTGTGTTCCAGTGGTCCCATGGAGCATTTACTAGTGAAATGCAGTCAGCTCTAGAATAATGGCAATAAGAGCTAACATATCCTGGTTATTGCTTCACACGAACGATCTCCCTCATTTAATCTCTTAAATAATACAGTCAGGTAACGATCATTACTATACCCATTTTGCAGAAAGAAACCCTGAGGCCCCGATGAAAAACTAGCTGAGGCAATGAGACTAATGGCAAATCTGCTCACCCAGCGCCTCACCTGCAATCTCTCTTCCACAGGCCCCTTCTCTTCGCTCAGAGCAGAATTATCCCGCCTCTCCCTCCTCCAGGCTGCGCCCCAGCCCCTCCCTTCCCTAACAGCCCTAAGGACCGGTTCTTAGTTCGGTTCCTACAACTCCCATGCGTGGTCCAACTACCCAAGTCAGCAGAGGGCACCCGCCTCCTCGGCCTCCTCTCCGGCCCCTGCGGAGCACGCTGGCCGCGTCAACACACACCCAGCACATCAGGGCCCCTCTGGGGTCACAAAACGGAGCTGGTGACCTTGAGGAATTCTGAGGAGACTGTTAACAGAGACAAAGATGTGCTTAGAAAAAATGTTCTTTTAAGTGTGCACAGGAGGCGAGTGAGAAACCGGGAGGAAAGAGTGCCTACAGCTGGAGGGGACACCTCGGCCACCTTCCTGCGTCCCCCCTCAGGCCGCTCCTCCCCTCCGACCTTGGTCTGCGAGAGGGAACAAGGGAACAGCGACGTGTCGCTGGGCCTCGTGTGCGTTTTCCCTCATTCTGGAGACAGTGGGTGACTCTGCTCCAGGAAACTTAGCCAAGTCCCCCCTCGAGCCGGTTAGTTCACAGCAAGGGAGGAAAATCACCTGGAGACCAGGGGCCCGGCCACGTTACACACCGTCTCCCGGGAAAACCGGACTTTTACAGAAAGTACAAATCAGGGGAAGGCGTCAACAACACCAACTACGCAAACGCACGTGACACTGAGCGTCGCCAGTGGTTTCTGCCCCGGTGAGACCACACGGGAGACGAGAAGGGGAGAAAGACGATGCGCACGCGCAGAGCAAACACCAACGCAGCGACGTCAGCGGCACGTGCAGGGCGCGGCGCCCACGGCGGCAGGTGCGGGACGCACTCGGTCCGGCGGCACCTGCCCGAGCCACGGCGTGTCACATCGTGGGGCGCACGCACTCCTTCCCTCGGCGGGTGTGTTTAAACTCTGACTTGTGTATTTATCTCTGCACTTAAATAAAAGACGCAAAAATCTTTTTCAAAATTCCTTTGCCAACTCCCTGTCCTCTGCAGCACAAAATCCAAACTAAATGGCAGAGGAAGCAAGTCCTTCCAGAACGTGACCCCCACAGGCTCCCACGCCCCCGGCCCCCACCGACTCTCCGCGTCCCCTCGGTTCCGGCGCACGGGGCCTCTGCCCGAGCCTGGAACGCCCCACCCTGGGGCAGCCGGGCCCCTCCCGCCAAGCCCCCCGCTGCCCCGCCCCCAGACGAATCAAGACCCGCGCCCGCCGGGGGCCTCCCCGAGCAGCTGGCTGTTCGAAGTCCTCCTGCATCCACTTGTCTGCTCCTTCGCCTTCTCCCTCCGTCTACCCCTCAAGGCAGAAGCCCTGACTCTTCAGTTCTGCCCCAGCAAGGCCCTGCACCGGCACAGGGATTACTGCCAGTGGGTGCTGAGTACGCTCTGCTGAGCGAGTCATCGGCCAGCAACACTCTGGCTCTCAAAGTGCTTTCTCCAGTGTCTCCGATGATCTCACTTTCTGATGCGCGTTCTGGCCAACCCTCCTCAACACAATACTTGACATCCCATTCCGATCTCCGTGCCCTTACTAAACACGAGCTGGACTGGGAGTTTTCCGCCTTAAACAGAGGATGAGGTAACCGCACCCCGCCGCCTCTCCCGGACTCTTCCCGGCACCCTTCCACACGCAAATCCGCAAAGTGTTGTACTATGGCTTAAAATCAGACTTGTCAAACTGTTAGACTGAACAATTTCATTCCTAAGAACCTACAAAAAGTTATATGAAATAAAAAGAAATGAAAATTCAGTTGACAGCTTTCCTTGCCAAGTGTATTTAGCTGGCATTACAGTGTGTTCAACAGTAAGACACGGAGGCCTACTTTCACTTCACGGTCACAATACAAACAGAACTAACACTAAGAAGGGTGCAATGCATCCAGAAGTCAGCTATAACACAAGAACTCGCTTTTGCCGAAAAGTATTAACTATTTAAATCTTTGCGTTATATTTTAAATTTCTATAGCCAAGAACTCAAGCTATAAACAGAAATGTCACTCCTTCCATTTTAAAACGTTATTTTCAAAGACAGATGAAGTCACCGCCACAGGAACAGTCTGGGCCGAGGAGTTAAGGCGCCGGGGCGGGGCGGGGGGGGGGGGGGGGGGGGGGGGGGGGGGGGGGGGGGGGGGGGGGGGGGGGGCTCGATGGGTCAAGCGGCGGACTCTTGACTTCAGCTCAGGCCATGATCTCACGGTTCTGGAGTTTGAGCCCCACATCGGGCTCTGTGCTGACAGCGCGGAGCCCACTGGGGATTCTCTCTCTCCCTCTCTTTCTGCCCCTCCCCTGCTCTCGCTCTTTCTCAAAATAAATGAATAAACTTTAAAAAAAAAAAAGATGCAGTCTCTTGTTTTGCTCATTCCTCATCTCTCACACTCACTCAGATCAGGAACTCACAGTATCTAGAGAATTTATCTAGAGGAGCATGTTGGGTTTTCTAACACGCTTCTCTCCTGGAAATCCTGGCTGTGAAATGACTTTGACATCAAGATATGTTTTAAGACTGTTAGGACTTCATGTCATTCTTCACACTACACGAGCCAGCCTACCAGCTTCGCCCCTACAAACACTCTACCACATTCGCTCATACTATAAAGACATTCGGAAAAGACAACTTTCTCCCCGGGGACACACAAGATCATTCAATATGCAATACTATTAATTCTACTGCTAGCATTATTAATATTAACAAGATATTGCTATTATTACTAATCAGACTTTTCATATTCCAGTCAATTGGCTGTTCAAGCCCGCTTTTACAAGTTTAACACGAATGCCACGTTCTCCTTACTTTTACTGATTTGATTCCAAAACATGACTCACTTTACCTTCTTCAGGCCAGCAAAACCTTCGGACTCCAGGAAGAAAAAGGCGAAAGGCATCAGCACAAATAAGCAGAGGTTGGAAAAGAGGGAAGCAAGATTCCACAGACCTAGAAGGAGGGGACAAGAAGAAGAAAGATTAGAGACAAGCCTTTAAAAAAATCACTCTGCTAAATTATATCAAAGAGGCACAGTTTTTCAATAAACATAAACTTGAAGGCCTAACAAATCACCTAAACTTAGAAATGAGAAAATAATTTCATATTTTACAAAGATTTTACTATATTTTTTTTTGAGAGAGAAAGAGAAAACACAAGGGGGGGGGGGCAGGGAGAGAGGGAGACACAGAATCCGAAGCAGACTCCAGGCTCCAAGCTGTCAGCACAGAGCCCGATGCGGGGCTCGAACGCATGAACCATAACGTGACCTGAGCCTGAGTCAGATGCTTAACTGAGTGAGCCACTCAGGTACCCCAATAAAGTCGTATTTAAAATTGGGTAACTTTGTAACTTGTACGTATTAGGAAAAGCTAAAATAGAAACTAGAAGTATTTTTCCTTGTGTCCTACGCAAATTCACTGAAGACAGAACAAATGCAGAAATCCAAAGATACAGTCTCTTTAGACATACTGGCACCTGGATATTTACAGTAAAGGCACTAGACTATACTGAGCTCTTGATAAATGCCAGGTAGTCCAACAGACACTTTACATGCATAATATCACTCAATTTAAGTCTAATAAACACCCTAACACCACAGTCGGCGTTTGTCGAGCCCTTGTGTTCCACGCTCTGTTCTAAGTGACTTCTGATATTATACCAACTCACGTGCTCCTCCCAGCGGCCCCCCAACAAGACAGGCAGATGCTGGCTAGTTACCTTGCCAAGATTGCAGAGTCTGCCCCTGGCAAAGCTAATTCCTGGGATTTTTAAAGACCATGACACAATAGAAGTTTTAATAAGCGGTCCTAAGTGGGAAAGAAAATGTAAGAGCGGTAGGCAAGTTCCTATCACTGTTTTCTGTTCTGGCACATTCTGTACTCTTTTTGTTGTTATTGTTAAGTTTATTCATGTATTCTGAGAGAGAGAGAGAGAGAGAGAGAGAGAGAGAAAGAGAGAGAGAGAGAGAGAGAATGAATAGGGGAAGGGCAGAGAGAGAGAGAGAGAGGATCTCAATGCAGGGCTCAATCTCATAACCCTGAGATCATGACCTGAGCCAAAATCAAGAGTCAGACACTCAGCTGAGCAGACAGGCGCCCACACGGTCTACTCCTCCACGGTCACAATAAAAAGCTACTGAGATGATAATGAAAATAGACTTAGAAAAAGAAGACTCTAGGTCTGCCTTTGGGATTATATTTGGGCAAATATCTTACACCATTATACCTCTCTTATAGGTAAAGCACTCAACTTTAAGTGATTTTCAAGAGCACCTGGCTAGCTCAGTTAGTTCAGCATGTGGCTCTTGATCTCAAGGTTGTGAGTTCAAGCCCCGTGTTTGGTGTAGAGACTGCTTAAACAGGGGCGCCTGGGGGGCTCAGTCGGTTGAGTGTCCAGCTTCGGCTCAGGTCATAATCTCACAGTTTGTGGGTTCAAGCCCCACATCGGGCTCTCTGCTGACAGCTAACTCAGAGCCTGAAGCCTGAAGCCTGCTTCAGAATGTGTACCTCCTTCTCTCTCTGACCCTCCCCTGTCTCTCAAAAATAAATAAAAAAACATTTAAAGAAGATTGCTTAAATAAACTTAAAAAATTGTTTTTGAATAAAATCGATTTTCAGAATAATGCCTACAGTATTTATAAAATCAATGGTTAAGATAAAATTATGCTAAGCATAAACTCAATCTATTACTTGAAATTATAATTCAGGGCTTTTGAAACTGGGCACCTGATGTTCTTTCAGCGCCCTCATTTAGAAGGCACTGTCCCAAGCACTGGCGACACAGGGATCAACAGAACACAAATCCTTGTTTTCACCAGAATATGGTGTGGGCAGGGGCGACTGGGTGGCCCAAGCTGGTGAAGCAATGACTCCTGATTTCGGCTCAGGTCACGATCTCACGGTTCATGAGACCAAGCCCCATGTCAGGCTCTGTGCTGCCATCACGGAGCCTGCTTGGGATTCCCTCTCTCTTCTCTCTCTCTGCCCCTCTCCCGCTTGTGCTCCCACACATGCGCGCTCTCTCTCTCTCCATTTAGACATTTTAAACATATACATATGGAGCAGGCCGTCTTTTCGGATTTAGCCCTTCTAACAGGTGCACAGCAATGTCTCCCCACTGCTTAGGTCTGCATTTCCCAGGGCACCTGGTGGCTCAGCTGGCTAAGCATCCAACTCTTGATTTCAGCTCCCGTCATGATCTCATGGTTTGTGAGTTCAAGCCCTAGGTCAGGCTCTGCACCAACAGATCCTCCCCCTGCCCTTCCCTATCACACAACTTAAATAAACTTTTTTTTAAATATTTAATTTGCATTTCCCTAATCAATAAATAAGGACATGAACATCTTTATGAACTTATTTGTCGTCCATTTATATCTTCTTTGGTGAAAGTGTCTCTTCAAGTCTGCTGCCTACTGTTTTCATTAAGTGGCTGGTTTACTTATTATTGAGTTCGGCAAGCTCTTTACATCCTCTGAATACAAGTCCTCCAGCAGGCATGTAACATGGAGTGTCTTTTCACTCTTTTAACAGTATCTTTCAAAGAACAAAATTTCTTAATTTTGACAAAGTCCAGTTTATCAGCTTTTTCTCTTACAGATCAGGCTTTAGACATCTCACCCAAGAAATTATGGTCCATCCCAGCATCACAAAGACTTTCTCACATGCTTCCTTCCACAAGGGTTACAGTTCTAAGATTGACATTTAGATCTATGACCCTCTGAATCACTTTCTGTATACGGTGCCAGCTATGGAATGAAGCTCATATTCTGCCTGATTATCCAACTGCTCCAACTCTGCTTGTAGAAGAGAGTGCCCTTCTTCTCCCAAACCGCCTCTGCACCTTCACTGAAAGCAAACTGACTGTATACGCGCAGATATAGTCCTGGGTCCTCTAGTTCATCAAGTCCGTCTATTTCTCTTTATGGTGACACCACACCATCTTGATTCATACGGCCTTAAAACAGTCTTAAGGTTGGGGAGTATTCCAATTCTTTTTCTTTCAAAGTTGTTTTGGCTCTTCTAAGTCCTTTGAATTCCCATCTGAATTTTGGATCAGCTCTTCAATTTCTACCCAAAAATAGCAGGGGGCCAGGGCTGCTAGGATTTAGAATGAGACTGCACTGAATCTACAGACCAATCTTGGGAGAACTGACATCTTAACACCGTCTTCTAATCAATGAACATGATACATCTCTCCATTTATTGTGGTATTCTTTAACTTTTGTCAGCAGTGTTTTATAGTGTATACTAATAGGTATCACACATCCTTAAATATGTATTTCTGATGCTACTATATACAGTGGCACTGGTTTTTCTTAATCAATTTCTAATTACTCGTGGCTAGTACATATTTAGAAATGCAGCTGAGTTTTGTATATTTATCGTGTATCCTGCAACGTTGCAAATTCGTTTATTGGTTGTAATCGCTTTTTACTAATAGATTTCATCACGATTTCTATATAGACAACCATCTCATCTGTTAATAATACAGTTTCACTTTTTCTTTCCAACATCAATGTCCTTTATCTGCTACAAGTCACCATAACAATATGAACAGAAGTGGGGAGGTGGGACGAGCTTGCCTTGTTTCCATTCTCAGGGAAAAGCAGTCAGTCCTCCATTAAGGATGAGGTTAGCTGTAAGGGTTTTACAGATGCTCTTTATTAGGAAAAAGAGATTCCCTTTCATGCCTCGTTTGCTGAGACTTTATCAAAAATGGATGCTGAATTTTGCTTTTTTGCATGTACTGTGGTGACTTTTCTTTTTTAGTATTTGAATATGGTAAATTACATTCATTCATTTTTCAAGTCATGATGTATTATCCTGTTCATACACTGTCATATCGGATTTACTAAATTTTGCTTAGAATTTTTGCATTTATGTTCATGAGGGACACTGGTCTGTAGTTTTCTTTTCCTGTGATGTCTGTCTGGCTTTGGAATCAGGGTAATGCTGGGCACAATGAATTAATAAGTACTCCCTCGGTTTCAATTCTCTGAAAGAGTCTGTGTAGAACTGGTATTGCTTCTAACTCAAATATTTGATAGAACTGACAGTTAAGTCTTCCGGGCCTAGAATTTTATTTGTGAGTGTTTGTAACATTTCTACACTGTCTAGGAGACGTTAGTAGTAATTTCCTGCCTTTCAAATTTTTCCATTTCTCTCAGGGGCTGTACTGGCATCAAGTGTTCACAGTGTGCACTAATCACCCTTTTAAGGCCTGTAGAATCCAGTGACGTCATCCCTCCCGTTCCTGATACTGGTAATTGGGTCTTCCTTTTTTTCTTTGTTTTTTTTAACTGATCAACCCAGCTGCAGTTGTATCAATTGTATTGCTCTTCTCATCTTCTCAATATTTTCTTTTTTCTATTTCATTGATTTCTACTCTGATCTTTTTTTTATTTCCAATCTTCTTAATTTGGGATTCATTTCCTCTTCTTTTCTGGTTTCTTAAGTAAATTGTGGGCACTATTTGAGACCTTTTTTTTCCTCTTTCAGGCATTTTAGTACTATAAATTTTCAAATGTTCTGTTTTTATTTCAAAATAAAACATTTAGTTCAAAGTAGTTTCAAATTTCTCTTCTGATCCCTTCTTCGACCTGCTAGTTGTTTAGTTGTCTAACTATACCGCTGTTACTGGTTTCCTGCTTAATTTCACGGTCATTAGAAAACATATTTTGTCTGACTTACAAAAGTACTGAGACTTCTCTTACGGCACAGAATGTGGTCTCCCCTGATAAATATGCCTAGAGGACTTGAAAATAATGTATATTCACCAAGTGTTGAGCAGAGAGGTCTATAAATGCAAATTAAGCCAAGTTAGTTACGAGTGTTATTCAAACTTTCCATCTTGTTAAATTTTTCCTAATTTGTTCTATCAATTATTAAAAAGAGGGTATTGGTAAATCTGAATAAAACTATGATTTTGACATTTAATTCTTTCATTCCTGTAAGTTTTTCCTTCATGCATTTAACAGCTACTTATTAGGTAAATAAATGTTTATGTTCTGATATATGAACTCCATCATTACAAAATGATCTTCTTTATGCCTGGCAAAATCCATACCTTTTTCTAATAATAATATAACTATTCCACCTTTCTTTTTATTGGAATTAGGATGGTATACCCTTTTTCTCCTATCACTCTAAAACTATTCATGTCTTTATATTTAAAATGGGTTTTCTGTAGGCAGAATGTACTTGAGTCTTTCCCTTTTTTTCAGTCTGACAATCTCTTCCTCTTTTTTTTTGTTTACTTATTTATTTTTAAGCAATCTCTACACTCAACGTGGGGCTCAAACATACAACCCCCAAATCAAGAGTCACATGTCCTTCCAACTGAGCCAAGTAGGCATGCCCAGTCTTTGCCCTTTAACTGGAATGTTTAGACCGTTAATGTTTGCTGATACAGTCAGGTTTAAGTCTATCGGTTTGTTCTTCGTTTTCAATTTGTCCCATTCATCTTCCCTTTTTCTGCTTTTCCTGCGCTCCTTTGGAATAACTATTTTTTTATTACTCCAGTTTTTCTTACAGTCGCTCACTGACCACATCTTTCTGTTGAGCTGTTTTAGGGTTGCTTGCAAGTTTATCACATGCGCCTCAGCTCATCACAATCCGCTTTCATATACAGCATCGTAACCCTAAACACAGGGTATTCATTTCCTTCCTTCCGTCTTTGTGCGACTGTCATGCATTTTACCTGTTCGGTTATAAAACCGTACTATGCTACTATTTTTTAAAGAGCCAATTATCTTTTTTAAAGACTTACACAACAAAAAGGAGCACCTGAGCCGCTCAGGCGGCGGGTCATCCAGCGTCAGCTCCGGTCACGATCTCGCGGTTCGTGAGTTTAAGCTCCGCATCAGGCTCGCTGCTCTCAGCCCGTCAGCACAGAGCCTGCCTCAGATTCTCTGTCCTCATCTCTCTGTCCCTCACCCACTTACACTCTCTCTCAAAAAATAAAACATTAAAAAAGGACTTACATAATAAAGAAAAACTTGTATATTTTACCATAAAACTGCCACTTCTAAAGCGCTCTTCATTCTGCTTTGTAGAGCGAGATCTCTTATCTCCTGCCATCTGGCTTCTGCCCACAGGATTTCCCTTATTTTCTGTAGTACAGGTCTGCAGATGAGTTTTTACCTTTTGTGTATCTGACACTGTCTTTATTTGCCTTTGTTTTGGAAAAATATTCTCACTAGATTTAGAACGAAGTTCGCAGGTTTTCCCAGTCACCTGACGCGCATTATTTCCCGCATGGGATTGCTTCTCTGGACTTTATATGTCGTCCTCTCTGAAAGCTTGTAAGATTTTCTCTCTCTCACAGGCTTTGACCTCTTGGTATAGTTTTCTTCATCTTTCTTGGGGACAGGGCCAGTTGAGCTTCTTAGATCACTGGGTTTATAGTTTTCATCTAATCTTGAAAATTTTCAGTCATTAATTTCTCAAATATTCCTTCTTAATCCTCCCTCATTTAAGAACATTAATTATGAAAGGGGGGTGATGAGCATGGAGGAGGGCACTCGTGGGGATGAGCACTGGGTGTTAGAGGGAAACCAACTTGATAATAAACTATGAAAGAAAAAAAAAGGACATTAATTATATCACTGATACTCTGGCCAGTTTTTCAGTCATTTCTTCTTTCTTTTTTGAACAACTTTCTCTTGCTATGTCTTCATGTTCACTAGCCTTTCTTTTGCAATGTTAAATCTGTTTTTATCCCATCCAATGTATTTTCCTGTCACACATTACAGGTTTCATTTCCAGATGTTTGATCTGATTACTTTTGTATCTTCCCCGTCTCAATATGCTCAAGCTCTCCTCTGGCTTCTGGAACATGTGAGACAGGGCTATAAGAAATGCATTAACGTTTTTATCTACCAGTTGTGAATCTCTATCAATTGTGACTCAGTTCTGATTGGTTTTTCTCGTCATTGTGGGTTGTACTTTCCTGCTCTGTACTCTGCCGCAGACTCAAAGTAGGCAGAACGATGTCCACATCTCAATCCCTGAAATCGGTGAATAGTCCATGGTCTATTAGTTTTCTAGGCTGCTCTAACCCAAGTACCACAACCTGGATGGCTTCTGACAGAAATTTATTACCTCGCAGCTCTGGAGGCTACAAGTCCCAAATCAAGGCATCAGTAGGACCGACCGTATCTCTCCTGAAGGCTCTCGGGAAGAATCCTTCCCTCCCTCTCCTGGTAGCTGCGTCCTGGGCTTATACACAGAGGCATCACTCCAATCTCACCTTGGGCTTCACATGGCCTTCTTCAGGGGTGTCTGCGTCTCTGTTTTATCTTCTTATAAGGATACTAGTAATTCAACTCAGGCTCACCCTAAGCCAGTGTGACCTCATCTTCACAAATTACATCTGCAAAGACTTCATTTCCAAATATGGCCAAATTCTGAGATTCTAAGTGGACATGAATGGGGAAAGAGGGCCGGGCACAGGAGGGGGCCACTAATTAATCCAGCACACACACCAAAAAGACCGCAGGTCTAATTATTAAGGCTGTGGACCTTGATACAGGGAGACAAGGAGAGAATCTTAGATTGGCCGGGCTGGAGCAACCTGCCCCACTGGGTCCTTTAGAAGCAGAGAACTTTCTTGAGCTGCAGTCAGAGAGAAGCAGCAGGAGGGTCAGTCAGGGAGGAGGTCACCCCACCTTTGCTGGAGGTGGGTCACAGGAAAATCATGACAGTGGGCAGCCTCCAGGGCAAAGACTACACCTGGCAAGGAGGTGGAGGCTTCAGTCCTACAAAGAACCAAATTCAGCCCATAACCCTGAGGAGCCTGGAAGCAAATTCTTCCGTAGAACCTCCAAAAAGGAACACAACCTTGTGAAAACCTTCATTTCAGCTCCCCCCCCAAAAAGAACATCAGTTTAGTAAGATCCTACTAAGAAAATGTTGAAACTGAGAATATGACGGCCCATTAACTCTATCCATCTGTAAAAGAAGATATTTCTCTGTGCAACCCTCTCCTTTCTAGCCTCCGCCCAGCAGCCGGCCCCCCAAGCCCGTGCCCACCCCCGCGCAGCGTCCCAGAGCAGGTGCATGACTCTCTACCCCAAGTTCCTCCTCTTCGCCATCTACGCTCCCCCGGTCCCCAGGCGCTGCGGGCGAGAGGGGCACACAGTGTGTCCTACTCCCTCTTGGACAAACTATATTCCTTCCGAAGTGTTTCTCCACCAACACTGGAATACTGATTTTCTTCATTTTTCTTACTTCATACCTGAGGCTTAGTTTCCGATAAAACGCAGGGGAGTTCTGGGCATAAAACGTCACAGCACAGCACCCATTCTTTACTGTCTTCATGAATTTGTCAATCTTTAAAAAATGGTTTTTAACCTGTAGTTCCCCACTGTTTCCAGCTGATTTCCTGATTCTAACTGACGTCCTTATGCCTTTTTAAAATTGTTTCAACACATGACTCAGCAACAGAATAAAGCCTAAATCTCAATTCCCTGGTCTTGGTTTTCTCGTACAAAATGGAAGTGTTCCCCTACCATGAAATGTCCATTGTCTTTACTCTCTTGCCCTAAATTCCTGCACTTCAACTGCTCCCGTAAACGTTCTAGATGAGCCTCCAGGATCCTTCACAGAAACATCAGCCTTATTCTTTTCCCTCCTTTCTCTATACCCTCTCCATTATACTCTTTGCTACATTTAGAAAGTGTACTCTAATCAAAGGACGGTGTCCTAAAAACATATTAAGCATGAGAATGAAACTCCCGCAAAGCCTCACTTCGACCCCTATTCTGCTATTCAGTACCTGCTACTTTCAACTTACATTCGGGGAAAACATCACGCGGGAAAACATGTTTTATATCTTCTCAAAGAATTGCTTTAAATAGAAAGGACCTCTCTTCCTGTTTGTAATGGTCTAAATAAAGATCTCTTTATTTTAACAAAATACTTAAGCAGGATAGACACAACATTTCTAAGATTCTGAAATTAAAATTTGTTCAAAATAAGCAAAAATTTGGGGCCACCCGGGTGGCTCAGTCGGTTGGTGGCCGACTTCGGCTCGGGTCATGATCTCACAGTTCTTCGGATTCTGTTCTCCCTCTCTCTGTTTCTCTCTCTCAAAAATAACTAAACATTTAAAGAAGTCTGAAGTGAAGACAGTCACAAAAAGCTAAATAAAGAAATCGGTATCAACAATCAACAAGCAGCAGTGTCTGCAGTGCAGGAGAGGAGGGGACTGAACACGGTCACGGAGACTCTGACCACCGCTCGTTCAGTCGGACTCGACATCGGTGCCTACTTTCGGTACCGAACTCTATGTACATGTGAGACACGTGTGTGTGTGCACATGCGTGTTCCGTACATCCTGTAATAGACGTGCTACATGTTTCATATGCGTGTACGTATCACACATACATGTGCGTGTAATCTAAATCCCCCCCTGCTCTTTTTCCAGGAACCTCAACATTACTGCCAACAGTTTGACAACCACACTTGTAGAGAGGGATATAATGGGATACAGAATGACCACTGTTACTTATTTTTGTAAGATATATTCACTTAACAGAAAGAATTTGAAAGTTGATGGTCTTATTTTAACAGAATAATCATCTACATAAATAACCATCTTTGATTAAAAGTCTGAATTTAAAAAACTTAAGTTTATTAACCAGAGTAAATAAATGTGAAAGTTACAGACTTAGCTTATACTAACTTATTTATCAAATCTACAACATAAAAGTTAAAGTTACTATGAGAAAAACATCTAATATGTAGAAAAATAATATATCATACATTCATAAGTAGCAATTATATGCTTGGCAACTTTGTAAGACCTTGTAAGTTTCCAGCATTTTACAAACCTATATCAGACATACATAAATATCCCTTAAGAATATAATTTTAATAAAACTTGCCTAATTTTAAATGAGGGTTTATATATATCATATAATTTATTATATATTATTACATATTCATTTATAAAATAGAAAGAAATATTAGTCAAAATTCTCTGCTTCACAAAGCTAAAATCACATGCTTTAATATAGTAGTATAGTACAATCCTAAAAATTCAAAGACCTTGTAGTTTGTCTTAATCAGTATCAGTGACAGTGTTTTTGAAGGATGTCCTGTGCCTATTCCCCAAAGAGGTATCTGAACTTAAACAAAGGTTAATAGTTTTTTGGATTTGAGGGGTTTGGGTTTTTTGTTTTGTTTTTTAGAATACTTAGTTTAAAACCAAAACAAACCAAACTGAATTACCAGATCACCACAGGATGCATTAACCTCTAGCTCCATCTGCTGGAGTCACAAAATATTCCAAAATCCAACATAATCCTAGGGAGCAAATGATCTATCACTCTTCATCACATAGACCAAAACCTTCATGAATTTAAAACAAAAAATTAATCAGAGTTCAGCCATATTAAATAATTTCTAAAATGACAAATCTAAGATAAAATCAATATTTCAGTGGAACTGAGGATCTAATCCAACTGTCAAAAAGTTATATAACAAAAAAATTCTACCAAGAAAGCAAAAGCCTTAGAGAAAGACTACACATTTGCTTTAGAACAGTAAGTACTGTGTGAAGTTCAGAATTAGAACAGTTCTATTAGAAGAAAAACAAAAAATAAACAACAATTTTAGCAACAAGTTGTGAAACTTTTTACCTTAATAGTTTTTGTTGTAACAAAAAAGCGATCCATGTCCATTACAGAAATACTGCACAACGCAAGCACCAGGAAAACCTTCATAGCCCATAATGCACATCCTACCACCCAGAGAAAAACATTTTTTCCAACATCTTTCTCTATCCACAATCTTCTACCTCATCATCCATAAATAGCAAAAGAAGCACTCTACTGTTTAGATCTACCAAATTTAAGTAAGCAAATTTCTTACTTTGAACACTTAGATTCCTTTTTTTTTTTTTTAATGTTTGCTTTTATTTACTTTTTTGAGAAAGCAAGCCCTCGAGCTCATGCAAGCAGGGGAGGGAGGGACCGAGTCCCAAGCAGGTTCCGTGCTGATGGATCGCAGGGCCACGTGGGGCTCGATCTCACAAACCGTGAGATCATGATCTGAGCTGAAAGCGAGTCACATGTTTAACCAACTGAGCCACCCAGTATTATAAACACTATCTCCATTACTATCCAGTAACTAAACTGATGCATATTATGATAAATGACCATTAAGACTAATGCACTAGAAGCTATTATAACATTTAACCAATAATGGTATATTATACTTCATTAAGGACTGACTTTTTGAGTTAATATCTATACATAAGTAGATGTGCTATTTATCTTTTTTAAAGTTTGATTGCTTATAATCTAAAAGTCTGACTTTCTAAAAATCTTCTATGGAACTTGGGATGCCTGGGGGCTCAGTCGGTTAAGCGTCCAACTTCGACTCAGGTCATGATCTCACAGTCTGTGGGGTGGAGCCCCGTGTTGGGCTCTGTGCTGACAGCTCAGAGCCTGAAGCCAGCTTCCGATTCTGAGTCTCCCTCTCTCCTGCTTCCTCTCATGCTCTACCTCTTTCTGTCTCAATAATAAATAAACACAAAAAAATTTTTTAAATCTTCTATGGAACTTGAAAATAGATAAAGATGCTGTACTGTTCCTTCATGCTGTCCCTCACAGCGTACTGTCTATTCCTATTGAAAAATAAAAATAAAACACACATACCCTGCTAAGACTAGTCAATTTCACTGGGGTTCTCCTTAGCAGACTGAGTGTCAACGGGGCGATCCTGTTATAAACACTGTCTCTGTCTGGTCAGTATGGGGAGTCTGGGCAGCTTAGCAAAAACCGGCCCCCACCCACTGGGGGGGCACCTCAAAACCCAAGACTCATTTCCTGACTTTATTTAAGGCTACAACTTAACTCCACCATTCTCCTACCTTCCAAAGACTGACTCCTGTTTAGTTTTTAATTTTAAACTCACGTTACATAAAATTACCACTTTAAAGTGAAAAATTCAATGCACTGAGCATGTTCACAGCACTATGCTACCACCCGCCCCCCCCAGAACACGCCCACCGCCGCAGAAGGAAAGCACAGTAAGCATTTCTATCACTGGTTTCCAATTTATGGAACTGAAGGGTTTCACACTTTTCTGCTAAGGTTTCTCTCAAGATACAAAGAAAGTGCATACAAACAGATACTTTCTTCTGCCCATTTTTCACCCTTTTCCAATGTTAACAAGAAAAATGACAGTACGAATCTGACCTCCCGCTCTGTCATCCGCCCCTTGTGCTGCCGCGCAGTAACCACAGCGGCCAGCTAAGTGAAGGACGGGACACACCTCGCAGCCTCCGGGTGACAGGCGACAGAGATCATGAGCTAAAACCGCCAATGACCAGAGGGCTACCATCCCGCCAATTTCCAGCTCCAGTATCTTTTTTGCAGATCCTATTTTTCAAGCTATCTTAATCGTTTTCTCATTGTAGACAGTGATACATCTTGCTACATGATAGAGATTTAGAACTAAGGTTAATATTTTATTTATCTTACTGAATTCAGGCGAAGAGGCCTCCCGAGGTAACACAGTTAACATGTACCATCCCAAACCCATGTGTCCACAACGCAGTGTGTGTAACCCAAACTCAGTACAGTTACACACACTAAAGCATTACCAACACAGAGATCGGCCTCCAGTCCATGTGATTTACACATTCAAGGCAAAAGCAATCAAAACCATCCATACTGACAATTTTATAGGATAAGCCACTAAATTTCTGTTCAAATTAAGTTCTTCTTTTACCAAGGTATTCCTTTTTTTTTAATAGTTTATTGTCAAATTGGTTTCCATATAACACCCAGTGCTTCTCCCCACAAGTGCCCCCCACCATGACCATCGCCACCTGTCCCCCTCCCCTCCCCCTTCAGTCCATGGTTCGCTTTCAGTATTCAGGAGTCTCCCTTGATCTGTGTCCCTCACTCTCCCCCACTCTCTTTCCCCCTTCCTCTCCCCATGGTCCCCTGCCAGGTCTCTCCTGTTAGACCTATGAATGCAAACATACAGTATCTGTCCTTCTCTGCCTGACTTATTTCACTTAGCATGACACCCTCGAGGTCCATCCACTTTGCTACAAATGGCCAGATTTCATTCTTTCTCATTGCCATGTAGTACTCCATTGTATAATATATACATCTTTTTGATCCATTCATCAGGTGATGGACATTTAGGCTCTTTCCATGATTTGGCTATTGTTGAAAGTGCTGCTATGAACACTGGGGTACATGTGCCCCTATGCATCAGCACTCCTGTATCCCTTGGATAGATCCCTAGCAGTGCTATTGCTGGGTCATAGGGGAGTTCTATCGATAGTTTTTTGAGGAGCCTCCACACTGTTTTCCAGAGCGGCTGCACCAGTTTACATTCCCACCAACAGTGTAGGAGGGTGCCCGTCTCTCCACACCCTCGCCAGCATCTATAGTCTCTTGATTTGTTCATTTTAGCCACTCTGACTGGCGTGAGGTAGTATCTCAGTGTGGTTTTGATTTGAATTTCCCTGATGATGAGAACTACTGGGACCTCATCAAGATAAAAAGCTTCTGCAAGGCAAAGGAAACAATCAAAAAAACTAACAGGCAACCGACAGAATGGGAAAAGATAGTGGCAAGTGGCATATCAGATAAAGGGCTGGTATCCGAAATCTACAAGGAGCTCACGAAACTCCATGCACGAAAAATGAATGATCCAGTGAAGAAATGGGCGGAAGACCTGAATTCACCAAGGTGTTCCTAATGAAACAGTAAACAACGTTTCTTCACTCTGCGATGACTACTGAGCATTTTCAGTGTGAAAGCTCTGGAGCAGGTGACCCAAGTTCACAAAAGCCTTAACGAACAAAGAGAGCAGTAACAAGAGCCTCTCCTAAACGCTCCAGGACGGTCAGTGACTCGCAGACACCACGGAGGGCAGAATGGCCCCGGGGCTGAGGAGTCCGTCAGCCGGCTCCAGGGCTGCCAACCACTGAGCCCCAGCCGTCACTGTGGCGCATGGCCAGAGGAGGGCTCTGGAGTCAGCTGGCCAGCAGGGGGTGCACTGGGGTCTCACGTGCCCCCCGGCGGCCTCCAAACCCAGCCTCCAGTCACACCCCCGGTTCCGGAACACACAAGGACCAACACCCTAACAGCCTACGGAATCCCTGCGCCGGCTCCCTGACCTGCGTAGCAGGGGCTGTCACGGTGGGGAAGGCCAAGCGGAAGGCCGCAGAACTGCCTCTAACTAGGAAAATCCCCGAAGGGACGGCAGAGATTACTGCCACCATTAAGGATTTGAAAGATGCAGGAGCGCGGACTCCCGCGTCCCCAGGCCAATGGGCCTCAGGACAATGACAGTGGGTCACCACAGGCTTAACCAGGTGGCACTCTGACTGCAGCCGCTGTACCAGACGTGGTTTCACTGCTAGAGTGAATCAGTGCGTACCCCAGTACCTGACGTGTAGGAGACATGACTCCCATGTGACAAACGCCTTTGTCTCCGTCTGCACCCCACGGCCCACCAAAGTAGCTGGCCTTCAGCGGCAAGGCCACAGAGCCCTCACAGTGCCTCAGGGGCGCACCGACTCTTCAGTCCCAGGTCACAATTCAACCCACACAATGTCGCACCGGTCCGTTTTAATGATTACATTTCGCTGCCTGAATCTAGGGAGCAAGGAGTAGCAACTACTCTAGACTTACTGGGGACACACATTTTCATGTCAGAGGGTGGAAAATTAATTGAAGAATGATTCAGGGCCCTTCTATGTCAGCGAAATTCCCAGGGGTCCAGTGCTGTGGGGCGTTTGGAGGCATCTGTCCTCGGGGGAAGAGTCAGCAGCTGACCCCGGCTCCTCCTACAACCAGAAGAGGCCCAAGGCTCACGGGCTTCCTTGGACTTCAAAGGTGACGCGTCCCTCATTTCGGTGTGTTACTCCAGCCCTTTTTCCAAGTGACGCCCAGAGCTGCCGGCTGACAGTGGGGCCCGGGATCGAGAAGGTTCCGCAGCCAGCGCAGGCTGCAGTGCCAGCCGCCCCACTGCGTAGGCCACCTGATCTGTAAATGCAACGGTGCCCGAAGGGTCCGTGGCAGACAGGGATGCTGTCTGGGGCCTCCGACAGGCACTGCAGACGGGTCCCCGCACAGGCCCGCCGGCCTCCGGCGTCCATCCCCGCCAGCCGCACAGATGACACTCTGCCTCAAGTGACACACCTTGGCCCACACTGGCCTCAGCAGAGGCCGGACGCCTGATTGTGGGCCTCCAAGCCAGCCACGTGACCTGACTGTCCGTGGTGAACAAGGTGTTACCTGGCCAGCGGGCCGCAGCATCAGACACGCAGCAGCAGCACTGCAGCAGCAAGAGGAAGGGGCACCTACACGATCAGGCCGCAGCAGGCCCAACCGTGGGCACAAATCGGTTACAGGAATAAGCGGCCCAAATGCCCATGGGCCCCCCTGCGCCACACTACTTCTCTCCCTGGGCCTGCACCTACAGACTCCGGGGGAGATCCCTACACTCAGCTGACGAAGGAAGAAAGGACCCAGGCCAGTTCGCCCAGAGCGGACGTGTTCATGTAACGTACTTTGCTTGGGAGGAGAAGTGGCCAGGCACGTGATTATTACTATTATTCATCACTATTCATTATATTATCACTATCCACGGGTCATATCCAATGATTTGGCTGGATGGTCAGGGACCTGGAAGAAACATCACTAGAAAACTGGTAACTAGGAAGTCCGGGGCAGATGGGTACTTTCTGAAGCGGGGGGGGGGGGATGTGAAGATATTTGTGTCCACGTGATTGCTCATCAAAAGGAGATCTTGGCAGAGGGGGAGCTTAATAACCAAGTGGATTGTATTACCTGTCCCGTGGAGACAGTCAGCCTCTCTCCCGGGTACCCCTGTCACTATCCAACGGGCTCATGAACGAAGTGGCCACGACAGCAGGGGAGGAAGCTGAGCCGGGCCCCACAACGTGACCACCAGCAAACTGGCCTCATGGGTCAGCAGCAAAAACCAGCACTGAGAGCTCAAGATGGCGCCCCTCCCAGGGGAGATCAGCCAGCTACCTGGTGTCAGACTCATTGAACTGGGCCACTCCCATCATGAGAAGGGCAGCATTTTGTCCTTTTTGGAACAGACACTTACTAGAGGTGCAGATCTGCCTGGAACACAAACCTTCTGCCGAAACTACGGTCTACAGACCTCTACACCGCCCTGTCCACCGTCCTCACAGCAGGGCTTCCCAGCAGCAGAGCTGCGGTGGGTGCACCCCCTTGGAACTCACTGGTCTCCCGTGTCCCCTGACCCCCTGAAGCAGCTGGTCTGACAGAAAGGGCGGCGCGCCCTCCGGAAAACCCAGTCACCGTGCCAGCGAGGTGGCACTGCGCCGCAGGACAAGGAAAGGTGTTCCGGGAGCCGCGTGTGCCCTGAGTCCATACCCAGTGTGGGGGTCGGCTCCCAGTCCAGGAATCGAGGGGGAGAAATGGGAACGGGGGCTAGTCTCCCTAGTGCCCACTAGCAGAACTTCTGCCTCCTGTTCCTGTAAGCACAGGAACTGGCGCTGCCAGCCCAGAGGTCCGAGCTCCAGAGGGAGGAATGTTTCCGCCAAGAGACACCACACCTGTCCCGCTGACCTGGAGTTCAGACGGAGGCCCAGCACTTGGGTCCTCACGCCTGCGCGCCAAGCAGCAAGGAAGGGTGTCCCCGTGCTGCCCGGGGTAACTGGTCCTGAGCACCAAGGGGAGCCTGGACACTCCACAAAGGAGGCGAGGAGCAGTGTGTCCGGAACACAGTGAGTGCCTTAGGGCATCTCGGGATTACCACGCTGCGGCCCCAGTAACGGCTCTTTAGCGGCCAAGAAGCCAGCGTGTGCAAGGCCGACAAACCTGCAAGCCCGAGACCACCCACGGGACCCGACAGGCACCCCCCGTGAGTGTCACCCACAAGGTTGAAGAAAGCTACGAATCCAGAAGAGAAAGACGCGTTTACAGATTTGTGAAACTCACTACGTGCCGCAAAGAATACAGACCTACCAAAGGATGAGCAGAAACAAAGCCAGAGATCACAAAACCCTCAAGGAAGATTTCCGGGGCGGACACCCCGGGCCTCCTGAGACCCGTTCCTAGAGGACATTCAGAAGCAGGGACCTCATTTAGAAGTCTCCTCCTCAGCTCCCCAACTTTTAGCTGATATGGTTTCACTGGAGTTCAAAACTGTTTACTACAGAGTTTATCTATTCACTCAACATTCGGTTACTAGACAACCACTGTGTGGGAATCCTTGTTCTAAGCTCCGATTTATAAACAAAATAAAGTATCTGAGCTAGCACACCTCACGTTACAACGAGAGAGACAACCAACATAAGTGTATTTACTTCCAGGGCTAAGGCCTCCAAACACATAGCATGTCCTGTGTTAGCAGGTCCTACCTCCGGTCCGCAAACAGGACGAAAGAAATGACCCCGACTTAGAGCACATGGAGGTCACTGAGTGTGACGTGCAGTTTCTACTGAGCAAAGCTGGAGACCGGGCCACCCCGCCTGCGGCCCCGGTGAGCCCGCCTTGAGCCGCCTGTCCCGGTAAAAGCCCCGCGAGCCCAGCCCCGCAAGGTGCGGGGGGGCTGCGGGGGCCAGGCCCGGGGGCCCCCCTCCGGCGCCGCTAGCCCGCGCACGCACAACCCGCCGTCTGCGCTGTGCCCCGCCCAACTACTTACTAATGACAGATGACGCGTCGTCCAAAACACCCGCCAAAGCCCCAGCCGCCGCCGGGCCGGCTCCCGCCTTTGCGGCGACAAGCGGCCTCCCAGCGCCGACGCGCCCTGTTCTGTACCAGTCTCAGTCTGCTCGCCTGGGTTTTTTCCCGTGTTAATCAACAAAAACAGAGTAACTTCTTCTCACTGAATTCCTAGTTTTGACTGACTCCTACTTTCACTGGATTCATGCGGTCTTCAGAGCATCAGGATGCCGTGTGTTTCTACTCTCATGCAAGACAGAGACCACAAAGGCCAGATTCAAACACGTGATCAAACTAAAATTCTTCGTGTCAAAACACAGCTTAAGTGGTATTAAAGGATAAATGGGAGGAAAATGTGTGCAATTAACCTCTCATAGACAACCAATTACTTACACTTGCACACACACACACACACACACACACACACTGCAAGCAAGGGTGCCTGGGTGGCTCAGTCAGTTAAGTGTCTCACTCAAGATCTTGGATCAGATCATGACCTCATGGTTTGTGGGTTCTCAGGGCCCCACATCAGGCACTGCACTAACAGCAAGGAACCTGCTTGGGATTCTCCCTCTCTCTCTCTCTCTCTCTCTGCCCCTCCCCAGTTGGTGTTCATTCTTTCTCTCTCAAAATAAATAAATTAAGTGGCGCCTGGGTGGTTCAGTCAGCTAAGTGTCCGACTTCAGCTCAGGTCATGATCTCACAAGTCACGAATCAGAGCCCCACATCAGGCTCTGTGCTAACAGCTCAGAGCCTGGAGACTGCTTCAGATTCTGTGTCTCTGTCTCTCTCTCAAAAATGAATAAACATTAAAAATCTTTAATAAACATTTAAAAACACTGCATGCATAAAAAGGAATGAAATCTTGCCATTTGCAACAACATAGATGGATGTAGAGGGTATAATGCTAAGTGGAATTAGTCAGAGAAAGACAAATACCATATGATTTCACTCACATGTGGAATTTAAGACACAAAACAAATGAGCAAAGGAACGAGGGGGGGGGGGGAGACCAGGAAACAGACTCTTGACCACAGAAAACAGAATGGTGGCCACCAGAGGGGAGGCGGGTAGGACAGTGGGTGACACAGGTGACGGGCACCAAGGAGGGCACCTGTCGAGGTGAGCACAGGTCACATACGGAATGGGGAATCACTCCATTGTACACCTGAAACTAACATTACACTGTATGTTAACTAACTGGAATTTAAATAAAAACTTTTCTAAAAAGGAAGAGGGAAAACAAACACTGTAAAAATGGGCAAAGGAAACACAGGCAGGCAGTTTACTACAAACTAAACATGAACGGCCTCTGAGAATGTTTTGCGAACGTCCCCTCTCTGCTAGCGAAGGGAACGTACGTTCAGCGGGAACGCTGCGCGTCCGGCCGGCAGGTGCTCAGGCTGCGTGCGGCGGGGAAGACGCGTGCTGAGGACCCCGCCCGCCCTCCCTGAACCTGAAACCACCATGGACGTCAGGCAGCGTTTTGGACAGGGAACTATCCCCTCGAAACGTTTTCACGTGTGCTCACCTGGAAAGTGAACTGCAGAAATTTATCCTGTGGACAAATATTTATTTGTAAAGATGTGCACTATAGTTCTAATTAAACAATCGGAAACAATCTATGATGAAAACAGATCCGGGCAATACTGTCAACTGCACAGAAAAGTAGTCAGTGGCTTGGAAACCTCCCCCTGGGAGGTGGATGGGGCGAAATACAAACTAGCCTGAGCCCGCGAGCGCTTTCCGCCTGGTTCTGCGCTCCCAGGAGCAGGCCGCACTCAGGGCCGCAGGCCGCACTCGGGGCCGCCAGTGAGGCGCTTGCAGGGCTGGGAGTAACAATCTTCTTCACCGTATGTTTTGTTTTCCAATATCCTACAGCCAATGGAGACATTTCTCTCAACTCAAAGGGTAAGAGGAAAGGGAGCTGTCTGTATAGACTCCAAATGAATTAACCCGGCGAGCGTGGACAAAACCGTTTCTAGAAAACGGGAGCAGGGGAGGCAGATCCGTCGCAACCCGGGGAGGGAAAGGATCTTCCGAACACGAAACAGTTACAGAAGGGAGACAAAAGGCTGGACAATATAAAATGTTAATAATCCCATCAGTCAGAAAGGCAAATAAAGTTAGAAAAGAAAATAACTAGAACATATTTACAAAAATCTAATAAAAAGCTGGTGTGTTTCGGACGCCCGGGGGCTCAGCTGGTTGAGCATCTGGCCCTTGACTTCAGCTCAGGTCACGATCGCGCAGTTCGCGGGATTGAGCCCCGCATGAGGCTCGTGCCGACAGCACAGAGCCAGCTTGGGATTCTCTCTCTCTCTGCCCCTCCCCAACTTGTGCATGCACACCCCCCCACCGCCAAATAAAGAAAGAAAGAAAGAAAACATTTAAAAAGCTGATGTGGTTTACACATTAAGAAATCACAATAGTATGGAAGCCCATTTGACAATAAACTATTTTAAAAAAATAAAAATTTAAAAAAATTTAAAAAGAAATCACAATATGAAAAAAGGGGGGAAAGGCAATGAAACATATAAAAAAGATCTATATGTTAGATCTTTTAAAGATTTTATCAATTAAAATTAAAATGTCTTATCTCACTAAAAGTTTCTGGAAAATGTAAGAGACAAGATTGGAACGCAGGTATATTTGGCCTCCAAGCAATACAGTATATTGCCCACAGTAAGTAAGTCCCCTTTTATGTTTTAAAGTTTATTTTTGAGTAAGAGAGAGAGAGCAGGGGAGGGGCAGAGAGAGAGAGGGAGACACAGAATCTGAAGCAGTTCCAGGCTCCGAGCTGTCACCACAGAGCCGACGCAGGGCTCGAACTCACAAGCCCTGAAATCATGACCTGAGCCAAAGTTGGACATTTAACTGACTGAGCCACCCAGGTGCCCCAGTAAGTCATTTTTTAACCACATTAATTTTGAAGTCTATACTGACAAAAACGTTTTCCCCCCTTCTGCTATCTATTTTTAAACGACAAAATTTGCTAACAGGAAACTAAACAAAGTAGAAAACTACGGTTAGTATCTTTAGGGCTCAGATGGAGGCCTAGCTCTTTTCACACATGCAGATAAGCCAGAACTGTCTGGTTAAATACTTAAATGGGGGCGCCTGGGCGGCTCGGTCAGTTAAGTGTCCAACTCTTGATTGTGGCTCAGGTCCTGGTCCCAGCATCACGGATCATGCCCCACGACGGGCTCTGTGCTGAGCATGGAGGCTGCTCAGGATTCTCTCTCTCCCTCTCTCTCTCCTTCTCTCTCTATCTCCCCCTCCGTCCCTCTCCCCACTCACTCTCTCTCTAAAACAAATAAAAATGAAAAAAAAATTACATTTTAAAAGTTTTAAATAAACATTTAAGTGAATATTTATCAAAATCATTTTAAGTATAAACACTGCTTCTTGATTAAGTAAAACAGAAAAGCCTTTCGCAACTAAAAATAGGGAACGGTAAGTAAAATCTGGTTTCCTGATGTTAGGAGGGACTCGTGGTTCATTGGAGGAAGATGCAAATTATGAAGCAAACTCAGAAAAGGCAAATCTAAAACTCCAGGCCAGGAAAAACGAAACCGCTCGCCGTGGTCACACCCCGCAGCGCGCACTGACCGTGGATCAGGGAGCCGTTGAGCCACTGGATGTAGTAGTTGTGCGGGAAGGAGAGCAGGATCTCGTTGCTGATGATGGAGAAGGGCAGGAGCAGCACGGCCCCGGCCGAGACGGCCAGCGTGAACGTGCTCAGGCACAGCCTGGAAGAGAAGAGACCACGGTCACCAGCGGCTGGAGAAGGCGAGGAGTACGGCCCCGACTCAGAAAGGATCAAGACGCGTGCATCTTCTAACCCACAAAGGTCACATGAGAGTTCCACGACGTGTGTGTAGCTGGGAGGCCAGCGACACCCAGGACACGGGCTCAGTCAGACCGGCTCCACGCCTCGCCCCGCGGGGGGCTCGCGAGCTCCAAGGAGCAGGCCCCGAAGCGTTCCCACACTGAAGGCGGAGGGCACTGCCCACAGCCCACAAAGAACATGCCAGTCTCTTTCCTGTTTCAAATTTAAATATTTATTTCACAATGGCGTTTCACTAACAACTTTGGCAAACAGACCATAAGAGCAACGCAAACACCGACTCGGGTGAAAAAACGACTGTGAAGACAGGATGAAAAACAAATCAGTTCAAAATGGTTATTTCAAGAGAAAAAAACTTACAAAGCCATTGGTCAGCTACCTCTTACAATGAGTAAAAGCAAAATAAAAGATACTAATAAATAGGAGGAAACTATTAAACAATATTCTACTGTCAAAGATATTTAAATCACCATTTTGTCATTTTTAAAAATAAGATATTGCTAATATGTTCCAATACAGAAAGATGTCTAAAATAAATTTTTAAAAAACTGAAAAAGCACAGACAATAAGTAAAAAACATGCTTCCCCCCCCCCACACACACACCCCCAAAAAACGCATATGCACACACAGGAAAATAGAGGTACAAAAAAATCCTAGCAAAACATATGACAATCCCATAGGAGAGTGGGATTCTAAAGGGCTTTCACTTTCTCAGTTATATATGCCTGAAATGTGTAAAATTTTTTATCTAATTTTTAAAAGATTTTTTAAGAACAAAAAGGCAAAAGAAAAGAAAACTTCACCAACGTTAGAGATGGAAACTTAATTTAATATCCATCCCTTTAATATCAATTTAGGAAAACGTGAAAATAAACATACAAAGATAAAAGAAAAAAAATCATGCTAAAACTTCAAAACACACACCTCCTAGAGGAACGCTGGGGCCAGTGCCACCTTGTGGCCACCGACAGAAGTGTTTTCCTACTTAACGCAAAGGGATGGTGAACCCTCCGTCCAGGGGACGGCTGGTAAGTGTGGAAGTGCAGACAGACCATGTGACACGCACCAGAACTACGGCACAGACACCCCAGACACAGGAGGCCTCTCACACGCTGTTTGGCTGAGTGGGCATGTTTCCTGGGAAAACCACTGGAAAAATCTCCATCCGGTCCACTGCCAACTCCGGCAACGGCCAGCTAGTGACCAGACGCATGCGACTCTGGCTCTGTCCTCGGAAGTCACGGGAGGATGCTGTCCTGACCACTGGCGTTTCTTCCCTCCACTGCTACCAATCGGGTCACGCCCTCAGCCTCCCACGCCAGGCCCTGCACAGCGACTCCAGTGGGTTCCACGACACCAGTCCCTCACACAGCGGGGGAACCTGGCCTTCCCGCACCCCCAGCGACAGGGTATTTCATGGCTCGGCGTCCCTGGGCGCAGCTGGCTCTGCCCCTAGGGTCCCCTTTAGGTCACGTGCCCTATGAGGCACCCTCAGCACCACTTCTCTCAGCTCACGTGACACCCATCATGCACCCAGCAAGAAGACAACCACAGTTTCCAAATCAAAAACTAGGATCTGCAATCTGACAAAAAAGTAAGCTTATGAATGCAAACAGCTACAGTATTTGAAGTCACGGGTGATCCCGAAAATGCTGACTGTGTGGCCCCCATAACAATAAAGCAGCTCTCAACAAAACGCTGCCCGAATCTCCTGCATTTCAGGCCCTGGGTCTGGGCTCTGGCCATCCAGACGCGCAGTGCCACCGGGCCCCGCGGCCCGTGGGCAGCCAGGAGAGCTGATGCGCCCCCCAGAGGCTGGTGCGGTGCACGCCAACCCGGGAAGGGGTCCCTATCGAGTCAAAACAGGGCAGCAGTGGTCCCAGCTCACAGGCCTGCAGAGGTGCCCTGATTCAAGCGCAGCTTCGGAAACGTCGCTTTCTGAAACGGAGCGGATTTCCCGGGGCGAGCGGGCTGGGAGCAGGGGCTTGAGGCCGCCTCTGGGGCTTTAGTCTGAGAATGGAAGGGTGGAGCTGGAGCTGGAGCTGGAGCTGGAGCGGGGCAGGGGCACGAGACAAGCAGCTTGGTCCTGGTCGCGGATGCCCTCATCTTCAGGTCCACGCTCCCCGCTTGTCTGCGGCCCGGCGCCGTCCGCCCCACGTGGCCACCTTCTGCCTGACGCAGGACGCCGTCCACCGGGCTCTCCGCCCTAACGTCACCGTCTTCCCTTTTCGTTAATGCTTCGTGGGAAGCGAAGTTTGAAGCTAGGAAAAATATCCTGCTCCTTGTCCAACAGTTTGTTCACTTGTTGATTCCTATCAGCAGGAACCCAAGATTGTTCCATCTGATCCGGCGCAGGATCCATTACAGTCATGATCTTGATGCTCAGACTGCCCCTGACTGGTGTGGAAGCCTCAGGCTTCCAGGTCTGTGCGGCAGGGCTCTGGGGCCACTTCCTCGCACTCTGGCAGTGCCACCGTGCAGAGCGAGCCTGAGCGTCCCCGCCCCAGCCCTGCAGCCAGCTTCTCCCCAGGGAGCCCGGCTCCGGTCCGTGGAGAGGCGCACTGAGAAGTGACGGCGCTGGGCTCCGGGTGCACGGGCAGAGGCAGCGCGCATGTCCGTGCATGTACACACCCACACGCCCCACACGCACCCACCGTGACATCTGGGTCTGGCTCCAGAACTCTACACCGAAACCCACGAGTCCTCACTGGTACTTCCAACTGCAGCGCCACCACCCTGTCCGTGTTCGCTCCCTGCCCCCACCCGCAGATGGTCTCCGTTACCCTTCGTGGACCAAGCCCTGTACACGAGCGGACACCCCCAGCCCGTGCGAGGCGCGCCGCTGCTCGGGGGACTCCGCGTTCTGGACCGTCCTGCCTCCCTGGGGACGCCCTCCTCGGCCCACCTGGCCTCTGCCACGCAGCACGGGCGCCCTCCCCACCCAGCGAGGGCTCAGCCCCTGCACACACGGGGGTGCTCCTCATCAGCCCTCATGATGACACCCCAGGCCGGGTCTCCCTCCGCAGGGAGAACCCCCTGGGCGCCCACGCCAGCTCACCCCCGGCCCGGGCTCTGATGCCTTGCACGAGGCCTGCCTCCCGCACGGAGGCCCCTCTCTCAGCTGCGCAGGCTCCGAGAGTGTCAGCAGTCATTCTGTTTTCATATCGATCACTTTAATCCAAATCAAATCAAATAACTAGCTGACAGTAGCTCTCAGAAAATGTAACTTTGGCTGCAAAGTTACCTGGGGGCATGAGTGGATACAGAGAACAGAACAAAGGAGCAAAGGAGAAAACCAGGGTGGTGTAAAGGGAGGGGAGAAAGCCCAGGGGCAGGCCTTCCATGGTGACAGGGGAGCGGAGGCCGCGGGGGACCCTGCTGCGGTGGCCCCGGGGCGCTGCCGGCCCCACTCGGGGACTCGTCGGAGCTCTCAGACTTCGTCTTCGCATCAGGCAGGCCTCCCCTCCATCTCCTCCTCTTCGGTGGCAGACGCAAGGCCAAGCGAGATGCTGGCGAGAAGGCAGGCAGCCCGGGCTCCCGCGGGCTGCGCCCCGACGTGTGTGCGCCCCGCGGCCCGGCAGGGCCAGCGGCAGCTCCCCTCCCACGCAGACACGCTTTGTCCCTCAATCTCTTCCAGACGAGAGTCAAGCTTGAGTTCAGAATTCGAAACCCATCTGCCTTCCCCGTCCACTGTCACCCATTCCATCACGGAAGGGAGAGAACGTAGGCGGTGGGAGCCAAGGAGGTCACGGGGAGCAGGGGGTCGGGGACCAGACTAGCCCCCATCGTCTCTCCAGTCTTTCCTGCAGGTGCACACCCAGCCGTGCGAGGGGAGGGCACGTCTGCTCCGGTCACAGGGCACGGGACGGGCTGGGAGAGCCCAGGGCCGCCGCGGAGCTGGCGAGAGCAGGGAGAGGGCTCCGAGCTCAGGGCCGCGGAGCCGCCTCAGTGGAGACGAGGCCCGGCCAAGCAGAAGGCGGAAGCGTGTGCCCTCGCCCGCTGAGGAACCATCGACCACAGATGCGCGCACGCAGATCTGCCGCCAGAGCTGGAGCACAGACGTCACAGCGAGGAGAGCGGGTCGCGTCTGCTCCTTCACCTGGGGAAGAAGTCACGCCTGTACTCCGGCTGCGACTGGCGGTAGCTTTTCCGAGGGAAGGGAAGTGAATTACTGTTTTCACAGGAGCCGTAATTTAGACACAGAAAAATAATGAATCGCTTAAGAATCTTCACAAATGTCATGGTGTTAGGAATAAAACTAAGACCCCTGGGGTCTTGTAAGTTTAAATCAAGTTACGGGCCTAGGTTTTACACCCACAAGCAAGAATCCCCAGTACAGAGCTACAGACGTTTCCCCAGGGCATTTAAAATCACCAAACTACCAAGTCCAATAACGCGGGGTCCACCTGTCGACACCGCTCAGTTAAGAATCAATCAGCCCGAGTCACCGCAAGTACTAGTTGGAAGTACTTTTTATTGAAGCAAAATTTACGAACATAAAATGAACCATGTGAAAGTCACACTTCAGTAGGATTCAGCGTGTCTGCAGCCACGGCCTCTCTCCAGCCCCATGGCATTTCCATCACCCCTAGAAAAGCTCTGTGTTCATCGAGCAATTTCTCTCCATTCTGACCCCCCCGCCCCGGGAACCACAAACACAGCACCAATGGATTTCCTCCCCTGGCTACTTCCCACCCACGGACTCCTACACGTGGCCTGGGTGTGGTTGCCCTCACTCGGCAGATGTCTTCGAGGTTCCCACACGTTATGTGGCAGGACGCTATCCCTTTTCACGGCTCCGTGCTAGCGCAGTGTGCGTGAGCATCTGGTACGCACGTCCACGTGGCCTCTCCCCCCCCCGCCCCCAGCAAAAGATGAATCATCTGATATGAATCACGAAAAAACAAATCCAAGTAACTGGCCCGTAACCTTCAAAAGTATCAAGGTCATCCAGAGAGCCAAGGAAGTACTGAAGAAGTGGGGACATGACAACGACGGTCCTCCGGCAACGCAGGACGTCACTGGACAACCGGGAAATCTGGGTGGGGCCTGAGAGGTACTGTCCCAATTTCGTTATCCTGATGCCTGCATGGTTATACAGAGGAGGGCGCACTGTTTGCAGGAAGTAAATACAAAAACGTCCCGGGGAGATGAGCCAGGCCAGCAACGTCTCAAACAGGAAGGGGGAGCTTTTTTTTAAATCTTATTTCTAATTTTTCTATAAATTCAAAACTATGTCAAAAATTTTTCAAGTATCAATAAAAAAGAATTAGAATAAAATACTCTCACAGCTGGAGCTGTGTGATTTCAAATTTTAATCAAGCAAAATCTGATAGAAACTCACTGCTTTCCACCCAGTGGGACACCTCAAAAAAAACCAACAGGGTACGTCAGCCACACCCGAGCAGCATACAGACGCGGGAAGAGAGCTGGGAGGAGCCTCAAGCCCGCCCGAGGCTGTCCCCCTGCCCACGGCAGGAGAACGTTCAACCAGAACAGGTGCCTGCCCCCTGCTCCAGGACCGGCACAGTCTTCTCCGCACCCCAACAGCCACGAGTTTCCTTTCTCACGACCCAGCAATTTTCCCAACCACACACCCATTTCCTGGTTAAAACTTCAGAAGGTAAGGGGCGCCTGGGTGGCTCAGTGGGTTAAGTGTCCGACTTCGGCTCAGGTGCTGATCTCTGGGTCTGTGGGTTTGAGCCCCATGTCGGGCTCTGGGCTGACAGCTCAGGGCCGGGAGCCTGCTTCGCTTCTGTGTCTCCCTCTCTCTGTGCCCCTCCCCTGCTCACACTCTGTCTGCCGCTCTCTCACAAATAAACAAACATTTAAAAATATTTTAAAAAACAAAAAAATTCTGAAGGCAAAATGTCAGTCCCTCAAGCAAGCAAGTTTTACCAGGAGACAATCCTCAATCACCCATGTGCGGCTGGTTCTTGAACACGGATTAGAAACACACGAGTCCACTTATGAGAGATTTTGTAAGGGCAGTGCGGTACCGTGCATGTCCTTTCTTACGGTTTTCTTAGGGACATTTTCCTTTCTCTAGCTTGCTTGTGACGACAGAGTATGTAACTCAACACACAAAACGCATGTTAATCATGTGTTTAGTTGCCAGTAAGACTTCCGGTCAACAGCAGGCTACCCGTAGTTAAGTCCCGGGGGAGTCAGAAACTGTACGCGGGTCTCCCCCCGCGCAGGCCGCACCCCGAACCCGCAGAGCTCACGGGCCACGCGTGCATCTGTCTCTGCGCTTCCCAGGACAGCAGAACACGGATAAAAGCACTGCAGTACGTGAGGTGAATTTTTTCCACATTTATGTCCACGAGTGTGAATTACATCTGAAAAACTTAGGACTTCAGAACTAGAAAGAGAACAAGTGAATTTTAGAATACGTACGAAATCCTGTTGACTACGGCATCTTCATCTTCTTGCTCATCTGTAAAAATGTGAAAGGTATTAAGTTTTTATCTTCAATAAAATGTTTCATTAATTTATTAGAAAACATAAACAAAAACAGAAACTTAAAAGAAGTAATTATTAAACAGAAATAATTTTCAAAAAGCACTGTGTTTATTTCAGCACAGATCCAAATTCAAATCTCATTAAATCACATAGGGTAGAATTTAGTTAGGAAGAGTGCTTTGATTAACCAGAATCCTGATTAACAAAAATACTCTATGTAAATTAAAATTTTCCAGATATTTAGTGCTCAAGAGAATAAAACTTAGTAGAACATTAGGACCACTATCAAATTTATTGTTATATGATGTAAGTGAAATTATAATTGCTAATGAATGAGATGTTTTAGTTGATAACATCCAACACAAATTTTTATGATAAAATTAGCATTCAGAATCTGAGAACACGGACTTCTCTCCCCCTGGAGTCGGTCATCGCTGGTGGAAACCATGCAGGTTCTCTTGGACATTCTAACTCACTCAACACCAGCACCTCAACGCTTCATAATTATCCTTCAAGTTACAGACAGGCAAGGACCAAGCCCTGGGTCTCCTCCGAGGAGCAGGGCCCTCGCTCCTGAGCTCGCTCACGCCCCTCTCCTCGCTCGTGGCTGTCGGTCCTCTCCCTGTCGCCCCCCGGAAACTTACCAGCTAAAGACCGGACTATCGCTAACTCCGCTGCCCCCCTTCCCCTTGTGTCCGAACCGGGGCTGTCCCCGGGCTCACTGCGCAGGCCTCCGCGACCCTGAGTGTCCGGCGGCTCTGGTGTCAATGGCGCACCTGCGCCGCTGTCTTAGTCCCATCTCCGTTCTTAATTACAGGCTGCCCGAAAGAGCTCACAACCAAAAGGACCATAAAATAATATGGTCACAATGAACTGTTAACTGGTGTGCCCACACTCAATCGACCATCAACTACGGAAGAATGTTTTAATAGCTTCGTATACATTTCGTTTCTTCTCCCCACAATCAACTGTGGCCAGGGTGCCCATCACCCCTCCTTGCCCTTACTCTAAAAATCATCTAATAATTAATCTCCAACTTTCCTGTTCACCGTCCCCTAGTTTCCCCTAAAACAGTGCATTTATATTCATTAATTCTCTCTCCTCTTTCTGTGTCATAATCATTAAAACCTGATGTCAAAACATATAAAAAATAATTAAGATACTGGGGCGCCTGGGTGGTTCAATCAGTTAAGCATCTGACTTTGGCTCAGGTCATGAACTCATAGTTCACAGGTTCCAGCCCCACATCGGGCTCTGTGCTGACAGTTCAGAGCCTGGAGCCTGCTTTGGATTCTCTCTGCCTCTCCCTCTGTCTCTCTGCCCCTCCCCTGCTCATACTCTGTCTCTCAAAAACAAACAAACAAACACGTTCTTTGAAATAGTCAAGACAGTGTGTTGAATCTGTAGGTCTTCAGATTTTTGAGAGATTACAGATTCCAAGAAGTATTTTAGTGTAATCATAGAGTTAAACTAAAACACTAGAACAAACACTATTTCCTAACTGCTTTCAAGAAGTCTAATAAGTTTAATATTATGACATAAAGAGTAGTTAAAATTCAGAATCCTTAAGTACGGATACGGCACCACTGTCAGCCCAGGATCACAGGTGGAAAAGCCTGTGACCTACAGAAAGCAGCTGAGATGTTCCAGAAGGCGGCGAGGCAACTGCTTTGGTCCTTAGAATCACCTGGACACAAAACCTGTGAATTAATTGGAGAAAGTAAAGACAGCCCCGTCGGCAGAGAAAGCATGGGGGGAATGCATGTTCAAAGGCAGAGCCAGTCACAAGGACCCATAGATCCTCAAAAGCTCTGGAATTTCCGGAAGCTGGACAGGCGCACACTATTCTTAGCGGGACACAAGAACCGGGCTCAGGTCTAGGACAGGATGACCCTGCACGTGGGCAGATGCCCCGGCGGCACGGTCAGTGCTCTCCGCACCGGGAACCTGCGTGCCTCGATCACACCGCACTGAACACAGACACTACCACGCCGGCGGGCACTGCACGGCCCAAATGCCATACGTCAGTTGGCAGGATAATCTAAGTTTTAATTACAGGGTTTCTACTTACCTGATTTTCTCTTGTATCTTGTAATGATGAAGTAGGAAACAACGTACAGAATGGCAAAAAGCAGGAAACATATCTGAAAAAAGAAATAATAGGTCACTTACATATCACATAAAACCCAAAAAGACTTCAAGCTATTAAAAAGTAAAATGTTTAGGTATTTAGAAAAGTTTTGATAAAATATGAATTCATATGAACTAAGTCAAATAGCCCAGTTTTTAATATTATTGCAGGGGGAGAAAGCCCAATGAAGACTTCTCTTTTTATAACAACCAAATTGTTTTCAAAACCATATGGAAGTGCGAAGCGTCAGCCCGTCACCGACAATTCGGAGCACTAAAGTCAGGGAGACACTACCACCCCTTCCAAATACCAAAACCTGCCGCAAAGCCTCAGTCACGTCTAGAGAGAGTGCTGGCGCCCAAGCGCGGCAGACCGATCAACGACACAGATTCTCTGATATAAAAACGCATATGATTTGGCTCTACATACAAGAGGCATCACAAATCAACGTGGAGGGTGTTCATTCAGTAAATACACCACATATCAAAATAAGCAGCACTTGAATAAGAAACCTTTTTAATATTAAATTCACATTAAATTCCACTTAACGTTTTAAGGATGATAGATAAAAGAGGCTGGGCCATGAAATGGAGACCTCATCACAGTCAGAGACCAAGTGTGCCAGAGACGAAGTCCTCCTCGAGCTAAGAGCAGAGTAACAACAGTCTGAAGACCCCCAGACAGAACGATTCCAGATTATGACCGTCTAGGGAGCACCCCAGCACCCCTACGTGTGGATTTCTGAACAGGGGATGTCGGCCACACGACCAAAAACGACCTCAGATCTCGGTGTGAACTTCCATGTCCCGTGCCCTCTGGGAAATGACAAACCGGGAACGGAAGAAGAGCGTGAGCCTCAGGTGACAACTGGGACAAGCGGGAGAACGACAGGAGACAACACCGACAGTTGCCACAAGGAGCCGAGGGTAGAGAGCACCAAACCGGCCTGCTGCTGGGAACCCACGACGAAGCCCGGTTGGGGAAGAGAATGTTAACACCATCACCACATCCTCCCAGAATCCTTTGGAGTGCAGGAAATGGGTCGAAAAGGAAACCGGTTATTGGCCAAGGAGTATGCACTGAGAGGTTCTTCAGGAAGACGCTGGGGTGAGGGGACACTGTTCACAATGGAGTGAAGTCTGAGCAGGGCTGGAAAGCGCTGGAAGGAACGGAGGGGGCCTGGGCAGGAGGGGGCCTGGGCAGAGGCTGGTGACGAGGCTCGAGCCAGAGGGATCAAACGAGCAAGGGAACTAGTATTTGTGACAGAAGCGAACCGAAACTCAGCTCACTCGACAGCGCCTCGTTGTGAGCTCACGCAGCAGGCTCACTTTCTGGAACCAAGCGCAGGAGCATGAGCTCTGCTCTCTCCCTCCCTCCCTCCAGCCTTCTGAGCCGCCAGCTCTGCCGGCTCACTCAGCCCGGACACCCTCCCTCCAGAGAGCCGCGGGCCATGCTGCCTCTTCTCCCGCAGTCCTTCCTCGGCGTCCCCTCTGAGGCGGGCCTCTCGCCCCTGTGGGCGCTCCCCAGTCCCTGCCCGGCACAAGTCACCGTCAGCTCCTCTGCTTACTGACTGGCTGGCCGTTTTCCTTCTGGGATGTAAGCTGAGTAAAGGTGGGGCTCTGCGGTGTTCACTGCTGTGTTCGTGGGTCCAAAAAGTGCACCTGTTGCACAGAAGTGTGTAGTAAGTGCCGGTTCTCCCAAACAGGAAAGGGTTGGTTTTCGCCCCGAGTCGGACGGGAATCCATGGGGAGACTCTGAGCGGAGGGAGACAGAATCCACGACCAAGTGCGAAAGGCTCCTGAGGTGCAGTGTGGCAAGTAACCGAGAAGAGGCGGGGTCGCACCAGGAGGGGAGCCCAGCAGTCAGCGGAGCAGAGGTCCCTCGGAGCTGCGGAACGGACTCACCACAGAGGATCGGGTTCGGGGTGGGTTTTGAAAACCAACTTGAGAGGGCTTGGCCTAAGAACCCGCCGAGAGAGAGTGGCCATTTCCAGAGTCACAAAAGATTACAATGAAGTCATTTTGGGTTGGAAGTGAAAAGTACAGTTAACGCTGTTGCACGTGAAATACTTGTCATCCACTCCGTGGAGAGGCCGGGCGAGCTGCTGGTTACAAAACCTGTGCAGTCCAGGGAAAGGAGCCCCACTAGGACCTTTTAGGGGGGACACGAGGCCGGCAGACAGATATTTAAGCCCTGACACCAGATGGGATTTCCACCCTGGGGCGTGAGAGCCAAGCCCCGAGCTCTCAAATGCTCAGAAGCCAACCTGACGGCAGGAGTCGGCAGGGAGGTGGCAAGCCAGAGGCTGTGACGTCCCGCAAGCCACGCGGAGACGGTCCACGTAGGAAAAGGGGTCACCAGCCGTGTCAAATGCTCCTGACAGGCCGAGTAAGATGAACACTGAGAACTGACACCTGGATTAGCAACATGGAGGTCGTCGGTGACCTTGACGAGAGAGGGTTTCCCGGAGCGAACGCTGAAACCCCGCCTGAAGCAGATCAAGAGAGAACAAGAGCTGGAAACAAAACGTCCTTACTCTTCCCAGGAGTTCTGCTGTACAGGGAAGCAAAAGAAGTGGGAGGAGGCCTGTGAAGAGGGGTTTTTAAGAGGAGAAAAGCTACACACAGTTGTCACAAGATTCCCACAGAGAGAAATCACGGGAGCAAGAGAGAAAAGGGAGAAGGGCTCAGGCCACACGCCCAGCTGAGGGGCCGGGTGCGTCCTGGTCCCAAGGAGGAGGAGGAGCAGGAGGGAGCACGGAGCAGGGGAGGCCCCTCGGCAGGTGGGCACGGGCAGGAGCGAGGGCACAGCCCCTCCTGAGGGCTTCCATTCTCTCAGTGAGACAGAGGCATGTCCTTCCACCACGAGTGGCACGTGGACGGTGGGGACAGAAGTCCCACGGGGGACCAAGGCGGGAAGCGGAGTAGGGAGCGCTAGGGAAGCGAGAGCAGGCGAGATGAGGTGGCCTCCGAGGCCCCCCCCCACCCCGGCCCTGCCGAGCCCACAAGCCGCTTCTCGGCCGCTGCGGAGGCCACGGGCCCGACGGGCAGGGCTCGAGGGCTCTGCCAACGGCCCGATGCTCTGCCTGCCCGGCGGCCGGCGCCTGCAAACTCACCGGGCACGGTACACTCGCCCCACGACCACAGCTGGGACCTCACGCCCGCGGCTGGAACGGGGTCACGGGATCAAGTCCCGGGTTGGGCTCCATGCTAAGCGTGGAGCCTGCTTATGGTCCTCCCTCTCCTTCCTTCTGCCTCTCTCCCCCACTCACACTCACACACTCTCTCTCTCTCTCTCTCTCTCTCAAATAAAAAAATAATAAATTTTTAAAAATTAAAAACAAAAACGTGTCTGAGCCTTCATCTCCTGGTCAGGGAGGAAGTTCACAGGCAGGAACCGCACAGGGTGCGTGCCCTCCGTGCCAGCCAAACCGGGGCGCAGAAAGCCTGGCCCTGGCAGAGGCCACACAGCTTTCGTCCGGGTGCTGATCAAGAATGGCCACCCTAGAAACAGACATTCTTCCAAAACTGAATCAGGAAGAAACAGAAAACGTTACCAGACTGCTGTCTAGTAATAAAACTGAATGGGTCATGAAAAACTACCAACAAACAAAAACCCAGGATCTGCTGGCTTCATAGATGAACTCTACCAAACATTTAAAGAAGGGTTGATACACATTCTTCTCAAACTACTCCAGAAAGATATAAGATGAAGAGAAACTTCCAAATCCATTCTGAGAACAGAATTACCCTGATACTAAAACCAGACAAAAACACTACAAAAAAAAAAAAAAAAAAAAAAATATATATATATATATATATATATACAAGCCAGTATCTCTCCTAAACATAGAGGCAAAAATCCTCAACGAAATACTAGCAAACCCAAACCAACAAGACATTTAAAAAAAAATTCACCCACCATGATCAAGTGGGACTTATTCCAGGGATTCAAAGTGGTTCAACATTCACAAACCAATCAATGTGCTACATCACACCAACAAGAGACAGGATAAAAAAAAAACATGATCGTGTCAATAGATCACCCAAGTGCCCCTAAAATTAAAATTATAATTCTGCAAGTAATCCTAAGAGCCATAAAAATAACAATACAACAAAGAAAAGTCAGACTATGCAGCAAAAGACAGCATAACACCAATATTATGAAAGCAATAATAAAGATGAAACATTAAAATCATAATTGTAAATGAAACAAATTATTAAAAGAAACCTCTCACAGATAGAGACATAGTAAAAATAAAGTGACCTTAAAAGACTGAAAACAAAAGGATAAACTAAACAGAGACAATCCAGGCAGAGGCCAACAAAGCAGCTGACTGTTGGGACTCCTGGGTGGCTCGCTCGGCTGAGCATCTGACTCTTGATTTCAGCTCAGGTCATGATCCCAGCATCATGGAATCAAGCCTCACGTCAGATTCTCTCTCCCTCTTTCTCTCTCTCTCTCTTCCTCTACCCCTCCCCAACCCATGTACATGTGTGTGCGCACGCTCTCCCTCTCTCTCAAAAAGAAAAAATAAAAACAGTAAGAAAGGGAAGGGAGGGGAAGGGAGGGGAGTGAAGGGAAGGGGAGGGAAGTGACGGGAAGAGAACTGTCATTTTTTTCCCTCCTTCAGACAAGAATGTATTTAACGCATAAGGTGTTAAATACAGACACTCAGACCAATGGAACAGAAATAGAGAGCCCAGAAATGGACCCACAAACATATGGCCAACTCATCTTTGACAAAGCAGGAAAGAATATCCAATGGAATAAAGAGTCTCTTCAGCAAGTGGTGCTGGGAAAATTGGACAGCGACAGGCAGAAAAATGAACCTGGACCACTCACTTTCTTATACCGTACACAAAAATAAACTCAAGATGGATGAAAGATCTAAATCTAAGAGAGGCAGCCATCAAAACCCTAGAGGAGAAAGCAGCCAAAAACCTCTGTGACCCTGGCCGCAGCAACTTCTGACTCAACACATCTCCAGAGGCAAGGGAAACAAAAGCAAAAATGAACTACTGGGACCTCATCAAAATAAACAGCTTCTGCACAGTGAAGGAAACAATCAGCAAAGCTAAAAGGCAAACAACAGAATGGGAGAAGATATTTACAAATAACGTATCAGATGAAGGGTTACTATCCAAAATCTATAAAGAAATTATCAAACTCAACACCCAAAAAACAAATAATCCAGTGAAGAAATGGGCAAAAGACATGACTAGACACTTCTCCAAAGACATCCAGATGGCCAACTGACACATGAAAAGTGCTCGACATCACTCATCATCAAGGAAATACAAATCAAAACCACAATTGAGATGCCACCTCACACCCGTCAGAATGGCAAACATCAACAACTCAGGCAACAACAGATGTTGGCGAGGATGCGGAGAAAAAGGATTTCTTTTGCACTGCTGGTGGGAATGCAAACTGGTGCAGCCACTCTGGAAAAGAGTATGGACTGACTCAAGAAATTAAAAATAGAACTACCCTACGACCCAGCAACTGCACTACTAGGTATTTATCCAAGGGATACAGGTGAGCTGTTTCACCAGTGTTCATAGCAGCACTGTCAACAACAGCCGAAGCGTGGAAAGAGCCCAAATGTCCATCAACAGATGAATGGATAAAGAAGATGTGGTATATATGTGTACATATATATATATATACACACACACACATACACACACATACACAATGGGTTATTACTCAGCGATTAAAAAGAATGAAATCTTGCCATTTGCAACTACGTGGATGGAACTGAAGGGTGTTATGCTAAGTGAAATTAGTCAGAGAAAGACAAATATCATATGACTTCACTCATATGAGGACTTTAAGACAGAACAGTGGAACATAAGGGAAGAGAATAAAAAATAATATAAAAACAGGGAGGACAAAACATAGGAGACGCTTAAATATGGAGAACAAACAGAGGGTTACTGGAGGGGTGGCGGGAGGGGGGATGGGCTAAATGGGCAGGGGCGTTAAGAGATCTACTCCTGCAATCATTGTTGCACTATATGCTAACTTGGATGTAAATTTTTAAAAAATAAATAAATGATAAAAATAAATAAAAAATAAAACATTCAGTAAAGTTTCAAAAAAAGGCATAAGGTGTGAAGAAAGACAAAATATAAACAACAGTATAACCCACAGTGAAAAAAGAATGTGCACCAAAAACACAGCACAAAAATACATTTTTTTATAATCTGAATATGCAAGGGAAAATGTAAACCACTACTTTAGTTGGGAGACTTTAATTCACCATAAAAGAAGAAATAGGGGCGCCTGGGTGGCTCAGTGGGTTAAGCGTCCAGCTTCGGCTCAGGTCATGATCTCACGGTTTGCGGGTTCGAGCCCCACGTCGGGATCTGTGCTGATGGCTAGCTCAGAGCCTGGAGCCTGCTTCCGATTCTGTATCTCCCTCCCTCTCTGACCCCCCCCCCCCCGCTTGCACTGTCTCTTTCTGTCTCTCAAAAATAAGTAAGAAACAAAAAAAAAAATTTTTTTTAAATAGAAGAAATAGATGCAAACCAAATACACCATCATAATAATAAGTTTTAAAGGTACTAAGATTGTGCTAGTAAAATCCTCAGTGCTCTACACTGCAATAAATCCACATCCTGCTGCCCCAGTGTCCCCGTCCCTACCACTACTAATCTGCGTTCTGCTTCTATGGATTTGCCCAATCCAGGTATTTCTTATCAAGGAAAACATAGTATGTGCCTTTTCGTGTCCAGCTTTTTGCCTGTAGCATAATATTTTCAAGGTCCACCATGCTCAGGGTACCCCAATACATCATTCTTCCAGACTTCTCACCAAAAAAATAAAACCCTACTTGATTAAAAACACACTGAGTTATTTTGTTGTTAGCAGCTCAAAGTTTCCTTTCAGATACATTTGCATATGTCCGTTGTTTGTAAATGCGACAAATCCCCTTTCAAAGAGGTAAGAAAACAAAATTAGCAATACCCTATCTCCAGAGCAAGACAAAATTAGCAATACCCTATCTCCAGAGCAAGACAAAATTAGCAATACCCTATCTCCAGAACACTTAACATAACTTTGCAACACAAGCTGGTATGTGCTTCCCAAGTGCTAAGAGCACCACCGGCACCCACTGCCCCGCCTGCCAACGTGCGCTTCCACAGCAGTAAAAACGCTATTTCCCCACAAACAAGTAACACGTGACACCCCTAACAAGGGGTAAATATTCTATTTTTCAAGATTATCACAGTAAGTCTCAAATTCATTAATGTCATACACAAAATCACACTTTATTACTTGTTCTTGAGGTTGTGCAGGTTCTACATGTTCTTATACGGTAAGTCACCAGCAAAAACTTCTTTCAATTCCTTCTGAGACCCAGACCCCAGCAAAACACAGAGCAAAGGCCACTTTCTCTGAGAGAAGCCAGCACCAGAGCCGGCTGTCACCCCGCCCTTTGGGTTCCCACGTCTGAAGCACAACTATTCTACCGCAAAGCTCCCCCTTTCTGAATCCCAGATTCTGTACCCAGATTTCAGTACAACTGTTGAATTTGCCCCCTAAACCTTTGATTACATATAGTTTAGGCACATTACAGGTATTAATACAAATAGGAACTGTCTTCGTCATCTCTTGAATCTTCCTGAGTACCGAGATAAATTGAATTTTAAAATCAACTGTGTAAGTTACCCTCCCTCCCTACTGCTGGATCCTGAGCCTCCATCACGCTCAATCAGGACAGAGGGAAGACTCTGAACAGGATGAAAGGTAGAGGTTTAAACTGGAGGGCACCTGAGTTTTCAGTATGTAAGAGTGACCATAAAACTAAGAGACATGCCAAAGTTGTCACCAAAGGAGGGAACAGAGATCCAACAATAATCCTTGCAGTGGGAGATAAGTAAACTGCTTTACCACTGTTTCCTGCCCAGTTTACCCACGCAAGGAACAGTCAAGTACTGACATCGTAATACCTTGAGTCTTCCTTCGAGGAGAGGAATGTCTCTCCATTAATTTAAATATTCTTTGATTTTTTTAAATCAAAGTGTAGTTTTATATCTAAGCATTTTTTCTTGGTGCTAATGTTAATGGTGTTGCATTTTTTATTTCAAATTCCAATTCTTCATCCTAGTACACAGGACAGCAATGGACTTGTGTATTAACATTCTACCTTAATATCTTGCTATAATGGGAATTTTCTGTTGCTGTTATGGACTCCTGGGTTTTCTATATAGGCTATCGTGTTATCAGAGAAGGAAGACGGTTTTCTTTTTCTCTTCCCAACGTGCACACCTGTTAGTTCCCTTTCTTACTGCATTAGCTAGGACCTCCGGTGCCATGCAGCAGAGCAGTGAGAAGAGGGACATCCTTGCCTTGTTCCTGGTCTCAGTGGAAAAACTCTGGTTTCCCATCATTAAGTATGATGTTAGCTGTAGATACTTTGTTGATATTATTTCTCAAGCTGAGGAAGTTCTCCACTATTCTTGGTTTATTGAGAGCTTTCACCATAAATGGATGTTGGATTTTGCCAAACGCTTTTTCTACATATGCTGATAGGATCATATGCTGTTTCTTCTTTAGTCTATCGATGTGATGGATTACACTTAGTGGTTTTTGAATGTTGAACCAGCCTGCATACTTGAAACAAATCCACTTGGTCATGGTGTACAATAATTCTTCTGATACACTGTTGAATTTAGTTCGCTAGTATTTTCTTGCAGAACTCTGCATTTATGCTCATAAGAGATACTGGTCTGCAGGGTTTTTTTACTGAAATGTTTTTTATCTGATTTTATATTAGAGTAACGCTGGCCTCTAAGGATGAGCTAGAAGTATTCCATCTGCTTCGATTTTCTGTAAGAGATTGGAGAGACCTGGTGTCACTTCTTCCTTAAACATTTAGTAGAATGCACCAGTGAAACCATCTACGACTGGAGTTTGGGAAGGTCAATTGGTGACTCAATTTCTTTAAAAGACACAGGCCCACTCAGATTATGTTTCTCAATGTGTGAGTCCTGGTAGACTGTGTCTTTGAAGAAATTTATCCATTTAAGTTTTCAAACTTGTGGGCATAGAATTATTCATAATACTCCTTTAGTATCTTTTTAGTGCCCACTGAATCAGTAGAAATGGTCTCTCGCTTCTGATATTAGTAATTTGTGTTTTCTCTCTTTTCTTGGTTAGCCTAGCTAGGCCTATCAATTTCATTGATATGTCTAAGGACCAGCTTTTGATTCTGTGAATTTTTAAAACTGATTTCTTGTTTTCAGTTTCACTAATTTCTGTTCCATTTCTTTTTTTTTTTTTCTTTTGCTTACTTTGGAATTACTTTGCTTTTTTTCTTTTAGTTTTTTTATAATTTTTTGAATGTTTACCTTGAAAGAGAGAGAGACAAAGGGTGAACGGGAGAGGGCAGAGAGAGAGGGAAACACAGAATCTGAAGTAGGCTCCAGGCTCCAAGCTGTCAGCACAGAGCCTGACTGCGGGCTTGGAACCCACAAACCATGAGACCATGACCTGAACTAAAGTAAGAGACTTAACCAACTGAGCCACCCAGGTGCCCCTTTTTTTCAGTTTTCTAAGGTGGAATCTTAGATTGTTAATTTTTAGGTCTTTCTTCTTTTCTAATATAGCCATTCAGTACTACTATGAATTTCCCCCTACACACTGCTTTTGCCGCATCCCACTAATTTTGATATATTTTTTCACTGAGTTAAAACATTTAAAAACTTTTCTATAGACCACAATGACCCATATGTTATCGAGAGGCTGCTTAATCTCCAAGTATTTTAGAGCTTTCCAGTTATATTTCTGTTTTCAATTTGTAATTTCACTCTTTGTGGTCTGAGAGCAAACATTACATGATTTCTATTCCTTTAAGTTTGTTAAGGTGTGTTTTATGAACTAGAATGTGGTCCATCTTGGTGAAATCTTCACACAAGCTTGGGGAAAATGTACACCGTGCTGCAGTAGTCTGTAACTGTCCACTGGACGCAGCTGACTAAGCCTGCGGTCCAGTTCAACTACACACCCTGACTGATTTCCAGCCTGCTAGATCTACCAATTACTGACAGAGGGCTGTGGCAGTCACCAGCTCTAACAGTAAAATCACCCATTTCTCTCTGAGTTCTATCAGGTTTTGCCTCACATTTTTTGATTTTGACCCTCTGTTGTTAGATGCATACACATTAGGAATTGTTATGTCTCCTTGGAAAGTTGCCCCTTTTTCATTCGGTATTGCCCCTTTTATTTCTGGTAACTTTCCTTGCTCTGACGACTGCCTGGTCTGAACTTAATACAGCCACAGAACCTACTTGGGATTCTCTCCCTTTCTCTCTGCCCCTCCCCTGCTCGTGCGCCCTCACTCTCTCCCTTTCTCTCTCAAAATAAATAAATAGGAGGGAGGAAGGGAGGAAGGGAAAAAGGAGGGAAAGAAGGAAGGAAAGAAGGAAAAAACTATTTGCCTTGAGAGCAGGCCTTTGTCAAAGTGAACAAAACTTTCCAGGCATTTTTCAAAATGGTTGCTTTCCCCTTCCCGCCCCCTCCGCTAGAAGCACAAGGGAATTTTTTTTTTTTTTTAACCTGAGAGCCTAGGAGAGCTCCTAGAAGTAAAACTCATTAGTTTGGAGGCACCCCCTACACCTGAACCTCTGGAGTTTCAAACTCTATTAAGCCTCCGTCAATTAACTGATTACACTTTAAGTGTTCCTACCAGTATTAGCTACTTAGCGGGCATCTGCTAGAAAGGCTCTTGTTCTGGTAAGCTGTGATTCTCGGCCTCCACCTCTCCAGTTCTCAAGACAGCAATGTGCCCTATGATCTCAATTCTCTGATGAATTTAAGAAGAGTTGTTGATTCCAAATTCTTCAACTTTTCTCACTGTTGGAGGATGGAAATGATGACTTCCAAGCCCTTTTCAAGTTGGACTAGGAACCAGAAGTCACTTACATGGTTTATGGTCTTATCTTTTATCTTCAGGTCTTTGATACTTGAGAATTGTTTTTGTGTACAGTGTATATGATACAAAATACTTTTTTAAATTACTTTTTTTAGAGAAAGAGTGAGAGCAAGTGGGGGAGACGGGCAAAGAGAGAGGAAGAGAGAAAATCCCAAGCAGGCTCTGCTGTCAGTGCAGAGCCCAGTGCAGGGCTCAATCCCACAACCCTGGGATCACAACCTAGGCTGAAATCAAGAGTCGGAGGCTCAACCAACAGAGCCACCCAGGCGTACCTGTAAAATACTTTTAAAAAAATACTCTATTCTCAAGGCACCTGGGTGACCCAGTCAGTTAAGCATCCAACCTTGGCTCAGGTCATGATCTCGTGGTCCATGGGTTGAAGCCTCCCATCAGGCTCTGTGCTGACCGCTCGGAGCCTGCAGCCTGCTTCAGATTCTGTGTGTTGCCTCTCTGACCCCCTGCCCTGCTTATACTCTGTCTCTCTCTCTCAAAAATAAACATTAAAAAAATTTTGTAATACTTTATTCTCTGTGGGAAACTCACTTGGGTTCATCATTTGGAAGGTGCTTGGGAACCTTCCTCTGCTATACAGTCTCTGCATAGATTTAATCCAGATGAGTTATCCCAGGGCCTCTTTTATGTTTTTGAGTGACACAGTAAAAATTATTTTAAACTTCAAAAAAACATACACAAAATGTGAGATCATAATGGAAAGTAGTTTTTCCCCCCACTTTTTTATACTAAGTAGTTTGGAATGAGCTATCCTTTAATCTCTTAATGCCCCAATTTTTTTAAAGAGAAAGGAATTCAGTTATTATAAAATACCAATTAAATTAATATAAACATTCCCTACTTTGACAACTTACAATAGAAAAAAAGTATTACTTGTAAGAGGCTTTTCAAATTGCATTGCATATGTAATTACTTCTATGCTTATCCTTTTTTTTGGCAGTTAGTCTAAAAGAGAGTTCCCGGGGCGCCTCCGTGGCTCAGTCTGTTGAGCATCCAACTGCAGCTCAGCTCATGATCTCACAGTTTTAGAGTTTGAGCCCCCCATCGTCAGGCTCTGGGCTGACAGCTCAGAGCCTGGAGCCTCCTTCAGATTCTGTGTCTCCCTCTCTCTCTGCCCCTCCCCTGCATATGCTCGCTCTCTCAAAAATAAACATTTAAAAATATTTTTAATTAAAAAATAAAATAAAAGAGTTCCTTAACCTTGGGACTGTTAACATTTGAGGCCAAATAATTCCCTGTTGCTGTGGCAGTCCTTTGCGATGTAAGACTTAGCAGCATCTCACTCCTCTACCCACTAGATGGCAACACGCAACACCCCCCGCCTGCAGCTGTGCACCTGCTACAGGTTTCCTGGGGGGACCCAGTTGAGAACCAGAGGTCTAAGAAACGAATGTTAAGTGGCGGCTGGGTGGCTCAGCTGGTTAAGTGTCTAACTTCAGCTCAGGTGGTGATCTCACAGTTCATGAGTTCGAGCCCCATATTGGGCTCTGTGTGGACAGCTCAGAGCCTGGAGCCCACTTCAGATTCTGTGTCTCCTTCTCTCTCTATTCCTCCTCCACTCATGCTCTGTCTCTCTTTCTCTCAAAAATAAATGTTTAAAAAAAAAAGAAATGAACGTTAAATTGGAAAAAGGAAATAAGGTAAAATTTTTATTATTCAGTGTTAATTTTTTCAAATAATGTAAATTTGCAAGTGCAGGAATGGTAGCTAAATCTCTAAGGAATGATAGCTTAATCTCTAAAGCATGACTTAAAAATTGTTGTGTCAGAGATATACATGACATGTGATGTATAAAAGACCGTAAGAAAAGACTCCCATCCAACTCTCCTCCAGAGGTAACCTGTTGCTTTTCTCAGTCACTTCCATATTACTAGGAAATGTTTGTTGGTTTACCAACATTAACAAGATATATTCACTACTCAATAGAGAAGCTCAGAATTTAGCTACTATTTTTCTGACACTGAGGATTTCTACCAGCACATGACTATTACCACCACTACCTGTCTTCCGCTTCCTCCTCTGGTGTTTATTATATTATTACTCTTTGTTAGGCTCTTGGGTAATCCCTAAGGTCTCAAAGCTTTGTCCCCAGAGGGGTAGTTGACAGGTGTTTCCTGTTCTTAAATTCTCCAGCAGCTGCTATTACTTATTATGATGATCACCGTCAGTAAAGCAAACCAACCGCCCGTCATAGAGAAACGGCTCTCTTTAGTCTTTCATGACTTCAGATAACGAGACAATGAGAGTCTTAAAGCACGTAAGCTGCCTTTCTGAAATAACTGCCATATGAACCCCCAGAGCAAGACTGTCCAATCAGAGCATATAAATAGTCCACCGTACTGCTTTCCAGCACGGTTATTAGAATACATTTTATTTCACTCTTACTGAAAATAGCATTATTTTTCCCAATTACATGAATAAAAATCCTTTCTGCTAAAAACTGAAGGTATTCAAGGGCACCTGGCTGGCTCAGTCGGTAGAGCAAGCGACTCACGATCTCGCATTCAGTGTACGAATGACTTAAAAATAAAATCTTTTTCAAAAAGGTAATGTATTCAGAGGAGTATAAGGAAGTAGTAGTAAAAATATGAAATTCCACTACTCTGAAATAAGTTCCCTGCTTCCATACCTCCTTCTATGCATATCTACACAACATAAATAATTTTAGTCAGATTTCATATTTACTGTTTTTAATGTGGAAATAGCTTCAAGTTTTTTCTCATTATTTTTGGCTTCTAGTCATACTTTTCCCACACACTGTCCCCCACCACGTCACCATCCCCTCAGGCAGCCACCGGAAGAACGGGGTGGTGAACGGCTTCCCAGGCCTCCTGGCTCCAAGACTCCAGGGTGCCACCAGACACAGAAGGCTAGGTCTTCTGAAACACTACTTTTACACCTAAGTCTCTAATCCATCTGGAACTTATTTTCATGTATATGATATGGGAGTTCAATTTCACACTTTCTTTCTGAATGGTGAGTAATTAGGCCAACACAATTTATTAAATACACCATCTTCCACTGAAAATCACTGCCGGTGCTGGGTCTCAAACTCCCAGGTACACTAGAGCGCACTTTCGACTCTCCGTCATGTTGCTCTGTTCTCTTTGCCAAAGCCTACGACAACAACATGCACTTTCAACAGTGAGTAATTATGTGCCGCACTTGCTCCCTGGATGAACCTCCAGGAGGCTCATTTTTCATAACTTCCTAGGCTAGACTCAGGCTTTCTTTGGGGGGGGCAAAATTTAGACAATCTTCCATATAAACTTTAAGATCATTTTTATTCAATTTCAAATAAAACACTGACTCTAACTACAATTGCATTAAATGTATATAATTTGATTTTAAAAGAGTTAACATTTGCATGATATTGTCTTTCCCTCCAGAAATGTAGAAAATCTTTTCACTTGTTAGATAATATTTCATACTTTTCATAACATTTTTACAGTTTTCTGCATACAGTCACTATTCCTTTCTTGTTAAGTTTAGTTCTGATTTATTAGTATACCTTTTGTTGCTAATGTGAATAAAATCTTTTTCCTATGTTGACTCTGTGACTGGCCATTACAAGTGTACAGAAGAGCTCTGGACTTAGGTATAGTTACACCATTTCTAGTAAGTTTACCAAACTCACTCATAATTTCAGAACCTCGTGGTTTTTCTAGTTATACAATTATGTCACAAATTTTGAAGGATCATCTTATTTTATAATAATTATAATCAAATTAATTTTCTTAGCTTTCTTGATCCCCCAGAATCATGAAAATAATGTCCGAAAATGATGATGATGGAAGACATGCCTGCCTTCTTCTTCGTAATAATGGAATGGCTTTTCGTTTCCACATTTTGTATAATGCTTCTTGTTGGATTTTTAATATTTAAGTAATTGTCATTATTTCTATCTTACTTAGCATTTTTGTCAGGAATGGTTGCTTAGTTTTACAACATTTGTTGGAATAACCATTTTCCTTTTAAATTGTTGAGATGACAAATTATGTTAGTACGTTTCGTGGTACTAAGCCATCCTGATGCTGACCCATCCTTGGAATAAATCCATCTGGTTTACTATGTATTAATTCTGTCATACATTATTATATTATACTACATCTTAAATTTTTATTGGTATTTATAAATAAAATTATCTCATAACTTTCTTTTTTATTCAAGTTTTGAGGTTATGGTAACTTAATTTCATAAAATGAAATTAAGAGCTTTTCTTCTTTTTGTGTGCGTTACATTAAATAGTATTAGAATTATCTGCTCTTGAAGGGTGACACAGAATTCAGCTAGGAATTGAGCCCATCAGATCCTAATATTTCATATGACAGAGTTCGACATGCATCTACAATATCTTCTATGGTATATAACTAAGTCAAGTTTTTTAGATTTTTCCTCTGTTAAAGAAAATTAATCTAGACACAGACTTGTATCTCTTACAAAAATAAACTCAAAATAGATCACAGTCTTAAATGTAAAACACAAAACCACAAAAATTCAGGTGATCTTGATTTTAGCAATGACTTTAGATACATGAAAAGCATGATCAATGAAAGAAAAAAATGATAAATTAGACTTGATTATTAAAAACTTCTGCTCTGTGAAAAACATTGGTAAAACAAGTCAAGCCACAGGCTGGTAGAAAATTTGTACAAAACACACAGCCAATAAAGAGGCTGAATCCAAAATAAAGAAAGAACTCTTAAAACCAAAAAACAAACCTCATTTAACAATGAGCAAGAGATCTGAAGAGACAGCTCACAAAAAAGGATACCATACACAAGAATTAATAACTCAAAGTGGATCACAGATATAAATGTGACAGCTAAAATTACAAAATTCTTGGGAAAAAGTACAGGAGTCTTTATGACATTTGGTTGGTAAGGACTTCCAGAATATGACATCAATACAAAAATGACCCAAGAAGTTGTATACATTAATTGTATTTCAACAATATTAAAAACTTTTGGGGTGCAATCAAGAAAGCGAAAAGTGACCCATAGAACAGAAGACAATATCTTCAAGTCTTATGTTTGATACGCACATTATGTCCAGAATATATAAAGATTATTTGCAACTCAATAATAAGAAAAAAAAAGAACCAATTTAAAGAAGGACAAAGCATAGGGGTCCCTGGGTGGCTCAGTCACCTGAGCATCTGTCTCCGGCTCAGGTGATGATCTCTCGTGGTTCATGAGTTCAATCCCCACATCGGGCTCGCGGCTGTCAGCACAGAGCCCACTTTAGATCCTCTGTCCCTGCCCCTCTGTCCCTCCCCTGCTGGTGCTCTCTCAAAAAATAAAACATTTAAAAAAAGACAACGGATCTGAACAGACATTCCTCCAAAGATGACACACAAATGGCCAGAAAACACGCTGGAAAATGTTCAACATTCTTGGTCATCAGGGAAATGCAAATCAAAACCACAATGGGGTAACACTTCACACTCACTAGGATGACTATAATTAAAAGTCAAAATGACAGTTAATAGCAAGTGTTCAAAAGGATGTAGAAAAATAGAAATTCTCAAACATTAATGGTAGAAATGTGAAATGGTACTACCACTTTAGAAAATAATTCGACAGCTCCTCAAAATATTACGCATACAGTTATCATACAATCCGGCAATTCCAGCCAAGAAAAATGAAAACATACATCCACACAAACTCTTGTGCATGAGTGGTCACAGCAACACGTTTCATAAAAGCCAGAAAGTGGGAAAAAACCTGAGGGCCCATCAACTAAAGAATGAATAAACAAAATGTGGCATATTCACATAATGAAATATTATTTGGCCACAAAAAAGAATGAAGTACTGATGCGTGCTACGATGTGAATGAATCCTGAAAATATCATGCTAATTGGAAAAAAGCTGACACACACAAAAAACACCTACTGTATGATTCAATTTATATGAAATATCCAGAACGGGCAAATCCACACAGACAGGAAGTAGATGGGTGAGTGCCCAGGACTGGAGGATTCGGGGGAAGTAGGAATGCCTGCTAACGGGTGGAGGGTTTCTGCTGGAGACCCTGAAAATATCCTAGGATTAGACCGTGGTGATGGCTGCAGAACTCTTTACTAAAAACCAACAAACCGGGTGAATTATACAGTATGTGAATGATATCTCAAAAAAAAAAAACTATTAAAAAACAGTTGAGTTTGTTTTGTGCAGAACTTCCACTGTTCTGATAATAACAAAATACATACACATGTTGAAATGCTAAATATAAATTGTATAATTTCAGTGATCCCATACGGGTTCAATGCTTTTACGTTTCATGTAAAACTAGTACTGCATTATTTCTATACACTAATAATGAAGCAGCAGAAAGAAATTAAGGAAACAATCCAATTTACAATTGCACCAAAAATAATAAAATACCTAGGAATAAGCTTAATCACGGGGTAAAAGACCTGTACTCTGAAAACTATAACACAGTCATGAAAGAAACTGAAAACGACACAAATATTCCATGCTCGTGGGTTAGGAGAGAAAAAATGCTAAAATGTGTATACTACCAAAGCAATCCACAAATATAAAGCAATCCCTATCAATATACCAAGAGCATTTCTCACAGAACTAGAATGAATAATCCTAAAATGTGTAGGAAACCACGAAAGACTTTGAATAGACCAAGTAATCATGAAAAAGAAAAACAAAAAACGGGAGTATCACAATTCCAGATTTCAAGTTACATTAGAGAGTTGCAGTAACCAAAACAGTACGGTATTCTCATAAAAACAGACATGTAGATCAAGAGAACGCAATAAAAAACTCAAAGTAAACGCACAGTTATATGGCCAATTGATCTCTGACAAAGCAGAAAGAATATCCTACGGGAAAAAGTCTCCGTAACAAATGGTGTTGGGAAAACTGGACGGCCACATATAAAAGAATTAATCTGGACCACTTTCTTACACCATGCACAAAATAAACTCAAAATGGATGGAAAGACCTAAATGTGAGATCTGAAACCACCAAACACCTAGAAAAGAGTACAGACAACAACATAACATTTTTCTAGGCATGTCTCCTGAGGCAAGGGAAACAAAAGCAAAAATAAACTCCTGACACTACATCAAAATAACAAGTTTCTGCACAGCAAAGGAAACAGTCAACAAAACTAACAGACAACCTCTGAATGGGAGAAGATATCTGCAAATGACATATCCAACAAAGGGTAAGTATCCGAAATATATAAAGAACTTCCACCGCTCAACGCCAAAAACACAAACAATCCGATTAAAAAATGGGCAGAAGACATGAACAGACGTTTCTCCAAAGAAGACATCCAGATGGCCAACAGACAGAGGAAAAGATGTTCAACACCATTCATCATCAGGGAGACGTAAACCAAAACTACAATGAGATATCACCTCACACTTGTCAGAACGGCTAAAATCAGAAACACAAGAAGTAAGTGTTGGTGAGGATGTGGAGAAAGGGGAACCCTCGGACGGCTGGTGGGAATGCGAACTGGTGCAGCCGCCCTGGAAAACAGCACAGAGGTTCCTCAAGAAATTAACAATAGAACCACCCTATGACCCAGTATTCACATTACTGGGTATTTACCCAAGGAACATAAAAACACGAATTGGAAAGAATGTATGCGCCGTTACGTTTACTGCGGCATTGTCTGTAACAGCCAAATGATGACAGCAGCCCAAGTGTCCACCAACGGACGAACGGAGAAAGATGTGGTAAACGTGTACAGGGGAGTATCAGCCACCAGAAAGAATGAAATCAGGCCATTCGCAACACCATGGGGATGGATCTAGGGAGTATGATGCAAAGCAAAATAAGTCAGAGGAAACAAACACCGTAGGAGTTCACTCATATGTGTAATTTAAGAAACAAAACAAATGAACAAAGGGGGGGGTGGAAACAAACCCAAACGAGACTCCTGACCACAGAGAACAACAGGTGGCTACCGGGGGAAGGCAGCTAGGAGCACAGGCAGGATGGCGACTGGCTAAGGGCACACTTACCTTGATGAGCGCTGAGTATACACGGAATCGCTGAGCCACCACACTGTACACCCCAACTAATAAGACACAGTAATTTAAATACTTTCGAATTATAATAAATTTTTTTAATTTAGAACACTGAGCATCAAATAAAACGCACTAGGGCAACTTAAGAGAAAAACCACATAATAAAAGGAAAAGCTTTATATTTTAGTACCTTTAAACAGCATTTTTTTCTTGCTTTTTGAACAAAGAATCTATATTTTCATTTTCCACTGGGCCCAAAGATTATAAAGCCAGCCCTGGAACGTATTTAAAAGCTACTGCTGGAAGTTTCTGGAGAGTAAGTACAGAAGCAAAATCTGAATACGAAAACATGAAGAAAAAATGTCCCATCACCTTGCTCTTTTATTATCCAGATGTCCCTCAGGTCAACAGAGTCACATTAAGCGCTCTCGGTAACTAGAACTCTGAAATCCACTCAAACTTCCTCTATCTTTTTTGCTTTTTTTCCTTGCTTTTTTAAACTATTTATTTTTGAGAGACAGAGAGAGAATGAGTGTGTGCAAGCAGAGGAGGGGCAGAGAGAGAGGGAGACACAGAATCCAAAGCAGGGTCCAGGCTACAGAGCCTGACGCAGGGCTTGAACTCAGACTGCTAGATCATGACTTGAGCCAAAGTCAGACGCTTAACCAACTGAGCCCTCCCAGGCAACCCCAAAATTCCTCTATTCTTAAACAAGCTTAATTCAATACATCAAAATCAACAGAAATAATGGATCCCAGTGTACTAAGTAATGATATTTCAAATAATGTGCAAGCACTTTCCTAGCACTGTCTGACCTATTTTGCACACTTTGAAGGTAGGTACTAAAATTCCTGTTTTCACAGACAGGAAAATCAAGGTTCCACGAGATGAAGCCACATGCCCGATACCCCCAGCTAGCGAACAGCACAGACGTGGCTGGAACCTACACGGCCAGATCCAAACCCAACAAATCTGCCTCCTCGTTTCGCTCTCAGTACGGCTGTGCAGGAGAGTGAAGCTCAGGCTCTCAAGAAAGTGTAGCAGCTACCTTTCCGGGATTTGAAAGAAAGTTTTAGACGATGAATAACAGCAGCATAGGCCTCACTACTCCACCAGATGCCCGAACTCCTCCATCAATCCCACGGAATCCCCATCTCAGGATTTAGCACGCTGCTGGCAGTCCTAGATGCCCAGCTTCTCATCAGATTCCGCATTTCGTTACGGAGCTCTCCGAAAGACAGACGTGCGTTTGAGGAAAATTAAAACAATGCTAGATGATGGGGTGCCTGGGTGGCTCAGCTGGCTGAGTGTCCGACTTCGGCTCAGGTCATGATCTCACAGTTCGTGAGTTTAAGCCCCACATCGGACTCTCTCAAACAGGTGCAGAGCCTGCTTTGGGTCCTGTCTCCCTCTCTCTCTGCTCCTCCTCTGCTCGTGTAAGTTTTTTAAAAACCAAAACATTCTGGCATCCCCAAATTTCAAGTCACTCCTGGTGGAGATGCATTAGCAATGGAAAGACAGGTCAAGTGGGATGACAGAGAAATGGTGTTTACAGTGTCACCTCGGAAAGGCAAATCCGAGCTGCAGAACCGGGCACCCCACTAGCATCTGTGGGGGGCAGCAGGAAAACAGGCACATAAAAGATAAGAGCTCTGACAAGGAGTCGACAAGGGCAGAGCTGCGGTTCTACACCCAGGAACCGGGAAAGGGCACCCAAAGCCTCACCCACCTCCAGCGCACAAGCGCTCCTGTGCCACTGGAGAGAGAGTGAGGAGCTGGGCCCCAGGAGTCAAAAATCAGAAAGACATCTATCTGGATGGAGGAACAGACAGAAGGAAATACTTCTCAGAATACATATTATTCAAACAATCCAAAATGTGTTTACAAGGATCCCACTGAAATTCTAGGGAAGAAGATTCTGAAGATTCTAATACACAGACATTAATAGTGTAAAATCAGAATTCATTATCTTTATCGTGTGCCATTTCCAAATTGTTTCATCTTACGTGTTAAAATATTTACAAAGGGCTTTTGAAGATAAATTCTGAACTTTATCACCTCATGTCCATTTTTTCTTATAATGCCTTAAGTTCTTTGAATTATCCTATTACGGGGGCACCTGGATGGCTCAGTCGGTTAAGCATCGGACTTCGGTTCAGGCCATGATCTCACAGTTTATGAGTTTGAGCCCCATGTCAGACTCTGCACTGACAGCCCAGAGCCTAGACTCTATTTCAATTCTGTGTCTCCTCTTTCTGCCCCTCCCCTGCTCGCTCGCTCTCTCTCTCTCTCCCTCTCTCTCTCAAAAATAAATATACATTTTTAAAAGTTTATGAATTATCCTAAAACCCAAGGTTTTCAGAAAATTAACCTACATCACATTTGGATATAATCTTCAAAGCCTAACCATCGTGAGTAAATATCTACAATTATCTTCTACAAGTACCATGGGGAACACAACAAAAGCATACAGCTCTAGAGATTTTACATTCTATCCTACTGTATAATGTTAGCTTGGAAACAAAAGGAAAACTAACACTAGAAATCATGCTGAAATGATATGACATTCTTAGAATACCTACACCTCTCAGAAATTATACTTCCAATGATCACTTAAGATGGAAAGAATAAAAAGAAAGGAAAAAGTATCTCACATGTAATTAGAAATGCCTCAGTCTCCATCAACCCTAAGTACGAAACTAGAGAGAGGTGCGGCATGCTCACAAGGAGAGCAACGAAGGTCAAAGCCTCCTGATGCAGGAGTCAGAGTGGCTGTGCTAACCAATCACCGCAAACTTCGTGACTTAACTTCAGAGTTCTAAAGTCGCAAATCCGACATGGGTATCACTAGGCTAAAGCATCAGCAAGGCTAATTCCTTCTGGGGACGCTAGGGAGGATCCATTTCCACGACCTTTCCAGATTCTGAAGACATTTCCTTTCCTTGACTCATGGCCCTTCTTCCATCTTCAAAGTCCTTCACTCTGTCTTCTGCTGGTTGTCACATCTCATTCTCGGACTCCAACGCTCCCGCCTCCCTCTTACAATGAACCTTGTGATTGCACTGCATTCACCCAGATAACCTAGGCCCATCTCTCCCTTAACCTAATTGCATCTGCTAAGTCGCTCCTGCTGTGTCTGGTAACAGCTTCCAGAGACCAAAACATGACCATCTCCATGGGCTACTGTACCACCGACCAGGGGAAGGTCATTTAACCAGTTTAGCAAAATCAAATACAAAGAATCCTCTCTACCTCTATCCCATTCCTTTCCGCTCACCTCGGTCATAAAACTGCTACAGGACTGGCTTTGCACCTGCTACTGAGTCACTACGAGACCGCATGGACCACACTGAGCAAGAAAAGGCAGCCCGGACGTCTGGAAGCTGGCCTGCTACTGTCAGGGAGGCCTTGTTGTTGCTACAAACTGGCCGGCAACTCGGAGCAAGGCGCTCACAGCGAGGCCTCAATGATCCTTCTCTTGAAAATGAACAACTTCGTAGAACATCAACATCACAGAAGGGCATTCTGTGACCATAAGGGACAAAGAGTAAACAATACCACTCTGCAATCATGACTGAACAAAGACAAGAAACATGAACACCATCCAAACCATAAAAATGACCAAATATCTTCCCATCGTGGCTCGTACGAATAACCTGCTACAGTTTCAGCCTCACCCCATCTTCTTGACTTCTAGACAAAATAATCATAAAACTGTCTCTGCTTCCTAACAGCATCCAATACGGTTCAAAGCCCCACTTTCTTAAACTCTTTCCAAATCGCCCAACACAGGCACAAATCCTATTTCTAAAAGTTCCTTTCTAACACCCTCTTACTGAAACATCCCGACGGTTCCCAGCGGTTTGCGCTTCCCCTCACTGCAACATGCCACCAACCCAACCTATCCAACTACAGATTCCTGGCGGTCCTCGGCTGGGGGGCCGGGGAAAAGCTCAGAAAAGACTCCCAGACAACTGCATTCCAAATGTACATACAAGGTTAATGACTGGCTCCCATCTTCTCCCCAACCCCTATTCCCAAGAAGGAAGAGCTGAAGTTTTTATCTGCGGCACAAGGAGTAAACTACGGAAATGAAAGCAAAACCCTGGGAGAAAAAGGCAGGTAAACGCACCTAGGGAAAGAGTAGAGAGAATGATTCCTGGTGTCTCCATTATATTCCCACTCCATTGGCCAAAAAAAAGCCAAATAAATTAGTGAGTCCTAAAATCTCTACTGTTGTAAAAGTCCTAGTCAGACCAGAACTGTTCCCAAAAATACTACAGCCAAGCGAGGGAGTTTAAGCCATAGCCAGAATAAGTAAGAATTTAAATTGCACAGCCATTCCTCAAATCTCCTTGCCAGCAAGTTTCATGGTCTCTCCATGGTCCTTTCATTAGCCTTAAAATAAGCATTTTATGTAACCGATCTAGTCGGATCCCACAGAACTCTGTTACGGTGGAGGTTTAAACTTTATCGGACTGGAAATACAGCACAGGCTGTGAAGTCAGCCTCTGGATCCAAGCTCTAGTTTATCGCACACTGACCACGCCACTCTGGCCACAGGCTGTGAAATACCTACTTCACACGCTCGTTATGAGACTCAAATAAGATACCTGACAAGCACTCAATAAATGCTACTTATTAGTAAGTTAGTGAAGGGGTTAGGGGACTTTTTGGTACAGTTATGTATTAGTCTGTGACCATCTTAAAGTAAAGGTCTATCAGTACAAGTGGCATCGATGTAAGAAAACCACTTTGAAGATATTATCTAAGTAAATGAACCCAAACAACAGACGCACCGAAGGACAAACGACGCTGTGCAACTACGACACGTATAAAGAACAGATACATAAAAATCACTGTCCATATTTCAGTTCGCCTGCTGGGTATTTAATAAGCGAGAGCCAAAGTTTCAATATCCTGGGTAATGGTTCAGGGATGCATATGATTTAAAAATAAGTTAATCAAAGTCAGGTCATATATGAACAGATGAAAAACCTGCACATAAACCAAGGTTTATAATTAACCCAATTCTGCCACATGAATTTCAAAGGAAAAGGGGAAACAAACAACAAAGCAAAAGGAAGAAAATAGATCATTACCACCTGATTAATAGCTAAAATCCAATGTACTCAGTAAAGTATTGACAAAAGAACTCTGAGGTATTCATAATACTAAAGACAAAACAGGATTGTTACATAAGATTTAAAAGGTAAACACTACACAACATGCAAAAACTCACTCAAAAATCAAAGATCCCAAATGTAAGAGTTAAACCATAAAACTGTGAGGAGAAACCATAGGTGGAAATCTTCATGACACTGGATTTGATGATGATTTCTCCAATAGAACACCAAAAGCACAGGCAAAAAAAAAGAAAGAAAAAAATGGATAAATTGAACTTCATCAAAATTAACTTTTGTGCAAAGAATACTATCAAGAGTAAAAAGACAACCCACAGAAAGGGAGAAAACATTTGTAAATCTCGTTCTTCATAAGGGATTACTATCCAGAACATATAAAGTGCTAAAACTCAGGGTGCCCGGGTGGCTCAGTAGGTTGAGTGACAGACTCTCGATTTTGGGTCAGGTCACGATCCCAGGGTTGTGGGATCAATCCCCACCTCTGGCTCCGCGCTGAACATGGAGCCTAGGTAAGGTTCTCTCCCCTACCCCCTCTGTCCCTCTCACCGCTTGCTCTTTCTCTCTCAAAACAAAACAAAAAACTCCTAAAACTCAACAACAAAACAACCCAATTGAAAAATGAGCAAAGGACTCATATAGATATTTCTCCAAAGAAGATACACAAATGGCCAGGAAGCACATGAAATAATGCTCAACATCATTTATCATCAGGAAAATGTAAATAAAAACCATGATGATATACCACTGCACATCCATTAGGATAACTACTTTAAAAAAAAAACAAAAACAGAAAACAACATGTATTAGTGAGAACATGGAGAAAAGGAAACCCTGGAGGGGCACCTGGGTGGCTCAGTCAGTTAAGCATCCAACTCCTGAGTTCCGCTCCGGTCATGCATGATCTCACGGCTCATGAGTTTGAGCCTCACGTTGGGCTCTCCCCTGACAGCATGGAGCCTGCTTAGGATTCTCTCTCCCTTTCTCTGCCCCTCACCCACTCATTCTCATTCTCTTTCTATCAAAATAAATAAGTAAGCTTTAAAAAACGGAATCCTGGAGCACTGCTGATGGGAATGTGAAATGGTGCAGCCGCTGTGGAAAACAGTATGGCGGTTCCTCAAATAATTAAACAGAATTGCCACAGGATCCCACAATTCCACTTCTGGGTGTGCGCACAGCTAAAAGAACTGAAAGCAAGCTCTCAAAGAGGTATTTGTACACCCGTGTTCATAGCAGCACTACTCATAAAAGTCAGGAAACAACCCAAATGTCCACGGTAGAATGAACCGATAAACAAAATGTCATATGCTCATACAAATGAATATTCTCCAATGTTAAAAAGGAAAAACAATCTGACACGTGCTCCGAGATGGATGAAACTTGAAAACATTATGCTAAGTGCAATTAGTCACACATGAAAGGGCAGATCCGTATGATTCCACTTACAGGACGCCCCTGGAAGACTCAAACTCATAGAGACAGAAAGAAGGGTGGGCACCAGGAGCTGGGAGGAGAAAGAAATGGAGGGTTCATGACTCAGGGGGACAGGGTCAGTCTGGAATGATGGACAGTTGTACAGGTGGACAGTGGTGATGGCTGCATGACAACGTGAACGCACTTAATGACGCTGAACTGGACACCTAAAAAAAGTAAGTTGTATCCTATGTATATTTTATCACAAAAAAAAGTAAAAATTACAGCAGTCCATGGCAAAACCAAAACGAGTTAAATAACTGAAAGAACTGGCAACAAGTCCTAGAGAAAACTCCCCTACTTCCATCCACTAGAACACGGGAGACCGGAGAGCCCGTGCACTCGCCCGCCGCGGCTCTGCCTCCGCAGAGGGTGGAGGGCGCGCCCCAGCCGGGCCGCCCCAGAGGGAGCGGGGCTGCGCAGGGGCACAAGGAGGGAACACGAAACGGGCACCAGAATGTGGGAGGCGAAATGGCCGCCCAAGATGGCGACCTGGCAGAAGCCCCAAGCTCCTGAGCCGCCCTAGCTCCCATCCCCCTGCCGACCGCTAGGCTCCTTCAGGAGCTACTAACCCAAGAGAGGCTGCGCAGCATGCTCGGAGTCCGTGATAAAGCTTTTGGACCAATGGGATAAGGCCACGCCTCCCCTAAAGGGTATATATTGCAAGGTGGGGGAGGATAGGGAAAGAAAAGAAAGAAGAGAAAAGAAGAGGAATAAAAGACAGCTCTGCAACGAATCCCGGTGTCACGTCCTTCCTTCCCGCCGGCGGGTGAGGGGCACGACACCAGAACAGAGCTGGTTCCAGAGTAGCAAAGGTAATAAAGCTCCTGGCTACTACCGCATGGGTCCCTTTATCAATTCAAATGACAGAATATCTATTTAATTAAAAAGTAAAGCCAAAAAGAGATCAATGGAACAGCACAGAGGGCAATATTAAACCCCACGACTACAGTTATCTCATTCATGACAAAGGTCATAAATGGTAAAGTGACTAGACATCCATGTGGGGGGAGAAAAAGACTCCTACCTCAAAACACACACAAAGGGGTGCCTGGGTGGCTCAGTCGGCTAAGCGTCCGACTTCATCTCAGGCCATGATCTCACGGTTGGTGGGTTTGAGCCCCGTATCAGGCTCTGTGCTGACAGCTAGGTCAGAGCCTGGAGCCTGCTTCAGAGTCTGTGACTCCCTCTTTCTCTGCCCCTCCCCCATTCATGCTCTGTTTCTCTCTGTCTCAATAATAAACAAACATCAAAAAAAAAAATTAAAAAAAAACACACACACACAAAGTAAGTTCCAGATAAACTATGGATCTAAATGGGAAGAGTAAATCAATAAAGCATTTAGAGAAAACACAGGAGAACATCCTCCTAACCTTGGAGTAGACAAAGAGTTCTTAAACAGGACTTAAAAAGTACTGACTACAAAAGAAAAAAATTCGGTATTAAATTTAGGAATTTCTGCTCACCTGAAGAGATCATTGAGTATCAAAGCACCCACAAAAGGGAAAAAAAAATTGCAATACACACACACACACACACACATATATATATATGCACTAGGGAAGGGGCACCTGGTGGCTCAGTCCATTGTGTCCAACTTTGGCTCAGATCATGATCTCAGGGTTTGTGGGTTTGAGCCCTGTAATGGACTCCGTGCTGCCAGCTGGGAGCCGGAGGTCTGCTTGGGATTCAGTGTCTCCCTCTCTCTCTGCCCTTCCCCCCCTCAAAAATTGAAACACACACACACACATATATATGTTGGGTGGGGGCGTCTGGGTGGCTCAACTGGTTAAGCATCTGCAGACTTTGGCTCAGGTCGGAATCTCACAGTTCATGGGTTTCACATCAGGTTCTGTGCTGACAGCGCAGAGCCTGTTTTGGATTCTCTCTCTCCCTCTCTCTCTGCCCCTGACCCCCACTTGTGCACACACTCTCTCAAAATAAACTTTTTTTTTAAAATGAGGAAAAGACAGGGTGCCAGGGTGGCTCAGTCGGTTAAGCATCTGGCTTCGTCTCAGGTCATGATCTCATGGTTCATGAGTTCGAGCCCCGCGTCTGGTCTGTGCCGACAGCTCAGCGCCTAGAGCCTGGTTCCGATTCCATCTCTCTCTCTCTCTCTCTGCTCCTCCCCCACCAAAACATAAATAAGGACTTAAAAAAATGAGGAAAAGACTCGAAGACTTCACAAGAGTTCCAAATAATCATAAACACATGAAAAGACACTGAAACTCACGAAATCATTAGGGAAATGCAAATACAATCCGTTGTGCACTATTACGACACTTACTCCAATGGCGTCAACTTAAAAAGGACAGAACACACCCAGTGCCCGTGCCCGCGCTGAGAGGCAGCCGCACCCCTCCCGGGGCTGGGGTGGGAGGCGGCGCAAGCACTGTGGCCCCGGCAGGAAGATGCCCACTAGCGACCCGCGCACAGCCCCTCCCTGCGGTCCCCCAGCACGGCCCTAACGGAAGCGCGCGCACGCTCACCGAAAACATCAACACGAGCATCTGCAGCCCAACCCCGGAAACTCCTGACGCGCCCGTGAAAAGTAAGACGCAGGCGCCTGACTCCAGGTTCCGGCTCAGGGCGTGACCTCAGGGCTGAGATCGAGCCCCGCGTCGGGCTCTGCACTGACGGCACGGAGCCTGCTTAAGACTCTCTGTCTCCCTCTCTCTCTGTCCCTCCCCTGCTCTCTCTCAAAGGTAAATCAATAACGTAAAATAAAATACAATCAGTTGCGTTGCCGTCACACAACAGCAGCACTAGGAACGAACGCTCTTTATTCCGAGTTATGACTCGGCAAAGCGGTTCTCAGTTTTCCAGATCAGTAAGGACACAAACCAGGCAATCCTAAACCGGAATCCCCCCGCCCCCGAGCAATGCGGGAGAAGTTCGTCGGGGCAGGGATGCGTGAGCCGGATCCCGAAGCCCGACCCGTGCGGCCGCTGCGAAAACACCGGCACCTCCGGACGTGCGCCGGCCGCGACGCAAAGGGAGGCACATCAAAGCACCTTTCCGAGGCCAAGCCCGCTTCCTGGCCCCAAAATAGGGGGCCCGCCACCAGAAGTTGCCCGCAGAGCACAATGGACTCGGGCTCGGGCCCGCATGGGCCTCGGTCGCCGGGTCCCCGCACGACGGAAGCACCTGCCCGCACACCTGTCTGCGCTCGCGGCGGAGCGGGGGGCGCGGGGCGCGGGCGGGGGTACCGGCGGCGGGACCGGGCCCGGGGCGCGCGGGGGCGGGGCCGCGGGAGCGGGGGGGGGGCGGGGCGCGGGCGGCTCACCGTGGACTCCCGCACTTGGCTGTGGAAGTGCTGCTCCCGCGCCGACACCTCGTCGTGCCCTTCCATCCTCCCTCATGCCCGCCGCCGCGCCGCCCGCGTCCGCGCGCTCCGCCGCACCATCGCCCGCCGGCCCGGGTCGGGAGCAGGCTGACAGCCGGCCGCCGCGGGGACGGCGACCACGACCCCTGCCGCCGCCTCGACCGCCTCAGCTGCCGCCCCAAGCCGCCGCCTCAGCCGAAGCCGCTCGGGCTGCAGAGGGCGGGCGCGGGGCGGGGCGGGGGCGGGGCCTGACGTCAGAGGAAGGCGCTCTGCGTCAGAGGAGCGCGCCGCCGCGTCTGCGAACGGGAGCCGCCGAGGGGCGTGGCCTGGTGGGGCGGGGAGGCCGGGCCACGCCCCTCGGAGGCCGGCGCTCGGCCGCCTGGACCAGTCCGGAGCCCCGCGCGGCCGCGATGCGGGTGGGGGCGCGGAAGCGGGTTCCTCCTCCTTAAGAGTTGAGTGACACGTGGGCAGCCGGCCACAGTCTCCGTGCACTTGTTCCCCGCAGAGGATAATCAGCGTCGCAACTCCTGTTAGTGTCCTCACCCGGCACCCAGCGCCCGGTCCTTGGCACTTGGCCCTCAGCACCCCGCACCCAGTACTCAGCCTGCAAGGACCTGGGCACAGTCAAGCAGAACGTCTCCCGCGGAGACTCGTGCTCTGCTAAAGTAGGTAGAAGGCCGGCAGGGAGTTGCTTCAGGACACGTTTGGGGCGGAACCCTGGAAACCTGGCTTGTGTGGATGTGATAAAGGGCTTGGGCTGCGGGAGGTTCGGGCTTCCCCACCTGGAGAACGCAGATAGCCTTGAACCGAAGGCCCTCGCCCAATCCGTAGAGCCCCCCTGTCCCTGGGCTTTGTCTTACGACCTTCCCGACACCCTCAGCAGCACGTTTATTTTAGGAACCTCCAAACGTAGCAAACACAGTATTCATCCCCAGTCTACAGTAAGTATCTTTTTTGGGATTTTTGCCATGAAGCTGAGTGTGAAGGAATACTAGTCATTTTTCTTTTGGATTTATTTGGTTATAAAGACGTCATTTGAATTGCTATCTTCTCGACCTCTCTAACTGAGAATTCTAAGGAAGCAGGAAAGTCTGGAAATTGCTTTCGAATTATTTTAATGATGTATGTGATTTAGGTTTTTCAGTATCTTTTGCAACTTTGAGTTAAAATTTTTGTCATGACCCAAAAACTTTTTTTTACGGCCTGCAGAAAGCTTGCCAGCCGCCTATACTGTGCCCATGATGCCCTGTGCTGTAAACTGTCGGTAGTGGGAAGCCGGGGCGGCGTGGGGTTTGTTCTGAGAGCGTTGTCCCGCTGACACAGGCTGACGCGCATCTGGGAGTGCTTCCAACCGGTTACATGCAGCGCTCACTCTTATTTTGGAAATGGCCCAGGGCCCAAAAGAACCAGGGAAAGACAGAGTTTATCTGAGTCTGTTTTTCTAGACACCCAGGTTCTGAGAGCTGGGTTAAACACCTGCCTGAGGTGATCTGCATAATTTCTAGATTAATCTCTCCAAACCAGAAGGTAAGCAGATGATATTTTAAGATACCTGGCATTTAGATGTGTTCCAGAAGCGGATGCATGCATTTCTGCTCTTTCTAACCCAGCTCTCCAAGCATCTAGACCTTTCTGTTTCCTTTTGCCCTTAGCCTGGGGTAGGAGACTTCAAAAATGGCCAGAAGCTCATTCTTCCCAGTACATTCACCCCTTTGCATGTGGCTTTGCCCCTCTTTCCATCAAGAAATGTGTCTATTTTCCACTCCCTTGAACCTAGGCCTCAACATATGACTTGCTTTTTCCAAAACGTCGGAAGAAAATATGAGGCTCCCAAAAAGCACTTGTGCATTGGGGCTTGTCCCTTCCCGCCACCCCTTGGCACCCTCCAACTGCCACTGTGCAAATGAGCCCCAGCTAAGCTGGCAATAGGGGCCCGGTTATGTCTGTCACCCTATCTGCCACTCTTTTCTACACCCCTCTAGAATATAAATCTCCCCAAAACACTGCCCCCCCACCCCCCCGCTCAAAGCACTACAATGCACCTACTCTCACTAACTACAAAATAAAACTAAACTCCTTAACGTGGCATTCAAGGCCTCGACTTTTGTGCCCCACCCCACCCTCCCAGACATCCTCCCCACTTCATTCGCTGAACAGCTCTTTGCTGCAGCCTGGCTCCTCCTCCCTCCAACCCCAATGCCACGGCCCAGCCCCCGCTACCTGTTCCCTATCCTCCTTCCCCTTGTTCCGAATCCGCGCTGCCTCCCTTCAGTGTTCCCACCAAGACCATCCTTCTCCACAAAGTCTTTCTGGACAATCCCAGTCGCCTCGTGGGGGGAAAGAAGATTGCTTCAGTCCCTGCTCCCACAGAGCTTACAATCCAGGGGCGAAACAGAAAACTCACAGAAGCTATATTCCTGACCATTCATTTGACCCTCAGCCCACAGGTCCTGGTGTTTGTGTCTACCCACAGTCACTGTCTGAGCTCCTCAAGGCCTAGGGCATCTTTCTTGTAAATGTCTGTGTGCTTCCTTCAGTACCTAGTAGGAGGCCTTGCACAAAGTAGACACCTAAAAAGTACTGGTCAGTAGGTTGGTTGCCCCAAGAAATTTCCCAAAGACTCTTCACGCTTCAAGACTTCTTCAGATTTCTTTCCCGAGCTAAATAATTGTGTGGCGTCTAGTGTTTCCAGCCTTACGGTTCAGACGGCCGTGACTGGAGGCACCGCTCAGCACTCTGCACTCTGCTGTCACTGCCTTGTCGTGTCTTTGAAACTGCTGACATTCCAGATAATTCCCGTCACCTCCTTACTCCTTGCTTTGATTCTCTTGGCCACAGTGAGACCAAAGTTTTGAGATACAAAGGGACAGAGACCAAGTTTTTTAACCGCTGTATGCCCTGCACGAAACCCTGCCAAGCAACGTTCAGACATAACTTGTATTCCTTCCAGCCTCGGTCCGAGACGGAGGTTCTTTTCCCATAGCCAAATAAGCAAAAGATGCACGAGGAAAAGCCTAGAAACAGCCCAGCTCTCCCTCCGCAGCGGGAAGGGTTAAGAAGCTGTGATATGTTCCTGCAATGGAATAACACGGTGGGGTGAAGAATCGACGGATGACGGCTGCAAGCAGCGGTCTGGACGAGTCTCCGAAACAGTGACGAGCCAAAGGAAGCCAGAACAAGACACACGGTGTGAATCTATATGAAGTTCCGCCCCATGCAGAACCAGATACTATCAGGGACACAACATGTAGCAGGACTGCAGAGGAAGGGGTGAGGGGTACACCCCCAGGAAGGAGGGTCGGGGAAGAGAGCGGCGGGCGCTGTGCGGAGGCTTGTTGGATCTGGACCCAAGTCGCCGTTTGCACTCTGGACCCCGCAGGGACCCCCTTCACATCCCCGCAGCGGGTGTCTCCAGTTGGCAGAGCCTGGGCCATGTGCCCGCGCCTGGCTGCAGAGGAAGTGAGTGTGTGATGTTTCCAGCTTCTTCCATGAGGCGGAGTCTCTGCTTCGTAGGATAGACGGTTCTTGTAACACAGACGGGGCTTCCCATACGGTTCGGCCGAAAGGAATTATTTGGTCCAAATTCAAAATTCCCTGATGACCCAATATAACCAGAGTGTAAAATTTAGACTATTGGAAGAAACACATGGGCTTTAGGGTTTTGCTAGATGAAAAGCAGCTCGTGGTGTGCTAGAGACCAGCTCTCAAACACTGGTTGTTAGTTTTTAGTCGTTTGTTAAATGCAGCCATTATTTCAAGTTAAATTATTTAAACTTACACTCAATTAAATTTTTTGAGAGAGAGAGAGTGGAGAGTGCAAGAAGGGGAGAGGGGCTGAGAGGGAGAGAGAGAATCCCAAGTGGGCTTCATGCTTGTCAGCACGGAGCCCAACATGGGGCTCGATCCCACAACCCTGAGATCCCACGACCCTGAGATCATGATCTGAGCCGAAACCAAGAATCGGTCATCAGCTGACCAAGCCACCCAGGCGCCCCAACTAAATTATATTTTTGAAAGGTAGCAAAACTCCAAGTCCTCCATGTCCTAATTCTTTTATCACACTTGACCGTCCTCTGGGCTCCGAAGGTTACTGAAATCTACAGCCGCGTGCTCTCCTGTGACCTCACACAGGCAGCCGGGACCACTGGGTGGGAGCGTCTACGCCATGAACATCAGCAAGTGATGACGATCAGAACCCTCTTTCCTCCCCCGTGTAGAGCAGGACCAGCTCCAGCACCCCCGGGAGCTGGCAGAGTTTGGGGAAGCACTTAAAGGGAAGGTTCCCGTACTGCGAACTACCGTCAGACGACGGCTGATCAAAGTTGGTGTCATTTGAGGGAAACTGCGGAGAATGACACACTCACCTGCCAGCCGACCGGCCCAGGTGTCTGGGGAGGTGGAGGGCTCCTCCAGGGACGGCAGGAAACAGTCCTAAACCCCTGAGAGTAGGGCGAGCGTTAGAAGCCTCCGTTACGTCACACTGATCAGAACTCACCAGTGGTTTGTGTATTTGCTGGTTTTCTTTTTTATTTATTTATTTTTTAATGTTTATTGATTTTTGAGAGAGTGAGAGACAGAGTGTGAATGGGGGAGGGTCCGAGAGAGACACAGAATCCGAAGCGGCTCTGGGCTCCATGCTGACAGCTGATGCAAGGCTCGAACTCATGAACCCGGAGATCATGACCTGAGCCGAAGTAGGACGCTTGACCGACCGAGCCACCCAGGCGCCCCTGCTGGTTGTCTAAAGGGGCAAAAGAAATTCATTGTTCCCTCTCACATGATTGGCAGGAAGCGCACAAGGCCGGCTGCAGAGAGGGGACAGATGTCGCGGGAGTTGATGGGCTTGGAGCTGCGTGACGGAGCCCCACCTGGGCAGATTAGTGCACTCCTGATCTCTCTCTGCCCGGGAGGCTGCAAGTCTGACCTGAAGGTGCCAGGCTGCTTGTCTCGAAGGCCCTCTCCTTGGCGTGTGGTCACCTGTCCTCATGGGGCGTCCCTCTGTTTGTCCTCTCCCGGCTCATCGGGGACACTGGTCACACTGAACTGGGGCCCTCCCATGACCTCATTTTAACCTACTCACTTCTTTGAAGACCCCGTCCCAAATACAGTCACATTCTGAAGTCCTGGGGTCAGGAGGTCAACATGTGAATTTGGGGGGGGACACAATTCAGCCCCTAACAGGAGCATGGCTAAGTTCTCTTCTGATGGCTCGCCTTTCTCAGGGAAGTAAACAGCAAGGTCATCCCCCAGGGAAGAATGTAGTGTTTGAGATCCCGGGTGAGAAAAGGTGTGGACACAGTCACCAGGGGACCCGGGGGAGGGACACAGTCACCAGGGGCGGGCAGGGGACCCTGGGGAAGGGACACAGTCACCAGGAGACCCTGGGGAAGGGACACAGTCACCAGGGGACCCGGGGGAGGGACACAGTCACCAGGGGCGGGCAGGGGCATGACCTGAGTCACCAGGGGGCAGGCAGGAATGAACACAGACACTCGGGTGCTGACGGGTGGATGCAGACACTGCGAGTTGGGCAGGGGTGGACAGAGTTCTCAGGGGGCGGGCTGGAGTGGACACAGCCACCCATAGTTCTCAGGGGGTGGGCAGGCCCGGGGACAGTCACCAGGGGGGAGCAGGATGGGTGAGGAAGGGCGTGGCACTTCTTAGGCCGCGCAGAGCTCCAGTTTGGGCATCAGACTCAGCGATCCTACAGCTCCAGACCCTGCATCGAACTGCCCCCTGTGCTCAGCGGTCCCCTGGCCTCGCCCTCCAGTCCCCTGGGCAGCTATGGCCAGCCTGTGTGAGCATTGGTGGCTGACCTCCTTGCAAGCTGGACAGGACAGCGTTAGGAGCAGCCTCAGAAACCCGAGAGCCGGATCAGGAAGGCACGTCCCCACGTCTTGGCTGCATGGCTTCTGGCAGGTGGCCAGCCTGCCTTGTGCCTCTGCTCTCTCGTCTGCAAGTAAGCTGGGAATAAGGAAGACGCTCAGCCGGTGTGGCCTCTGTGACTGGTGACACGTGCGTGAAGCGCAGGACACCCCAACGTGAGCTGTCACCACCGTCCCCTGGAAAACCGGGATCTGAGCATGGACTGTGCTGACATTTACATACCGGGTTACACACCTACGAACCATTCACGAAGTTCAAAGAAATTCATGGCAAACTTGTCGTCCTACATAAGGGATTTAAGACAAAAAGCTTAAAATGAAAGAGAGGAACTTTAATTTGCCAAGAAATTGTGTAGCTACATAACCCGACCAGAGGACCTGAGGCATGTGGGACCTGGGACTCCCGGGGACGGGGATTGCAGGGAACCCCTGGAAATCCAAGCCCACAGATAAAAATAGCATCCCCTCCTTGACTTGCCCTTCAGCCCGTGGTGACGGCTTCTGATTTTAACAAGGCTCCGGCTTGGGTGAGGCACGTGGTTGTCACCGGCCCGGCTGACTCTCGCTGACGTGAGGACAGAGGAGCAGGCTGCTCGTGCCAGAGATGAGAGAAGGGGTGTGAGGAGTTGGCGACCTGTGAGGATCAGCCTTAGTTCGCCCGTGGCGCGGCGATGTATCAGACGCCCCGGGAAGGCAGGACCCCCCCCCAGACTCCCAGATAACAGGCCTGGAAGACCTCTGTAAAGCTCTGCCCTGGGGGCGCCTGGGGGGCTCAGTCAGTTGGGCATCCAGCTTCAGCTCAGGTCATGATCTCACAGTTCATGGGTTCAAGCCCCGTGTTGGACTCTGTGCTGACCGCTCAGAGCCTGGAGCCTGCTTCAGATTCTGTGTCTCCCTCTCACTCTCTCTGCCCCTACCCTGCTCGTGCTGTCTTTCTCTCAACAATGAATTTAAAAAAATTTTTTAAATAGATAAAACGTGAAGGTCTGCCCTGTGCCCGATCTCTGATTCAGATCCTTTGAGGAGGCGAGCTTTCTCACCAGGGTGCATGTTGGATGGCAGAGAGCAAAGCGGCAGGAGGGAGAAGGGCCTGGGCCGACGGGGTGCAGGGGCTGAGACCGCGGAGGACTCGGCAGGCCGATGCCCGACGGGGAGGACCCGGGAGGGTGGGATGCGTGCTCAGACGGCGCAGGGTCCTTGTTAGGAACGCCTGCGGGCTGCAGCCCCTGCCCCAAGGAGACAGCAGCGGGCGAGGAGGTGAGGAAGCCCTCCCGGCTCTGTGGTCCCGCCAGGGCCCAAAGCCAAGGTGCAGACAGACACTCGTCTGGGAAATATCCGCTTGGAGAGCCGGCTCGTAAAGGGCTTGAGAGGAGGCAGTTAAGTGCTCAGGGAACGGGATGCTGACCTCACACTTTTTATGATAGATTTGTAATTATTCTGTGGAAGGAAAGAGAAGGAAACAATGAGGAAAGTACACTCGAGAAGTTGGCCCCTCTCCCCCTCCCTCAGATCCGTTCTCTGGATGCATCCGGGCAAGAAGGGGTGGGGGTGAGGGTCTGCACGGTCCCACTACACACACAGAAGTGTTTATGACGCAGCTGAGCTCTGCTTTGCCACGTGACACGTTTATTTGACCGCACGCAGTGGTTATGTCCCACGCACTCCGCGCAGCTCTGGTCCGTTCCTTCCGCGGCTGCATCAGCAGCGGGACTAGCAGAGTGTTTTCGCTTATTGATCTAGTCTTATATGGACAGACATTCAGGCTCCTTGGTTTTTTATTTTCCAGGCTTGCTTAAACGATGCTGTATCATCTATCCTTGTGCCTTGCTCCAGATGAAGCCAAGACAGCCCAGAAAATTTGGGGAAAGGCCGCAGTGGGCCCAGGCCCCATTGCAGGGAGGGTCTCCCGGGGGGCCTGGGCGGGACAGAGCCACAGCTGGCTGGCAAGGGAATCGGTCACATGTTGAGTCTTCACTCGCCACTGGGCCTGGGGCGGGACTCTGCCTGTCGGGACCTGGGGGGATTCACCCCAAGAAATGCAGGCCTCCTCCAGGCCTCCCCCGGCCCCGTGACAGGCCCGCCAGGGTCAATGAGGTCAGCAACGCACAGGAGGGAGGGATCAGTCCAGACTCTCCGGACCTGCAACTCAGCCCCTGGAGAGCACAGGCCTCGTGACTGGGGACGCGGCCCTGGAGGGAGGGGGGCGGCAGGACGGCAGGACCCAGGTTCACGGTGGTGATGAGTAGTCCTTGTGCAAGACCCAGCTCCCAGCCTTTGGCCGTGGCGCCGCGGGCACGAAGCAGGCCCCTGGGCCACGTGTCCCTTAAGGAGGGGGGAAGGCGGTCTGGGCGCCTGAGCGCCGTCGGAAACACCCTGGCTACCTTACGCCTCCGAGCTGCGGCCGCCCCCGCAGGGCTGCTGCCCCTTCCCCAGCGTGCGCTTAACCCCGTTGTCAGGCGAGCTCATAAAATCCCTCCGTGCAGGAAGTCAGCTCTCTAGTGTCCCGGCATAAACTTCACTGGCGAGACGGGGGCCGCGGGGCGGACGTGCTCCCATGGTGCTCGCTCTGGGCTCCTCGGGGCCAGCAGGACGCGCGGACCCCCAGGGCGGGGGCTGGGGGAACCCCACTCGGCTGTCATCTGTCCTCGGGGACACGTTGGGTTTTGTGAGAAGCCGCAGTCTGAGGTGACAGAGACGCTACTGCACCCTCGCGGGTCTTGCTAGGTCGCGCTTTGTTCCCGGGGAGGTTTCTCGGCCTGCGAAGCTCAGCGCAGCTCAAGGCGGAGCGTCAGCCGGGGCCCCTGCGGTCCTGGGTTTGAATGTGACGCTGCCACCGTGCAAGTCCTTGCTGCCGCACATCCTGTGTGTGTGTGTCCCCCAGGGCAGGGCCAGGCCCCAGCGTCTCTGTCCGCACCCCTGCAGCCTTGTAGACCGAGGCTCAGAGGTCACCGACAGTCACAGACCCCGCAAGTGCCGGCTTCGCTCACCTCGTCCAGAAACCTTCCAATGAGGCAAAACGCCCTCCAAGCTGCTCGCTTACAAATTCGGCGCAAGAACCACACACACGAGTCTGGAACGTGCTGCCTGTGGCGGAGGCGTGTGCGCCGGGGCCAGGGCTGGAGGGTGGGGTCCTCCCCGGAGGAGGCCTGGACTGCCCCCCCCCCGGGCCCCACCGGCCTGTCCTGGGAGCGGGACTCCGGGGGGGGCCGCCTGGTGGCGCCGCGAACCCAGACAGAGCGGGGGGGAGGCCACGCTGCACAGGCTGCTGGGGGGCTGTCCCGGGGATCCCCGGGCTGTGAGCACTGGAGCCTGTCACATGTCAGAGTACAGGCACGTTTGGGACCAAAGGTGACACTACTCACCCTGCTTATCCTTATACTTCATGTTTGCTTACTGTGGGGCTTAGCCCAGATCTCAGGGCGACGTCTTCTAATGGAATCAGCAGGCAAAGTTACAGAGAAGGAAACTGAGGCTGAGAGGGTCTTGCCCCAGACACAGGCCAGGCGCCCCGCTCCTCTGTCCTTATGCCCGCGATTCGCCCACTGGGAGCGAGGGAGTGAACCGCAGGCTTCATGGGGAAATAGGTCTTGAAACGGGGGCTTCTCCTCCATTAAGACCACCTCCCAGGGCGCCTGGGGAGCTCAGTCGGTTAAGCATCCAACTTCGGCTCAGGTCATGATACCACGGTTCGTGGGTTCGAGCCCCACATCAGGCTCTGTGCTGACAGCTAGCTCAGAACCTGGAGCCTGCTTCTGATTCTGTGTGTCCCTCTCTCTCTCTGCCCCACCCCCACTCATGATCTGCCTCTCTCTGTCTCTCAAAAATAAATAAATGCTGAGAAAAATTAAAAAAAAAAAAGACCACCTCCCACAGTGACCCCTAGCAGCACCCGGCTTGTGTGGGGTCTTTTGTAGCCGACAAAGCACGCGTGCGCCGTTATTTAAATTCACAGTCCCCCCCAGGATCCCCTCTCAACAGATGGGGACACGGAAATGTAAGGAGGCAAACCGCACAGCCAGGCTGGCACAGCGAGTGTGCAGGACTCTGGGTCCCAGACCTCCATCCCACGTGACGTGGCCCAGGGCCTACCCAGGAGAAAGAGAGAGAATGCGGGACGGGGTGGGGTGTGGACATGCGGATAGACACGGCTATAGTAGAGACAGATGTGTGGATTTAGAGATTATAAACGTAGTTCTAGTCATTGATACCCTGTGGGTATTGACCCAGTGGTGGTGAGGGGTGTGGACGTAAATATATGTATATAGACAGACACCGAGAGGGACAAATACCAAGTGCCACCTGAGCTGGCCACATTGAAATTCTGACATGCAGGGCCTTTGGGTGGCTCAGTCAGCTCAGCATCCGACTCCTGATCTGGGCTCAGGTCATACTCCTCACAGTTCATGGGGTCCAGCCCCGTGTCCATTCTCTCTCCTCCCTCTCTGACCCTTCCCCCTTCACACATGGATGTGCACATGCTGTCCCTCTCTCTCTCTCTCTCTCTCTCTCTCTCTCTCTCTCTCAAAACAAATAAGATAAACATTTAAAAGATAAATAGAATAAAATTCTGATACGCAACTAGAAAGCCTGGGTCTGGATTCCGTAGCTCCTGGCTTCCTTCAGTCCGCACAGGGACTCCTTCCGAAGGGAAACCGTGGAGACCGTCTCTGGCCTGCCTGGGAGTGAGAGATTGCTGGCTCCGGATACTGACCGGCGTGAGGAGACTTGCCTTTCTCTTGCTCATCAAAATCTACGTTTTATATAGCTAGAAACTTCCGGAGCTTCCTGAGACAGTCTGGGAGACAAGTTTATAAATAGTTCCACTTTTTCTTTATATGTATGCAAGGAGAGAAGGGAGACTCAGGGAAAAAATCAACAGTAAAAAATATTTGTTATATATTTTACCATCATAAAATTGAATTATAATTTAAGCGCTTCGATACATTTCTAACTGGTAGATTTTAAGGTGATTATGCGTCTCCTCTGTACTATGTTTGCTATCAGCTTATTGCATAAAAGGATTGCTTGTGAATTCAAAATTGTTTTTAGATTTATAACCCTTTCAAGCGAAAAAGGGGTTTTTCAGAAGTGCTTCCGATGGCCAATTTCTGGTGGATCTCCCATTCGCCATCAATAATGCCTCCTGCAGACTCGTCCGCCGTATAAATCTGGCCTGACAGGCCGTAATGCGCGCGGCGGGCGTGTTCTGGGCTAAGGAATCCTGTCTGTGTGAATTATGGTAGGCCAGCCCGCGGGAAACACTCATCCCGCGATTTATGAATCAGGTGCCGCAGAAGGCGCTTCGGTGTATCCGAGGAGAGGGGCTGTCTCCACTTCCGGCGCCGCCTCCATAACTGTGGCTGGTGAGCACGGCCGATCTGCGCGGTCGTCCGGCCTGCGTCCCTCGCCGGCTGCCCCGGGACCAGAACCAGGCTCTGCTCCGGACCCCCGGCTGCTTCGCGCTGGTCTCCCGCGTGAAGCCCTCGCTGGCGGCGTCAGGCGCCGTGTCCGGGAGGGGCTGGGAGGGCGCAGGTGGCGGAGGCCTCGCCAGTGTCTGACGTCGTGTGACTGTACGTGGCCTCCCGTGCCGGGCGGTGTGGTGTGGAGGTCCGTCGCCTGTGGTATACGGTTGGTGGGGTCGGAGACCGCAGAGCCAGGTGGCGGGGAGACCGCAGAGCCGCGGTGGCGGGGAGACCGCAGAGCCCCGGTGGCGGTGCGGAAGAGCATCGTCTCGTGGGCACTGAGGACGGAGCAAGGGTGCAGCGCCTGCACGGTCTGCGTCCACTGGGCGGCTGTCCTCCCCTCACTCTCTCCCGTCACTTGATCATTGAAATACGGGGTCTGATGTGTTCACTTGTTTGGCTTAAAAGTCAAAGTCCGGGACCTCGAACCTTACCCAGCGTGCAGCCTTTGGGTAAGTGTGCGAGCGCGTGTCTGTGCGTGTGTGTGCGCGCACGCGTGTGTTGAAGATCCCAGGGGAAAATGCTACAGTTTCTCTCCGTCCGGCTCTAACGCCCCAGCGCCTGAGTCAGCAGCCTGTACTCCTGCGGGCGAGGGGCAAACCCCCCCCCACCCCGGCTGCGCTGGCTCCTCCCGCCGTGAGGTCCGTCCTGCTCAGCTCCGGGCCTGCGCCGGCGGTGGGATTTCATCTGCTTGAGTCCCATTCATAAGAAAAAGCATGCCAATAAACATGTAGCGTTAAATCAGGAATTATTTGCGAAAGTCGCCCCATCCCCGTCTGTAGTTTGGTCCGTGAAAAGGAACCACACGCTGTTCTTAGCCTGGAAGACTGGTTTCCGAAGCATTAGAAATCCACGTGGGAACAAATCAGATTAATTTTCAAAATTAGCTTGGATAAGCTTTATTCTCAAATCGTGAATGTTCTCTTTTAATTAATTCCAAAGGTGGCTAATCCCTCTTAGGCGTGTTAAACAGTAGGCTGGCGCGTGGCAGGCGGAGGCAGGCGCATCTCTGATCCGTGGAAATAATTAGACCGGCTGGCTTCTAACGCGGAGTGTCTCACACTGTAAAATCCCAACCTTCTACTTCCGTCTCGTTGGCAAAAATAAACAGGCTTGCGCTAGGCACACAGGCTAAAACAGGAGCCCAGCATCTTCAAGGGCGTCCCGAGGACGCGCAGGCCCCCGCTGGCTGGCAGAGGTTGATTCAACTTGGTTTTCTCTTCCCGAAAGCAGATGGAGCAAGGCGTTAGATCCGCGGCTCTCACAGCTGTGCTTCTGCCCCGCCGGGTCACCGGCCCAGGGGTGGGGACAGGAATCGGTTCGCCGGAGTGCCACGGGGACATCGAAGAGCTGCTTTCTGCTTCCGCGAAGCACGAGGGTCCAGCAGCCGGCCGAGGGGGCCCAGCGGCCCGGACTCGCCCCGGCTCGGCACCTCCGAGCAGGGGCAGGCCGGAGTCGCGCAGACACCCCCACACCCCCGCTCGGCTCGTCGCGTTTTACAGTCAAAAGGGACGTTCTTCCTGTGTTGATGACCGCAAGGGACAGGAGACTCCAGCTCGCGCCGGCCGCCCCAGCCCAGGACGTGGACGTTGGTCTGCGCGCTCTGCGGGGCGAGGAGAGCCGGCTGGGGCGGGGGCCCCTGCCCTCACGCTCTTCGTGTCCTCTTGGCCTCCGACCCCTCGGGCAGCAGCGTCCCTGTGCTGTGCCCTCCGCACTGCTGGAGGACTGGGCATCCCACACACGGTTCGTAAATAAACCCCCGCGTACCTACAGAGCGATGCTTCCCCACCTCGGCTGTCCTCAGCTCGCACTTCAGGGGAGACGCAAATGTAATTAATAGTCCTAATCAATCAATGAAAATATTAGGTAATGACTGATGAGTGCTAGACAGAGAATTGAGATTGGACCTTGTGGTACAGCAGATTGGGTTACGAGAGACCCAAGGTTGGGGGTGGGGGGGACTCTGAAAGGTAGAGAGGGGAGAAAGGAGCCAAGGACCCAGAGCAATGGGACATCGTCCCAACTCTGGCCCCTGCCAGGCGTCCCGTGACCCACCACCCTGGACAGAAGGTGGCCCAGGTGGGCTCACCCCCCGAACACGGAGAGCAGGCCACCCAGCAGCACCAGCAGGGTGCCGGCCCCTGACGAGAAGCGGCCTGGGGACATTCGCCCTCCCCCAGCCAGAGGGCAGGTGGCCCGGGGCTCCAGCAGGGAGGAGTCTACCATCTGGCCCCAGAATCATTCTAGGCCTCCAAAGGCGCCGGGTGGCTTGGCCTGAGGCTGGTCCCTCCCCCGGCTCAGGAGGCACCAGCAGGGACCTGTGGGAACCCCACTAGTGCCAGAGAAGAAGCAGAGGAAAAATAGCACCTCAGAATCTCCAAACATTAGATCATTTTTTATGTATGTATTTATTTATTTATTAAGAGAGAGAGAGAGAGCATGCAAGCAATGAAGGAGCAGAGAGAGAATCCCAAGCAGGCTCCATGCCGTCAGCACAGAGCCTGACATGGGGCTTGAACTCACGAACCATGAGATCACAACCTGAGCTGAGATCAAGTCAGACGCTTCGCCGACTAGGCCCCCAGGCGCCCGTGGAGCGTAGGTTTTGACGAGCACGTGACCCCAGAGGGTGCAGAAGAGATTCGTTCTGAAAGTCAGGAAAACAGCTGGATGAAATCACGTTAACAGGGAGAACGTTCCCCTGCTCCAAAGTGCCTCCGACTAGAAAGGATCCACGAAGTGAGAAATTCTTGAGAGGCCCAGGTAGTTTGTGTTTCTAGATGCCCTTCATTGGGAAGGCAGCTCTAAAACACTTGCTCAGATTGTTTTGATTACCTTTACGTTACTACCAGATGACAATAAAGGCGGTGTGGTGGTTTTTACCTAAAAAGGAATCATAGTAAATAAAGAATGGCAATCATAGGACTGAAAACATACAGTAACTGAAGTAGAAAACTCACTGGGCAGGTTCCTAGTGCCGTAGAAATGACAAAAGAGAGAAGCAGCGAACTCGAGGACAGACCAGGGGAATTACACCGTCTCAACAACAGAGAGAAAGTACCCAGAAACCCAAACCGGTTCAGCGACTGTGGGACCATAACAAGACATCCAACATTCGTGTCACCGGAGCCCCAGAAGGAGAGGGGAAAGGGCGGGGCTGAAAGCGATTCAAGTCAACACTGGCTGGAAGCTTGAAAAATTTGGTAAAACCCAGAAACCTACAGATTCAAGAAGCACAGTTTACCTGAGGACAGAGCCCCCAAAACTCACCAAAGATGCATCCCCAGGAAACTAGAGCCCAAGAAAAAATGTTGAAAGCAGCCAGAGATCACGAGGTGTCAACACAGGAGGGCCGACTCCACTGCTGGCGCGTCTCCTCTGAAGCCAGAGGCCCGAAGGAGGCGGCACGAGGCGGTTCCGGAAGAAAAGAGCTGTTAGCCACAGATTCTATGTCCTCCGTGAAGCTACCTTTGGAGAGTGAAGGGGAGATAGAAACGTTCTTAAAAGAAGAAAAAACAAAAAACGTGGTCACTTCCAGACGCACTCCTCAAGGATGGCCCAGGAGTGCTCGGAACCCCGGACAGGCATGGGGGCGGCAGCAAGGAGGCAGCGGGACGCCCAGGGTAGGCAGGCGCGACAGGCCTGCCTTTTCCGCGCGATTTCCGAAATCATCTTTGATGATGGAAACAGACGGTAACACCATTTGATACTCGGGGCCATGATATGTAAGGGCGGGGAAACCAAAGTGGCTGAATGGAATCCGGTTTGGCTGCGTCCCCTGACGGGGAGACATGTGGCCGCGTAGTAAAATGCCCCCTGGTGCTTGTCCGAAGAAACCGAGCTGCAACGTGGCAGGCTGACACCAGATTCGGGAAAAGCACGCTGAAGTTGGCATTATCAGCACTGGATCCCCAGGGCTCAGTGCTCCATTGAACAGGATTGAAAATGTATGAGCACCTACACGTGTGCACGGAAAACTGCTCTTGCTTACGTCTCTCTCGCTGTAGCAATAGTGAGAGCTGCAAACCCGTAAAGCCACCGTCAGTGATTACAGAGAAGGTGCCTTGCGAGCTGATGGCTTCCTCTGTTTGCAGTCGTGATTTGAAAAACCATTGCCTGACAGGCCATCCCTCCGCAGGGCACACACATCCAAGAAGTTTTATTCTGCGTGGAAAGCGGCTTGTGATCTCCTCTTTGGCAGAAGCAGGAGCAGTGACCTTCTCGGTGGCTCTGTATTCCGGCCACAGGAGCACAGGCCACCGTCCGAAAGGACAGCGGGCTCTCTAAGCTGGCCGTCAAGCAGCAGAGTCGTGATGACAGACGGGACTGTAAACACAGACCAGGGAGGCTAACAGCAGCGGGACAGCCACCCACCGTGGTCTGGTGACGAGGGTCCGCTCCCCTCCGTGTGGCCTCCCTGCTCGCCCCGTCTGATTACAGACTGACATGTCCGGGCTCTCCCCCGAAAGGCGGCCTGAAGGCGCCCCTGGTGAGGCCGGAGTGCTCCCAACCCTGTGCTCCGGGCCCTGCGCACGGCCCTGGCCTGCCCCGCTCCTTCCATGACTCCGGTGAGGCCCGGACTCCATGTGCCCCCCGCCCCCGCCCCAGCAGTCTGGGCCCTGCAGGGTGAGCGGTTTCCCGCCAGTAGGACCCGCTGTGCTGTGCAGGAGCCGGCCCCCCATCGAGCCAGAGCTAGAAGGGGACACGCTCCAGCAGTGAAAGGAAGACCCTCTGCTTGGGTTGCATCTGACCTTCCCCCACCCCGAAAATCCTGGAGACGTGGAAACGCCCCTGGGGCCCTCCCTGGACCTGCCCCCGCCAAGTTCCCCCGGCCCCCACCCCCACCCCCGCCGGCACCCATGTGTTCACCTGAAAGTGCATCAACATACCGAGTATGACTCTCTCTGAGCCTTTCTGCACACGACGTGCTGCCACAAATGAGACACGGAACGGGAGAACCCAGGGGAAACGGACCCAGAATGCTGCGGGCCGCGTCAGCTCCTCTCCGGGAAAGCGGAGGGGACACTGTGGAAGTGTTAATATTTATACCGCGTCGAGACCACACTTCACATGTCAAGTCCGTGTGTAATTGTGAGAGAGAGATATAAATAGGGGAATTATTATAATTCCGTCATAATTTGCTACTTGACCAAAATAAACTAATAAGATAAATAAACACGACTGCTTTTGCCCAACTGACTAATATGACCTAAGTAGAAATAAAATATTGGATGAGCTGGAGATGCCAAGTGTAAACTAGATCAGCAACAAAATCTCAGCGAGCCGTTGCGACATAATGAACGTGATGATTTAGTGTGTTTTTAGCACAGAACCGTCGCGCGGGGTGTTTTTGCCACAGCGTAGAAATGAACACACACGCATCCGGGCTGCAGAGGAATAAAAGGTTGTCATATTTTTGAGTCCTCTTGGCAGAGTGACCCGTCTGTCCCTCTGTGGGACAACAGGGATGTTTTTCTTCCAATCATTCAGGGCCATTATTTAATGTGGGCTAACAGCCACCGTCTTCATTAATGTATCAACCTCTGGCTCCGAGAGGCCTCGCCGTAGACCAGCCGAGGCCTCCTGGCGACGGGCATACATCACGGGGCTGGAGGGGCAGCGCCGCAGGATCACTGACCTCGGGGCTAAGCCCGCTGTTCGCTCCCGACGGCAGAGGCGGCGAGTGAGGAGGGGGCCGTCCGCGCCCTCTCAGGAGCCGCCTCACGCGTGACGCAAGGCCATGTGTGACATGGGGCACCTGGGGGGCTCCGCCGGTTGAGCACCTGACTTCGGCCCAGGTCCTGATGTCACGGATGGAGAGGCTGAACCCCGTGTGGTCTCTGTGCTGTCAACACAGAGCCCGCCCTCTGTGTCCCCTCCCTGTCCCTTCCCTGACTGCACTCTCTCACTTTCTCTCTCTTAGAAGTAAATACACATTTTTAAAAGCACGTGCGTGACACCACCTTATGATGCCATATTTTGCAACCTCAGAAACAGTGCGGTGGAGCCACCGTGCCTCCCTGGCCTCGGTTTCTGCTCATTCCTGGGCCGCCCGCCGGCCTCCCGGCCTCCCGGCCTCCTGGCCTCTCTCAAACACGCACGCCTCTCCTGGACAGGAGCACTCCCTTCAGGGAGACATGGAAGAGGAAGGTCAAGGCCAAACGTCACCTCGGGGGGCCTCCTCTGCCCAGGTCGTAAAAGCCCAGCCCCCACCAGCCAGAGCCGCCCCTTCAGTGCTTGGGTTTCCCCCCAGCACTCGTCACTGACACGAAGGGTGTTTTATTTATCTTGATTTTCATCTCTCTCCCCTAAGAGGTGATTTCCACACTGGCCGGGCGGGAGGATGAGTCAGGGCCCGAGCAGGAAACAGAAGGGAACCTTGAATTGGGTTCTCTGAGGAGAGTTTGATAAAAGCGCCATTTCCCAAGACTTGGATGGGGGTAGGGAAGCCTGGGACGAGCGGCTCCCAAGGGCAGTCACCCGGCCCAGAAGGGACAGGGCGTAAGGGAGGGTGACAGCCAGGCAGGAGCCACCTGACCCTCGGTTCAGGGCAGCTCGGCCAGTGGTAATGCTCCACGGGGAGGGCGCTGGGTCCTAAATCTGCCCCGCTCTGTAGCTGCCCCTCATCGCCCACCCCAACGGGGGCCCAAAGGCTGGGACCCAGGGCCCAGTGCTCAGGCTGGGGGTGGGGGCATCTGCAGGGTGAGGCACGGGGAGTCAGGTTTGTCTGCTCTTAAACTCCCTTCCTTACTGTGTGCAGGAGGCGTGAGGGTCCCGGGGCTGCCGGGACAGAGTACCGCATGCAGGGGCTTAGACCAGGAGAAATGCATTCTCTCACGGTCTGGCAGCCAGACGTCGAAATAAAAAATTCAGCAGGGCTGGGTTCCCTCAGAAAATTCTGGAAAGAAACTGTCCCACATCTCTCCTGTAGCCCCGGGCGGATGCAGACACCCCTTGGCGTCCCTTTGCTTGTAAACCCAGCCCCGTTTTCACAGGAGCATCTCCCCCTGTGCGTGTCTGTCTGTCCTCACAAGGACACGCGTCGTATTGGATCAAGGCCCATCCCAACTGAGCATGACCTCATCCTAACCTGATGACATGGGGAAAGGCCGCGCTCACAGGTGCCGGCAGGACCAGGTTTTCGGGGGACGCAGTTCAACCTGTAATACTGAGTAGTCAGTAATGAATCGTGCATGAATTGTCTCTCCTGAGAATAAAACAGAGGAGAAGTGAAGTTTGGGGGGGACTCAGGGCATTAAAGGACCTCCTTCCATTACATGCATTTTTTTCTTTACTTGATGTCACATCAGATTATGGGCAGCAGTAAAATCTCCAAGAAAAACAAAGGCCAGGATTTAATGCTGGAAAGAAATCCTGAAGGGGCGCGTGGGTGGCTCAGTCGGTCAAGTGTCCGACTTCAGCTCAGGTCATGATCTCACAGTTCGTGGGTTCGAGCCCCCTGTTGGGCTCTGAGCTGACAGCTCAGAGCCTGGAGCCTGCTTTGGATTCTGTCTCCCTCTCTCTGTCCCTCTCCTGCTCATGCTCACTCTCTCTCTCTCTCTTTCTCAAAAATAAACAAACATTAACAAGAAATCCTGAAAAAATTTTCTAAAATACAAGTAAATAACGCAAGGACCCAGTAGTGGAAAGGGCGGCCCATGGTCCAGGCACAGGACCAGGGGAGGTTCAGAGCTCAGAAGCGCTGCCTTGCGATGGGAGCACGGGGCCGTCACCCCACACCCGCCACGCACAGCCCGGGGACTCAGCCCCCCAGGAGGGCTCTTCTCTAAAGAAATGAAATGTTTCCAAAGCCACCAGCAAAGGGTCCTGGCCGCCCCGGGCCCCCTCTCCCCGCCCGCCCGCCCTGAAGCGAAGCCTGGCGAGGATGACCCCTCAGAGATACAAGACCCCTCTCAACACACCGTCGCCTTTTTCCGAGCTTGAAGGTCAACACAGAAGGGCTGGGCGGATCCAGGAAGCCCGAGATACGAGTGAGGAGGAGCCAGGGAAACAGGAAGAGGGACGCAATAAGCCGCATGTGCCTGTGGTTTCAGTTCAGTTAAAACTGCACACAGTGCGGGGCGCCCGGGGGCTCAGTCATTTGAGCGACTGACTTGATTTCTGCTCAGGTCATGATCCCAGGGTCATGGGATCGAGCCCCGTGTTGGGTTCTGTGCTGTGCACGGAGCCTGTTCGGGATTCTCTCTTTCTCTTCCTCTGCTTCTCTGCCCCTAACCTTTCTCTCTCTCTCTCTCTCTCTCTCTCTCTCTCTCTCTCAAATAAATAAATAAAAATGAAAAATGAAAAAAATACACTGTAGAGGTGTCAACACATGTGTTATGTATGCGTGTATATATGTGCTTTTCGGGGTTTTTTTTTTTAATGTTTATTTACCTTTGAGAGAAAGAGACAGAGTGTGAGCGGGGAGGGTCAGAGCGAGAGAGGGAGACACAGAATCCAAAGCAGGCTCCAGGCTCCAAGCTGTCAGCACAGAGCCCGAGGTAGGTCTCGAACCCACAAACCATGAGATCATGGCCTGAGCGGGTCAGAGACACTGACAGCTGCGCAGGCGCCCCTTGTATGCTTTTTGTGCGGTGCATGCGTGTGCGGGGCTACTTTATTGTTGTTTTAGTTACATTTCCCGACAAGTACCAGTGACCGCACCACCGTTCCGTCCCATGAAGTCCAGTGAGTGCCAGACGACCGTCACCGACCCCAGTGCCCGGCCTGCTATTTCCTACCTCATTTAAGGTTTGTTAGAGAATTTTAAGGGCATCTCTTGTCCTACAAGAACCCACTACGTCTTCTGGAAACGTGTACCAGGGAGTCCACCAAATAGCCAAATGAGCTAGTCTGTTCAATAAACGTATTTAATATTGTCACATCAGATGCCAGAGTTAGTCCGACAAGAGGGACTGCGTAGATGTGGGCTGGAGGGTGTTCTGCTGTTTCTCTTGGTAAGAGCCGACCCGTGGGTTCCGTCGTTTCCTGACCAAAGCAGTAGCTCTCCGTTACCCACCCAGAAGGGCAGCTCCTGTTTATTTAATTTCAGAGGCCACGTGACCAGACAAAGAACTATTCTAAAATCTTTACACGTGGGGGCCGTGTAAAACAGAGCCATCCTCACGTAAGTGAACATGGACTTTTATGTCAGAAGGCCATTCCGCCCACTCTGATTTTCTCAGTGACATTATGATAAAGGCAAAAGGTGCATTAAAAGCTCTGGATCTATAGGGAGGTCGTAAAATCTCGCCCATAGACAGTTCCTGTCTGGGGATTCATATGCCAGAAACAGATCAATAAAGGCTGCAAAAAGTTCTCCAATATTCCCTACCAGCTGCTCTACCGAGTACAAGCCAACTTTCACTGGTTGAAGACTAAAGCATTCCCGTAATGCCAGTATTAAATTTACTGTTTACTCAAATAAAAGAATTTGTTTTCTATTTATTTTCTTGGGAGAATTAGTTGACCATGAAGTGTGAGACTCGCTTCATTTCCCAGGGTGAAATTCTGGTGGGACGACTGGTCTACCCCAGCTGCCGCTGGGCGGCCGTCTTCCTCCCCCAGGGGGCGCTGGAGACGCTTCGTCCGGAGGCGTTGGGTTCAGCCGGATAAAACTCTAGAGGCGGTGCAGAGTCTGTCATCCGAACAATGCCTTCATTGCGGTGAAAACCCGCTAGTGCCCACAGGCCGGACAGAAGGTGGAAGATGTGTCTCCGGGCAGCCGTCCTCCCCGGGAATGAAGGACCTGAAAGTGAGTCCCCAGAGTGAGGGGACTTGGGGATCCACACGCCATCCCTGAAACAGGATCATTTTACTGGCAACAGAAAGATTAATCATACATTTCACAAAGGAGCCGCAAAGTTCGGTAATGCGCAACCTTGATTTACAGTGGCCTCCTGATTTATTGTTGTGTATTTTTAAACCGTGCTATTTAAAACACAGCTAATTTAAAAGCTAGTGTGTAGGCCCCGTCTGACTAGTGCTAAAGATTTACTCTGTGCTAATAAGAAAATTATTGTGCCGACACTATTCCCCCCTCTCCCGTGCTGTGATCCAACCTCCAATAAAATTGCCTGTCAGGTGATAGATATTGACTTTCCACTGTAGTTACTATTTCTTTGTCTTCTCCCGCCCCCCCCCCCAAAATACAGTTTACCAAATTACAGAGAAAGAGGCTCCGCAGCAGCAGGGCTCAGGGGGAGTAAAGCAGCAAGTGTTTTTAAAGGGCCCTTTCCACCGGCAAGACCAGAGGTATTAGTGCAGTCGTTTATCTGATGGACTTGGGTCAGAGGCCAGACCGCCCAGCACCCCCTCTCCTGGATGAGGCGCCGCCTGCACCCCCCCCCCCGCCCAGCTGGCCGAGGTAGCCCAGTCGGCCACCGCCTTCCACTTGCACAGTGGCTGCTGGGACTGAGGGAGGGACACTCATGAATTGATATTTTTAAAAAGCTTAGAAGAGGGGCACCTGGGTGGCTCAGTCGGTTAAGCCTCCGGCTTCGGCTCAGGTCAGATCTCACATTCATGGGTTCGAGCCCCGCGTCAGGCTCTGTGCTGACAGCTAGCTCAGAGCCTGGAGCCTGCTTCCAGTTCTGTGTCTCCTTCTCTCTCTGACCCTCTGCCTCTCATGCTCTGTCTCTTTCTGTATCAAAAATAAATAAAACATTAAAAAAAAAAAAGCTTAGAAGAGAGCCTGATTCATGGGAAACGTGCAATAAATGTTAGCCATTCTTATTAACACAGAAATATTAAGTTCTGTGCAAGCTCATTTTGCCCTAAATATTGTTAGTACAAGACTTTAGTGTAAGACCAACAGGGGCTTCTGGGCGGCTCATTCGGTTACCCGTCTCACCCTCTTTCTTTATTTAAATCCAAGTTAGTTAACACCTGGTGTAATAATAATACTGTATATATCATTATATACAGAATTTAGTGGTTCCTCACTCACATAGAACACCCAGTGCTCATCCCAACAAGGGCCCTCCTTAGTGCCCATCACCCACTTAGCCCATGCCCACCCAACACCCTGCCAGCACCCCTCAGTCTGTTCTCTGTATTTAAGAGTCTCTTATGGTTTGCCTCCCTCTCTGTTTTTATCTTATTTTTCCTTCCCTTCCCCTATGTTCATCTATTTTGTTTCTTAAATTCCACGTATGAGTGAAAGCATATGATATTTGTCTTTCTCTGACTTATTTCGCTTAGTGTAATACCCTCTAGTTCCATCCATGTTGTTGCAAATGGCAAGATTTCATTCTTTTTCTTCACCATGTAGTAGTATTTCAGTGTGTGTGTGTGTGTGTGTGTGTGTGTGTGTGTGTGTACGCAATAACTTCTTTATCCATTCATCCGTTGATGGACATTTGGGTTCTTTCCATACTTTGGCTATTGTCGATAGTGGCGCTATAAACATTGGGGTGCACGTGCCCCTTTGAATCAACTTTTTTGTATCCTTTGGATAAATATCTAGTAGTGTATTTGCTAGGTCATGGAGTAGTTCTATTTTTAACTTTTTGAGGAACCTCCATGCTGTTTTCCAATGGCTGCACCAGTCTGCATCCCCACCGGCAGGCGAAAAAGAGCCTCTTTCTCCACACCCTCACCGACATCGGTTGTTGTCTGACTTGTTTATTTTAGCCACTCTGATGGGTGTGAGGTGGTATCTCAGTGTGGTTTTGATTTGTATTTCCCTGATGATGAGTGACGCTGAGCATCATTTCATATGCCTGTTGGCCATCGGGATGTCCTCTTTGGAGAAGTGTCTGTTCCTATCTTCTGCCCATTTCTACACTGGGTTATTTGTTTTTCAGGCGTTGAATTTGGTTAAGTTCTTTATAGTTTTTGGATACTAACCCTTTATCTGACATGTCAGTTGCAAATTTCTTCTCCCATTCCTTTGGTTGCCTTTTAGTTTTGTGTATTGTTTCCTTCACTGTGCAGAAGCTGTTTATTTTGATGAGGTCCCAATAGTTCATTTTTGCTTCTGTTTCCCTTGCCTCTGGAGATGTGTCAAGTAAGAAGTTGCTGTGGCCAAGGTCAAAGAGGATTTTGTCTGCTCTGTCCTCTAGGATTTTGATGGCTTCCTGTCTTATGTTTAGATCTTTCATCCATTTTGAGTTTATTTTTGTGTCTGTTGAAAGAAATCACTCCAGGTTCATTCTTCTGCATGCCGCTGTCCAGTTTTCCCAGCACCATTTGCTGAAGAGACTGTCTTTTTCCTAATGGATATTCTTTCCTGCTTTGTCAAAGATGAGTTGGCCATACATTTGTGGGTCCATTTCTGGGCTCTCTACTCTGTTCCGTTGATCTGAGTGTCTGTTTTTCTGCCGGTACCATACTGTCTCAATGATTACAGCTTTGTAATATAGCTAGAAGTCCGGGATTGTGATGCCTTCAGCTTTGGTTTTCTTTTTCAGGATTGTTTTGGCTATTCGGAATGTTTTCTGGTTTCATACAAATTTTAGGATTGTTTCTTCTAGCTCTGTGAAGAATGCTGGTGTTATTATGATAGGGATTACATTGAATATGTAGATTGCTTTGGGTAGTATCCACATGTTAACAATATTTGTTCTTCTTATCCATGAGCATGGAATGTTTTTCCATTTCTCTGTGTCTTCTTCAATTTCTTTCCTAAGCTTTCTACAGTTTTCAGTTTATAGATCTTTCACCTCTTTGGTTAGGTTTATTCGTAAGTATTTTATGGTTTCTAGTGCAATTGTAAATGGGATCAAGTCTTTGATTTCTCTTTTTGCTGCTTCATTATTAGTGTATAGGAATGCAGCCGATTTCTGTACATTGATTTTATATTCTGCAACTTGCCTGAATTCATAGATTAGTTCTAGTAGTGTTTGGGTGGAGTTTTTTGGTTTTCCACATAGAATATCATGTTGTCTGTGAAGAGTGAAAGTCTGACTTCTTCTTTTTCAACTTGGATGCCTTTCATTTCTTCGTGTCGTCTGATCGCTGAGGGCAGCACTCCCAGCACCAGCTTGAGCAGCAGTGGTGGGGGTGGCCATCTCTGTCGCGTTCCTGACCTCAGGGGGAAGGCTCTCAGGTTTTCCCCCGGGAGGATGATATTAACGGCGGGTCTTTCATTTGTGGCCTTTATGATCTTGGGGCACACTCCTCCTACCCTTATTTTCTTGAGGGTTTTTATCAAGAAAAAATGCTACATTTTGTCAAATGTTTTTTCTGCAGTGTCTGACTTGATTTCAGTTCAGGTCATGATCTCACAGTTCATGAGATTGAGCCCCAAGTTAGGCTCTGCACTGACAGCACGGAGCCTCCTTGGGATTCTCTCCCTCTCTCTCTGCCCCTCCCTGGCTCACTCACACTCTGTCTCAAAACAAATGAATAAACTTTAAAAAGAGCCTTTAGTAAAAGGCCTGCAAGTAATTTTTAAAGAACCTGTTAAAATTCTCCAAAGTGGGGCGCCTGGGTGGCTCAGGCCATCAAGCAGCGACTTCGGCTCAGGCCATGATCTCACAGTTCGTGAGTTCAAGCCCCACAGCGGGCTCACTGCTGTCAGCACAAAGCTCGCTTCAGACCCTCTGTCTCCCTCTCCCTCTCTCCGCCACCCCCCACTCTCTTTCTCTCTCAAAAACAAACATTAAAAATTTTAAAATTAAGAAATGAAATAAATAAAATTCCTCAAAGAACTGAATATGTTGCAATGTGAATAATGAAAATAACCAAACACAATGAAATGAATGAATGAAAACAACCACAGTCTCCCACATGAACCTCGAAATCCAAACGATCAGACCAGGGCCCCCGGTCCTGCTGCTGTAAAACCTCTACTTCAGGCAACTAACAGATAGATGTTTTCTTTTTTTTCATATAATTTATTGCCAAGTTGGTTTCCATACAACACCCAGGGATCATCCAAACAAGTGCCCTCCGCAGTGCCCATCACCCATTTCCCCTCTCCTCCACCCTCCAATAGCTGTTTTCTAAAGACCTTTACACCAGGCCCTGAGAGATCAAACCAGTGTGACCCAGGTTCCCTTCCTCGGATAAAAGCATACACAGCAGGCACGCGCCACCAGACAGGCTCAAGCGTAGGAGGAAGGCACTGGAAGAGGGTGCGGGGGACCCCTGGGTCAGAGGAGTAAGGTCCGGGTCAGAGGTCGTGGGGGGGGGATGCACGGATGCTCAGGAGGAAAGGCAGAGGGGGAGGGGGAGTAGCAAGGTGGGGCGTGGGGCGTAGCACGGCTGGTTTGGGGGAGGGCAGGGCGAGAAGCAGCCCCTGCACCATAGGGCAAAGCCACCTGTCTGCAGCCTGTCCGTCCCCAGGGACCCCATCCTCCTCGCCTGCTGTCCTCACAAGCTGTCCCCTTCACAGCCCTCCCGGGCACAGCAAGGACTTCAGGGAAACTACAGAACGGAATGTGACTCCCCCCTTTTCCCCAAAAATGTGTGTGTGTGTGTGTGTGTGTGTGTGTGTGTGTGTGTAAGAGAGAGTTCTGTCCTAGGGAAGGAGAAAACCATGTTTGGGTTTAGAAAGAGAGGACAAGTTTTCTAAGTAACTGTTCTGTTACTCTTCATAGGCTTTTTTAAACTGCTAAGTTACTTTGGATTCTTCCAGAGCAAACCTTGAGTCAAGGATTTTGATGCTCCCAGGAGGACCCGCTCTCGCCCGCAGCTCCCCTCCCGCCCCTGGCCGGACAGAGAAAGACGGACGTCCTCTGGCTGCTCCTGGCCGGGAGCCGGGCCAGCAGTGCGTCCGGAGAGACGGGCTCGTGCGGGAACACGGAGCGGGGAAAAAAGCAGGTATGACGACCCCGCGGGGACCCAAGACCGCGCGGTGATACAGAAACAGCAAGCGAAGGCGCCAATGAGAAATCCTGCACGACTAGTGAAATAGGCGGCGCTTCCGGGGACGGAGGCGCCGCTGTGGGGCCTGGAAGTTCTCTAGTCCCGGAGCGTGTCTACACCGCACGCTGCCGAGCCGGGCAGCACTTCCCGACGACAGGAAGAGCCTGAAGATGGGAGAGCGAGCAGGACGAACAGAAGAGCTCACGGAAACAACCGACGCCTCGGAAATACAGCCGGCAGTGGACGTGGGTGTCTGTTACCCGAACCCGAAAGGGCTGACCCACGGGCCGCCCCAGGGAGCGGAGGGTTGATAGGGACTTCGGTCATCAGGAAGGTGATTGATAACCAGGATGAAAGCCGTGGCATTAATAATAAAGGGATCGATGACACACACAAATATATCTGCAGACCATTGCCTCAACTGGAAGACGGCAAAACCCCAGATGGATCACTGCTTTCAAATTTATTTATAGATCGATGTCCTAATGTGATAAACAGCGGGCCTGTCAACGAAAAATACTGAAAACCACAACATACAACCGTGGCTTTTGTTCCTTTCCTGCGCTGCACGGGCGATGTCGGCGCGGGTCCGGGACTCGGGACGGCTCCTTCGTCATGGGGCGGGTGGTGGCAGATGGCCGCTAACCCCACGGCCGGCCGCTAACACAAAACTGCGTCCCCGCGGACACCTCAGCCCGGAGCCGCGGGGCTCCAGAAGTGGCGGTGCCTCTTCCGCGTCGAATCGGACCCGCTGCTGCAGCCGAGGGCCGTGTGACAGGAAGGCCGGGCCCGTGGCTCTCGGCTCAGCCGTTCGGTCACTAGACAGACCAAGGGAAGGCTGAGGTCGGCGGCTCTCGGAGCTCCTTTGCGCCCCTGTGTGGTGCCCGCGGCGTTGCAAGGAGCCGGCGCCCTCCTGCGTTTGCCCCCGAGCGAGGGGGCGCCTCCTGCCGGCCAGGCCTGGGAGTAGGTCCTGGAGGCGGAAGCAGGGCTGCAGAGAGAAGACCCAACGTGCGCTCTCCCCTCTGGCCCCGGGAGGCAGGGGCGAGCACAGAGCAGGGGTAAGGGGCGCAGCAGGAGTGGCAAAGGAGGCCGAAGCTGTCTCTGGGCAAAGCCAGGGGCGACCAGGCAGAAGGGGACACTTCCAGCCAGACCGTCAGGGAGGCTCAAGACGAGTGTCCTGCCAAACCCAGACACCCAGGGAAGAGAGGCCACGGGGCGCTGGGACCAGAGAGGCCCAAGTGGGCTGAAAGGCCAGGCTTTGAACTTGGCTCTTCGTGGAGCCATGAAAGATCGTAAGGAGCGGAACGGCAAAGCGAGATTTAGGTCAAGAGCGAACACTCTGGCAGCCGGTGGACAGGAGAGAGCCCCAGGGAGGGGACGCTGGGGCCTGCACGGGGCGGCGGGGGAAGGGGACTCTGGGTCCAGCCCGATGTTCTCCATCAGGGGCTAAGGCATGGATGCTGGGGGACAAGTCAGGGCTCCGTTTAGCAGGAGGTGGAAGAAGGGAGGTGCGTCTGACCTTGACCTTGCAGCCAAGGGCCTCTCTGCATGCTGATCTTTCACCTACCAGCTGGCCAAGAGGAAACCCCAGAGGCATCCGTGAAGGCCGGCGTCAGGGAGAGGGGCTGCAGCACAAACCCGCACAGATTTGGGGTTGCAAATTTTGGGGGTGTGAATTTGGCATTATCTGTGAATTTTTAATTTTTTTAATGTTTATTTATTTTTGAGAGGGACAGAGACAGAGTGTGAGTGGTGAGCAGAGAGAGGGAGACACAGAATCTGAAGCAGGCTCCAGGCTCCGAGCTGTCAGCATAGAGTCTGATGCGGGGCTCGAACCCACGATCATGACCTGAGCCGAAGTCGGATGCTCAACCGACTGAGCCCCCCTGGCGTCCCATTTGTCTCTGAATTTTTAAAGAATGCATGTGTACTTTCTCTAAGCAATTCTAGGATGACCATCTTGTGACACGTGCACAGTCCTGCGCATGCGCGCCCATGTACACTTCACTATAGCATTTTTAATAGCGCAAAAAAATGCGTCCTTTAAAGGAAACAATCGCACGTGGGCGCTCCAAGGAGGGCGTTCCAGGCCTCATTAGCAGACTGGTCACAAAACGAGCGCCCATCGAGCCACCGGCAAGAGCCGCTCCCAGCACCAGGACTCGGATGTTATCATGCCAAGAACGGCCCGGAGGCTCCGAGTGCGGATGCTGACTCAGCGGGTCTGGGAAGGGGCCGCGATGCTGTGATGTTCCCAACCCTCTGGCAATGCTGCTGCCAGGCTCCGGGTCCCCGACGTGCAGAGAGGCCTCGGCTGAGTCATCTATTGCAGAACAAAAAGTCCTATTTTGGTAAAAATAAAAAATTTTAAAAAATCATCATCATCATCATCATGCAAGTTGATATACACACTGAATACCCAGAAGGAAATGTGTTTCTGGAAAGAGGAGCACAGGGCGGACCCCCTTTCACATCCCATGTGTAACCGTAATGGTCCCAGTTTTACGGTGAGCATGAATTATTTTGCATCGGTAAAAAAAAAAAAATCAATAAATTGATGCACTGAAACAAAAAAAAAGTTTGTGAGCTTAAGGGTTATGGACAGAATGTTTTTGTTCCCCAAAACCCGTGTGTTCAAGTCCTCACCCCCAGTGTGACGGTGTCCAGAGATGGAGCCTTGGGGAGGTGATCGGATCAGGAGGGTGGAGCCCCACGGAGGTGAGTGCTGTTACAGGGGGGACCCCAGAGAGCTCCCTGACCCTCCCACCAAGGGGGGCACTCAGCGAGAAGAGGCCATCTGGGAACCAGGTGTGGGAGGGTCTCACAAGACACCAAATGTGCCGGCACCCTGACCTTGGACCCAGCCCCCAGAACGCTGAGAAATAAATGTCTGCTGTTTGCGCACCGCCCCCGCCCCGTCCCCCATCTGTGGTGTTCTGTTATACGCGGACTAAGACACAGAGTTAAAGGCTACGCTTTAAATTGTATATCACATTACTCCTAATAGATCATTCCTGCTATTATTTTTAAAAAGTTGTCAGGCAAAGCCCCAGCCCGCAGTGTTTTTCCAGGCTGGGGGACAAGCGTCTGACCCAGGCTGGGGGACAAGTGTCTGAGGCAGCTTCTCTCTGCCTTCAATGCGACGAGCCTCCGTCAGGCCTGCAGGCAGTGGGGGAGCCTCTCCCAGTGCCAATCTATTTGGGTCGCGCCAAACAGCCTTACCCGCCCCTCCACCGAGAGCGTGTCCCTGGTCCCCTTGTGCGCCTGGAAGTAACACGAGATGCGGCACGAGCTGCCAAACCTCACACACCCAGCCCCTGCCCCCCTCTCCAGCTTGTGTTTTGCACACGCACACGCACGTGTGCACGCCAGCACTCGGGTTCCGCCAATGCCCAGGTCCTGGGTCATCAGAGGACTGCTTACGTTTGCCTTCCTGGTCTCGGCAACGAGATGGCAAAGGCCCTCAGGCCTCCCCCCAGCCCCGGCTGCTCTCACTGGGGAAACGCGGCTTCCTCTCCACCGACGGCGGGGTAGCCTTGCCAGCAGGCGATGGCGGTGTGCGGGCTTGGGACACCGAGGCCTCCAAGTGAGAAGTTGCCGGAACGAGTGCCGAAGGTCTCCCACACTTTAGGATTTCAGGGTTGAAAACTACCCCCCAGACTTGCCCACACCAGTCCCTCACGGAGTCTTAGAAGTTGTGGCTTCGGAGCAAAGCCGCCTGGGCCGTCGGGAAGCCAGAGCCAGCCCCGGCGGCCTGGACGCGGCCAGCCCCGGGCTCGGAGCGCCCCGCGAGGGCCAGCGGGACCCGGGCTCGGAGCGACCCGCGAGGGCCAGCAGGCTCGGGAGGTCGCTGACCTTGACTGCGCGGCCACGACGTGCCCCCCCCCCCCAAGGACTCTGCATGCGTGAGTGAACTTGACTCATCTGGTTCCTATCAAAACGGGTTAGAAACAAGGGTCTCTGGCTGCCTCTCCCGATTAGCAGCAGAGAAATGACTGAACAAGAGGGAAGCGCGGACCCGGGGCCTAAAGCAGAAGCGAGAGCCCCGCAGAGACAGGAGGTGAGGACAGGTGGAGACGCGCTTTCTCTCTCACTTCTGCCTCGCACCGCCTCGCGCACGGCCCGGCCCGGGAGGGGAGGTGCCCGGCCCCCCGGCCCCCGCTCCTCGGCCCCGGAGCCCCAGGCTGCCCCTGGCAGGCCCGTCCTCCCCGGCGCTCCTCTCCGGGCACCTAGCGATGTGGACGGGCGGACGGCGCCCGGATGTCTCCGAGCTGGAACTGTTTCATCAGCCACGGCTCCGCCCCACGGCCTCTGAACCACCTGTTCCCAGAGCGCTCGTAGCGCCGGGCCCTCACCGCAGCCCCGGATACAGATGACAGGGGACAGCTAGCTACATGGGGCACAGGGCGAGGGAGTGACGGCCCAGGAGCCCGGAGCCGCCCAGCAGAGCCACCGAGGGAGATGTTCCACCACTAAACCAAAGAAAGCAAGTGTCTTAAAAGCTTCCTTGTTTTTATAACAGCCCTGTGGGATAGGCACAATCATCATCCCATTTTGCAGATAGAGAAACTGAGACTCAGCCTCAGCGAGACTGAGCACGGTCACAGAGCTAGGAAGCATGAGGTCAGGATCTGAACCCAAGCCCCAGAGTCCTGGCTGTTGAACGCTCTGAGCTTTGACCTTTCATTTGGTTGTCTCTGGTCCTTCTGGAAGTTTCCTTTTCTCTTCACCTTTAAGCCACGAGTGCTGACTGCTCCTAACTCCCGCCTTCCCCTCTGCTGCACTGGTTGCCTACTCTAAACTACGTAGGAACAAAGTATCACAAACTGAGCAGCTGAAAACAACAGGAATGTATAGGCTCAGTCCTAAAGCTGGAAGTCTGAAATGGTGGTGTGGGTGGGGTTACTTCTTTCTGGGCTCCCAGAGAGGACGTGTCCCAGATCTCTCTCCGCTGCTGGTGGAGGCCCTCCGGCAGGAACTCATGGCCCCTTCCCCGTGTGTGAACCCGAACATCCATCCGGCTGGTGTTATGCCCAAGTTTCCAATATCGCCCCAAAAGAAACCAGAGACTACCAGGGAGTCCGAGTCACGCATGCAAAAGCAAACAGCTTTATTACGGGCTTAAGTTCGGGCTCTCAGACTCCACCAACCCGCTGGCCACGTGGAGAGACCCCAGAACATGGCAGTAGGGGCTTTTTTAGGAAGGGGGCATGACAAGAAATGACGACACAGGTACAGCGATCCATTCCCTACCCCCCCATCAATACTGGTAGTAGTGGGCGCCAATCACAACATTTAGAGTATTGACCAATCACAGAGTGGGCCCAGGACCCTCACGTAGGGTGTGACTATAGCCTCCATCTTTAGGCCCGCCCCTAGAAAGGTCAAAGGTGTTAGCTGGCCTCTCCTGATTGGGTGCCACAAGAGTTGTCCCTCCTTCCCTGGGCAATGTGCGTCCTTCCATTGGCCAATGATACGGAGAAGCCGGGAAGCCTGAATCAGAACTGCGTCCTTACACTGGGAAATCCGGAAGTCCTCCTCTTACCTTTCCTTTAACTGAAGAATAATTAACAACCAGTGTTATATTAGTTTCAAGTGTAATCTCGTGATCACAGCTGCAAAGACTCTATTTCCAAATAAGCTCACATTCCCAGTCTCTGGTAGACACGAACACTTTCATCCCAGGACACGGCTACTGATAGAGAAATAATGGAGCATCGCCCCGTGAAATACCCGGCACCCTAACAAATACGAAGGTGAGCCATTACACTGTAGTGGAGGGATCGCAGGCCTGAGCTTGAGTGAAATAAAGAAGTGTCAGAATCATAAGCTTGGATAAGTTCCCCCAGTAAAATGCCACCAAAACCAACATTAACATTTTCCTTACGGATCGATGAGAGGCAAGCGCGTCTGAAGAGCCGCGCCATCCAGACAACCACACTTACTCCCGTGGCACAAGCCGCAGGGGTTCACGCATTCAATGAGAAGGTACTTGGGTGCTCAGCACTCAGACAGTGTTTGCAGAACAGGCGCGGTTCCCTGCCCTGCCGCCCTCCCGCCAGCAGGGGACGCCGCCCCGTCCGCCGCAGCGCCGGCTCTGCCCGGAAGTCCCGCACGGCCGGAAGTCGGAGTAGGAGCGTCCAGGAAAATGGCGGCGTCCGCGAGCGCCGGCGTGACGGGCCGGCGAGGGCGCCGGGGGCGCGGACAGCACGGACGCGGGGGGCGCCGCCGAGCGGGGGGCGGCACGGAGGGGGCCCTGAAGCGGCTGAAGCTAGCGGTGGAGGAGTTCGTGCAGGCCACCTCCGAGGGCGAGGCCCCCGGCGGCCCCGCGGGGCCCCGGGCGGAGGGGCGCGTGCGCCGGGGCGGGAGGAAAAGCCGCCGGGAGCTGAGGAAGGAGAAGCGGCACCTGAAGAAGGCGCGCCGGCTGCAGAGGACTGCGGGCCCCGAGCAGGGCCCGGGCGGCGGCGGCGCGGGAGCCGGCGGAGCGAGCGGCCCGCGGGCGGAGGGGGCGGCGGCGGAGGGCGGCCGGCGGTCCCCTCGTCGGGCCCCGGCGCCCCCGGAGGGGCTGCGACCTCCCCCGACCAAGGGCGCCCGGGCCCGGCCGGAGGCCAGGGGTCCCCCCGGGAGGACCAGGCCCGCCGCCGCCGCCGCTGCCGCCCGGAAACGGGCCCTTCTGGCGGCCAACGAGGAGGAGGACCGGGAGATCCGGAAGCTGGAGCGGTGCCTCGGCTTGAACAAGCGCAGGAGGAAGGGCGACGGTAGCTCCGTGCCGCTCAGCTTCGCTCGCGACGGGCTCGACTACGTTCTGGGAGCCCTGGGGTCCGGGGGAGCTGGCGGCTTGTACGAAGGCAGTAGTGACGGCGAGGGAGAGGACGCCGGACAGGCTGTCCCCGAAAGTGACTTAGAGAGCGACACCGAGGAGGAAGAGGAGGAGGAGGAGGAAGGGGGAGCGCAGAGTGAGGAGGACGACGAGGAAGAGAAGCCAAAAAAAGCGGCAGGAGGGAGAGCGGAGCGGGAAAGGGACAGAAAGAGGGTCCGTTTTGCAGAAGAGACGAGGGAAACTCCCCCCGAGGACGCGGACACCGACGCAGCAGATCAGGTATCGTGTGAACGACCTAAAATTCTCCAGCATCTTCCCTGGAATCACGCGTGGCGGCCAGAGTGGGACAGAAGTGACCTATTGATGTCTTAGTAGTTGTTGAGCCAAGTGGGGGTAAATCGGGTGATTATATCTGTTATGGTTTTTTTTCATTCCCAAAATGAGTTAAGGGAAAAAACCTCTTGAGATCTTATTATCCCACAAGCCTAATGGCCATTCCCACCTGGTGGCCTAAGGTGACACCTCCTTCACTGGTGCTTACGGCCTCAGTCTCCGGACCTGACTTTGAATCCCCTCCCCCTTTGTTCCGGTCGGGGTCCACCTCTGATGTTTCAGGGGCACAGCTGCAGACCCGCCCGCCCCTGCCCTCGCCTGGGCCTTTTCCTGTCCCGTGGCTCCCGGGGTGAACCTAGAAAACATAACGCTGATCTACAGTACCCCCTCCTGCGCTGAAGATCACGCTCAGAACCCACGATGCAGCAGCCGCCTGGGGGGTGAGGGTGTGCACCCTTCCCACATGCCACTGTCACCGCGTTCTGTCCCTAAATGCATTTCTCCCTCCTGCCTGCACGGCCTTGCCTCCTCTTCTCACTGTGTCTGTCTGTCTGTCCACGTAGACTTTCTGGGCGTCTTACGCCTTCATAAGTGTGGGCACTGACTCCCTTCCGAGTCTGTCCCTGGACCCGCAGCGCCTGGCCCTCTGTGAGCAGTCTGTAACCGCTGTCCCTTCCTCTCTCCGGACTGGACTGGACTTTCGGACGGTCCCTAACTGTTGTCGCACAGCCTGCACGGATGGGCGTCTCGAGAGTAGCGGTATCCGCGTACGTTACTGTGTCTCCTCCGACCAAGTCCGAGCTCCCTGACAGCAGGGGTCGCGCCGTACAAGTGCTTGTCCCCTGCAGCCCTCACTTTGGGGCCCGGACAGCGCTGGTCAGCGGTGGTGATCTGTGACCTTCCCAGTTTACCGTCCAGGAAGTAGTGAGCCACGGATTGATTTTCATTTGGTCGTGTATACTTAGACACTGGGCCAGAGCAAGTTTAGAGTTCTTTTATTTTATTTTGTTTCATCTTTGAAGCTTCGAACCGTCTCCGTCCAAAACTGGCAGTGCACTTAATTTCCGTGTTTGCGTACTGCCGTGCCCGCCGTAAATTAAGCCCAAGAGGGCATAGAATGTGGGCTCTGGTGGGCAGATGCCAGAGGGACACGAACAGTTCTGAAGAGTCACAGGGAAAATGAGAATAAGACGTGCCTACAGTAACGTCACTGGTGCCACCCCCAGGCTGGTGAGCAGGTGGCCCAGGGCTCCCCGCGGCGCTGAGTCTGTTTCAGATGGTGATTAAGTGGCGGTGGTCAGCGGTCCAGGCCACTGCTGGCCCGTGGGACTGTGATAGGTAAACATGAACGCAGCAGACAGAAGAGTGGAACTTGTTCAACATAAAACATTTGTCATTTGTTTCTGTCCTTTCAAGCAGAGCCTTTGCGGAAACGGTGGAAAGTACGTCCCCCCTCACGTGAGGCAGGCTGAGACCGTGAGTGGTGAGAAAAAGGAGGGACTAGAGAGACTGAGGCGACACGTCCAGGGTCTCATCAACAGGTAACCTGGCAACACTGTCGCCCTGAGCCACGAAGAGGGATTGTGTTCTGAGGATACAGGGACCTCCCAGCAACAGACCGGAAGCCACGGGGCGGGGCTTTCCTGGTTGATTGGCCCCTTTGTGCCGGATCTCTGATCGGAAAGCAGGGTGCCCGCCTTTTCTGTTTGGTACTTTGAAGCCTTCAGAGTGTGAAAGCCATTCAGGTGCCCACGTGGAGGTTCTGAGAAGGCCCAGGACCGGCCTCGCCCTGCAGGGCACTCCCGTCCGGAGCGCGGGCCTCAGTCCCCTCGCCTGTTACTCATGGTTCTCCCGGGGTCCACGCGGGGGCTCCCGGTACCTGCCCGCAGTGAAGGCGGGACCCTCCTGCTGGCCTGTGTGGTCACCCAGTCCTCCCCCACACCCGTCACTTTGCTTTGTTCTGTTTTTAAGTTTACGTATTTTGAGAGCGAAAGAACGAACAGGGAAGGGGCAGAGAAAGAGGGAGACACAGAATCCTGGGCAGGCTCCATGCTGAGATCATGACCTGAGCCAAAATCAGGAGTTGGGACACTTGACTAAGCCACCCAGGCACCCCCATTGCTTTGTTCTTAATTAAAACAAAAAAAGCAAAACACTGTTTCCATGGTATATTCTGGAATTCTACCAAGCACGCCAGTTGCATGCTGAGTGTCAGCACAGGCACGTGCATAATCTTCCGTGTGCGCACCCAGCCCTCCCTCCACCCAGGACCCAGAGCAGCCTTTTCTCAGCTCGGGAGCTGCAGGTTTTTATTCCGGCCTCTGGCCCAAAAGTGGAGGCGGCGCGTCCCACGTGCTAAGTTAGGAGAGCCCTGTATGGGGGGGGGGCTCTGGACCAGGACGGCGGTGGAGCGAGTGCCCCCCGCAGACAGAAGGACAGCGGTTAGGTCCCTGCAGGACCCAGGGGACCGCATGCCATGTTTGGTACACGCGGGTCATCAGGGCTCCCCAAGCTGGCGGTGGGACGTGCACGTGAGACGGCACTATAGGCGCGATGACTCCGATTTTTCTGAGTGGCCGTAGGAAACGATTCCTGATGTGAGGCATCACTGTGCTCCGCCTTCCCCACCGTCCGCAGGTTGAGCGAGCCGAGCGTGGCCTCCATAAGCGGGCAGCTGGAGGAGCTGTACCTGGCCCACAGCAGGAAGGACATGAACGACACGCTGACGGGCGTCCTGCTGAGCGCCTGCGCCCCGGGCGCGGCCGTGCCGGGCAGGCTGGTGATGGAGCACATGCTGCTGCTCAGCGTCCTCCACCACACGGTGGGCATGGAGGTAGGGCCTCTCCCCGCGCCCGCGGTCACGGCCGGCTCGGGCGGGCGGGCGCTGCTGTGTCTCCCATGTCATCCGAACCGCGGCCCCGAAGATGAGGCTCCACGTCCGGTCCGTTCCGGAGCCTCCGTCGCGGGTACTTTGCTCGGGACTGACCACTCCCTCGGGCTGGCCGCGGGTGCTCGGGGCACGGCGGTCCGCGTGGTCTTTCTGCTCAGGTGCTGGCCCTGGCTGCGAGGTCACTTTTCCCTGAGGCCACCACACTGTCAAGGACAGCGGGTTTGATTAAGTGAGGAGACTGTGACGGGCCGAGGGTTGGCGCCCCCGGGCCGCCTGCGGGCGGCCTTCAGGCTCCTCCTTGCCCCTGGCCCTCTGCGTTCAGCCGCGGGGAGGCCGTGCGGTGACCGCTCCCTTTCTTACAAGAAGTCCTCTTGGGTCACACTGACAGCGGGGACAGCCTGACCCTGCAGCGGGTCCGCTTCCTGGCGGGTCCCACCCCAGGCCCCCAGGGGCAGGCGTGGGCGCACCCCCCAGTGGGGCAGGAACAGCCCGTCCGGGGAAGTCTTTTCTGCACGTAGGTCAGCGCACTTTTCCCGCTCACTCGTCGGCTGTCCTTTGCTTTCACAACTCACTGGAACCTTCCAAGCAGGCCTGGCCCGGGCTCCCTGGAAAAGCCGCGAGCTTGCCAGACGAGCTCTCCTTGAGCCGGTGGAGGTTCCGTGGTGGACGCGGCGCGGTGCGTGGGGGAGTCGTTGGCTGCCTCCGCGTCTGCCAGCGGTCACCTGACGGTGGACTCGGCTTAGCTGCCGGGGCTCGGGGGCGTGGCCCACGGGCGTGCCCGGCAGCGGGCAGTCACGCTGACTCGTGCTCCGTGCGGGACGGTGTCTTCCGGCTGAAAGTCTGCTCTCCTCACCGGCTTTCCCACCACCGCCAGCTTCATTGCTCTCCCTGCACAACCTTTGAGCCAGGCTCTCCCATCCAGCAGCAGCCCTGGTGTGGGAGTCTGGGAGAGGCAGATTCTAGAACCTTCTGGGCATTGGGAGGTGGGGACAGACTCGGCAGAGGCCCCAAGTCTCCTGGGCAGCTGGACTCCCCTCAGCCACGCCTGCGCTCCTTAGAGAGTCCCCCGGCGGAAGTGTGTGTCTTGTCTGTAAGAGCCGTCGTTTTCACATGAGACCCCGGAGCCCCTTCTCCTCACCATGACGTGTGACAGAGTCACTGGACGCCATGCCGAGTGCCCTGCGCCCCGTCCTCCTGGGGTCACACCAGGGTACTTCGTACTCAGGAGGACTTAATGTAGACAGTGTGTTGAGTTCCAGTAACAGCCGTGGACCCCAGCCCCCCAGCACGGGGAGCCCACGAGGCCAGAGAGCAGGGGGTGACGGGTTCCATGTGTCACACCCCCACTCACAGCATGAGGACACCTGAATGACTCGTCCCGGGGGGTCGTCGGGTGCTTAGCTGACGCCGTCCACCTCTGCCAGAGGATGGCCCCCTGCCTGGACTGGACCCGTCAGCCTTTCTTCCAGTCCTGTGAGCAAGTCCCCCTCACAGGACTTCACGGAAGGAGTCTGTCACAACCCCCGGCCGTCAGTTCCTAGAAGTAATCAGGTCTGTGCAGGTCTGCTTTAAAGTCTCCAAATCGGGGCGCCTGGGTGGCTCAGTGGCTGAGCCTCCGAAGTCACGGTGTCACAGCGCACAAGCTCGAGCCCCGCGTCGGGCTCCGTGCTGACAGCTCAGAGCCTGGGGCCCCTCCCGGCTCTCCGTCCCCCTCTCTCTGCCACTCCCCCCCCCCAAAAACAAACATTAACAAAATTGTTTTGTTTTCTTTAAATCTCCAAGTCAGAATTAAGGTGTATTCAAAAGTAACTTTAGCAACAATATCAGTCGTGTTTTTAAATATTACATCAAAGGTATATTTTATTTTGAAGATATTAACCGGAATTTAAGTTTTTGACAAATGTTGATATAATTCATTCATATGATTGAATGTTTTATGCCTGAGTTTGTCTCAGTGTCTGCAGAATTCTACCTCCTCTCTCGGGTTGTATTTGAACGTGATGGAGTGGTCACCACGGGGGTGTGCCCCTCAGGGTCCCCGTCAGTGTCTCAGGCTGCCGTCCCTCCGGCCCTCGCCGGCGCCCAGCTCAGGCCGTGTTAGAGCCTCTGACTTAGCAGTCGTTTGATTTGTGTGTTGATTTAAAAAGCACTAGACATTTCGGTTCGTTGCAAGAGGAAGAAGGCCCCTGAGGAGAGCTTGCTACCCCTGAGTTTGGCGTGTTTGGGGTGACGTTTTCTGTCGTCCTGGCGCAGGTCGGGGCGCACTTCGTGGAGGCCGCGGTGAGGAGGTTCGAGGCCGCCTACCGGGGCGGGGGCGGGGACAAGGAGTGCGAGAACCTGCTCGCCGTCCTCGCGCACCTGTACAGCTTCCACGTGCTGCACTCGCTGTTCGTCTTCGGCGTCCTGAGAAGGCTCGTCGGAACCTTCACCGAAAAGGACATTGAGCTGATCCTGTTGGTGCTGAAAACCGCGGGCTTTTCACTGAGAAAAGATGATGCGTTGTCACTTAAGGAACTGATCGTGGAGGCGCAGGCCAAGGCCAGCGAGGCGGGCGCCAAGTTCCGGGACCAGACGAGGGTAGGAGCGCGTCCCCTGACCGGCTTCCCGGGGCTCCGAGCCCGGCGTCGGGGTCAGATCGCGTTTGGTTCATAGCGGTCCCCGGTCCCCGATGTCCTCTGCCTCGTCAGGTTTTGTGTGTGTCTTCAATAGGTGAACGCACTTTTTTTCTACTCAGAACTCAGGTATTTTGTGAATTTAAGAAATCGGTGTATTTAACATTCGTCCATTGAGGGGGCGCTTCCTGAGGAAGGCCACCCAGGGCTCCGGTGTCAGCGCTGTGGACTTCTGGTGCTGCCGCTTCGGGGACAAGAGACGGGCTCGTGGGGGAACGTTCCTGGGAGCGGGGTCGGGAGGAAGGGGTGCGGCGGCCTGGGAGGGGGGCAGGAGGAAGGGGTGCGGCGGCCTGGGAGGGAGGCGGGAGGAAGGGGTGCAGGCGGCCTGGGAGGGGGACGGGAGGAAGGGGTGCGGGGGCCTTGGGAGGCTTGGGATTTTATCCTAGTGCCACCTGAAGGGCTCTAAGCAGGTAAATGACCTGTGGTTTCATCCCCATAGAAAGCGGGGAAGTGGTCGGGGCACTGAGGCGCCACTGCAGGGGTCTGGCGGGGAGCGTCCGGGTAGTCGCAGCAGATGCGGGCTTAGGGATTAGAAGTGGGCTGGAGGGGGAGAGCGGGTGTGAAGGAAAGGAAGGGTGGACGGCAGGACAGTAGGAGAGGAGGCAGGCGCAGCGGGGAGGGCCGGCCACGCTGGGGGTCCTGAGTGAAGGTGCTGGGTCAGCTCGGCAGCGGTGCTCCCGTCCGCCGGGGGTGGGCAGAGCCCAACGGCTTCGGAGCGGGAGGCAGGAGCGAGAGGAATCTGGTCGGCCGGCGCCCAGCGTGTCCCCAGGAAGCACTTGTGCCTGGGCTGAGTGCTCAGGGGCCAAGTCTGTGGAGGCGGGAAGTAGGCTCAGTTGCCAGGGGTGGGGGGGGCAGGGGGTGCTCACAGGCGTTTGGAGCGTCTTTCTGGGGGTGATAAACCTGTCCTGCCTGATCAGGACAGCTGCACCCCTCTGCGTGTGCTCTGTACGGTTTTACGTGGGTGGCTTTGATGGCGTGTGAGTCACCTCAGTAAAAAGGTAGTGTTTGGGGGAATCTTGGAAGTATGCGATTTATCTCTTTATCTTTGCAACGTTTCTCTAATTATGACATTATTTCCAATTTAAAAGTTAGAAAAGTTAAAAAATCCAGGAATGAGGAAAACATTAAAATGTGATGGAAATAGAGGGTAGCCAGGGACGCGGGGTGGGGGGCGCCGGGCGCAAGGCAGAGGTGGTGGGGGCGGAGGGGAGAGCGTCAGATCTCACCCGGGGGGTCGGTGACAGCCGCATATCAGCACGCGCAGTCCTGAGCAGGAGGGCTGGGCGTGGGGACCGCGCTGGTCGCCAGCCTTGGAGGCAGGGCCCTCCCGTCTCAGGCGCTCACACTGCCTGAAGTGACACTTGCTTCCCGTTCTTTCTCCAGGTCCGGTTTATGCTGGAGACCATGCTGGCGCTGAAGAACAACGACCTGCGCAAGATCCCCGGCTACGACCCCGAGCCCCTGGAGCGGCTGCGGAAGCTGCAGAGGGCCCTGGTGAGGCCGGCGCGCCTGCGCCTCGGGAGCGGCCCGTCAGTGAGCGGCCGGGTCCCGGCAGGACGAGCTCAGGGCCCTGTGAGGAAGTGTCACGTCTCTGTGGCGAGACCTGTGGTCCGTGAGCCCAGGAGTCCTGGCGCTTAGCCCGTGGGGCCTGACTCGGCTGCGCGACACTTCTCCCATCGCCTTGAAAGGGGGCTCAGGCCGTGGTCCTGCCCAGACCAGTGAGGTCACCATGGGGGAGGGGGTCAGCTGTTGAAGCTCCCTAAGTTCCCCAGATGTGGGGCCACACCTGGGACCCACTGACATCCCCAATCAGGGGTCCTCCAGCCCTGACTCTGGGCAGGCCCAGAACCGCTGACTCGCAGACCCCAGGCACCCCGGAAAGTTCTCACCGCCAGCTCGGTGCAGCCGTCCTCGGGGCCTGAGTCTGAGCCGCCTCCTGGTGTGACCGCTATCCAGACACGGCAGAATGAGAGGTGGCCTCTAGCTCTGGCGTTGTTCCAAACTGGTCAGCTGTCCTAGGGGTCGGGGACTCATGCAGTATTCACGAACCAGGAGCACCCGGGGGCTCAGTCGGTTAAGGTCTGACTTCGGCTCAGGTCATGATCTCACAGTCTGTGGGTTCGAGCCCCACATCGGGCTCTGTGCTGACAGCTCGGAGCCTGGAGCTGCTTCGGATTCTGTGTCTCCCCCTCTCCGCCCCTCCCCCAGTGTATTATCTCAATCAAAAACATTAAAAAAAAACAATATTCACAAACCAGAAATTCCATTATCAAACACAGAAGCAGCCCGAGGGTGGTGAGAGCGCAGGCTGTGAACCGGCTGAGGTCCCACGAGCCCCTTCCCTCCCGCCAGGTGCGCGGCGCCGGCCTGGGCACAGACACGCAGCTCCGCGTCTCCTGGGACAGCATCCTGAACGCCGAGCAGACCGGGCGCTGGTGGGTCGTGGGGTCTGCGTGGAGCGGGGCGCCGATGATTGACAGCAGTCAGCAGAAGACCCAGGAGAGGCAGCCCGCGGGCACGGTACGAGAGCCCTGGGCCCCCGCGGGCGCGCCATCCGTGCCCCCGTGGGGCCTTGCCACGGCCCTCCCTGCGGGGCCGCCCTGTCCCTGCACGGCGTCGGAGGTGCGCACACGGCGCGTTCAGAGACCTCACAGGAACTCTGAGGTTTGGTGATAGAGGTCAACTCCCCGTCTGTGGTGTTCGAGCCCCTGAGCACGTCACGTAGAGGGCTCCGCAGCTGAGTGGGGGACACACATGCGGGCGAAACACCCGCGCGGCAGAGACCAGGCTCGAGGTGCAGACGGGGGCTTCCCAGGAGCCGTGACTGCTGGTCTGTCAAGCTTGGGTTTCAGATGGTCGGGATCCATTGTATTTGTTTATATTTTATTATTAACCCAAGTCTGTTTGTTCAGATTTTCTTCACTTTGCCAGAACACCTTTTTTTGGTCCCAGGATCCCGTGTCCTGCCTCATGGTCCTGGCTCCTCTGGCTGCGGCCACTTCTCATTCATGTCGTCCCCGTCTGGACTGATGGTGCTGCTCCCGGGAAGTCCCCCGAACCAGGCACTGCTCCCCGCCTGCGGCCCTATCTCCTGCCACTGTTTTCTCTCTGTGGGGCTCGCCGAGGATGACAGTTTAGCGCTTGCGTATAAATCGACATCACATTTAACCTTCCGTGAAGCCACAAAAGCGTACAGGTTTATCTTTGAGAAACTTAGTGATGGCAGTGAACGGAGTTAACTTGGACCTGAAACATCTGTGTGGTCTCTCTTCATTGTCCCTCCTTCAGGTTAGCGGGAAGATACTCGAACTCGCCAGGAAGCAGAGAATGAACACCGACGTCAGAAGAAACATATTCTGTACGATAATGACGAGTGAAGACTTTCTGGATGCGTTTGAAAAGCTTGTGAAGTGAGTGTGTGCGAACGCTCGGGCCTGCGGTCCGCCGGGTGTGGCGGCAGGAACCGCGAGGGCGAGTTCCGTGTTACTCGGGGTCGGAGCAGCCGGGCCTGGCTCCCGGCCTCCCCTGGCCAGCAGCCCTTCTCCTGCCAGTGGGCTGCCGGGGTTCCGGAGTGGAACGTGTGTGGTGTATTTTGATTAGAAGTGTTGAATCACCAGCTGATTATTCTCAGTGACTGTTTATTGTCGTGAATCGCTTGGAATCTTCGTGTTGAGGTTCTGATCACTTCTAAATTCACGTCCTGGTGCGGTTGCTGTGACTGGTTGTGTAAGATGCTTCAAGGGCCCAGGCGCCCTTGTAAAACCCTCTCAGGTAATGTGGTAGGAGTTCGTTTCCCTGTATTTGCTTCCCACAGAATGAAATTCCCGGGCGCGGGCGCACGCCTGCCCGTGGCAACCTGCCTAGTGCCTCACGCCTCGGGTCCTCGGCCCCCGCTGCTGGCCCGCGCGGCGGGCTGTGGGCGGTGCGCTCATGGCCGTCTCTGTCCGCAGGCTTGGCCTCAGGGACCAGCAGGAGCGGGAGATCGTCCACGTCCTCCTGGACTGCTGCCTGCAGGAGAAGAGCTTCAACCCCTTCTACGCGTTCCTGGCCAGCAGGTTCTGTGAGCACGAGCGGAAGTTCCAGGTAGCTCTGCCAGCAGGCCGCCCGCCGCCTCTGCCCCGCGCGGCCGTCCTGGGCCTTCCGTGCGGCTCAGCCCGGCGGCCACAGGCGCCCAGAGTCAGCGGCGCAGCCGGGGCAGAGGCCAGGGGCCATCACTGAGCCGGAGTGACAGGAAAGGATTGCTGGGCCGGCTTTCCCTGCCGAGGATGAGGGCGCCTGGCGTCCCGCGTCACCAGGAGGGCCTCCTGGATGCCGAGCTGCTCCGGCCGCTTCTCCTTGCTAATGTTTCTGCTGCTTTGAGGGAAAACGCTGTTCTAACCATGTGTGGGGGGGGGGGGGGCAGTGCGTGTCGCGCCTGCCTGACTCTGATACCACAGACACATGAGTGTCGAGTGCCTTAGGGTCTATTCCAGAGACTCATTTTGACTTCCTGTTCTTCAATCGATCAGATGACTTTCCAGTTCAGCATATGGGATAAATTCCGGGACTTGGAAAACTTGCCAGCCAGCAATTTCTCTAATTTGGTTCACCTGGTGGCCCACTTGTTGAAGACAAAGTCACTTCCGCTTTCGATTTTAAAGGTTTGTGTCCTAGTGGAGTTGCTGGAAGCGGTGAGGATGATGGTGCGATCGCTTATGTTTGGGGCCTGAGGAGCACGTGTCTCCTTAGCTTCTGACTTCCCCGAAACATGTTTAGTTTTATTTATTGTGAGAGAAAGCACGTGTGTGTAGGCAGGGGAGGGGCAGAGAGAGAGAGCCCCCCAATCAGGCTCCTCCTCATCAGTGCAGAGCCCAGTGGGGGGCTCGATCCCACGACCGTGAGATCATGACCTGAGCCAAAATCAAGAGTCTGACGCTCAACCAGCTGAGCCACTCAGGCGCCCCAGTTTGTTCTATTTTTTAATTATATTTTTAATTTTTGTTTATTTTTGAGAGAGAGCATGAGCAGGGGAGGGGCAGAGAGAGAGAGAGAGAGCAAGAATCCCAGGCAGGCTCCACACCATCAGTGCAGAGCCAGATGCAGAGCTCAAACTCACAAACCGTGAGATCATGACCTTTGCCAAAATCAAGAGTCAGACGCTTATCTGAGCCCCCCCCCCCCCGGCGGCCCTGAGAAGTGTTTTTATAACATCGCAGCCGTGAAAAGCAGCCGGAGTGGCTTGCAGTGTGGGCGTCCTTGGCACAGGAAGGCCTGTTAGGCTCTCATCTCGGAGAATCTTGTCCGCAGGCCCTAATGATGCAGCCCGGCCCGCGCCGGCGGCCCCTGCGTTGGGGAGCCTGCCGTGCGGGGCTCCCGCGTTTCCTCGCCTTGCGATGGAGGGAGCCCCGGCCCTGCCCTGCTTCCGGGTCACATCCAAGCTAGTGGCGTGCAGGTGTCCTGATGTCTGGAGTGGACAGGCGAACTTAAACAGGATGTGGCATTTGAGTGGCCCGCTGGGCCTGGGCCTCCTAGAAACGTGGACGGTGAGGGAGCCTGTGGGCAGAGAGGACGTTCGGGGCCTGGACCGGTGCCTCCTGCTCCCAGACGCACAGACTAGTGGCCGCAGCGGTTTCCTGGTTGCTGCCGTGTCCGTCCGCCAGGGGCCCTAACACAGGCTGGCTGTGTCTGTCGGGTGTGGTATTGGGATCCGGCCACTGTGCTGAGAACCGGGCACCGGGCCTCCCGCCACATTCCGAAAATGGCGGTGCTGTGGAGGAGGGCGCGGGCGTGCCTGCTCACCGCGGGGCTGGCTCTTGCCTTCGGTCCCCTCAAGCTCTGAGCTCAGATTGGAGGAAGATACGGTGTTTCCCTGGATTCAGCGGCAGGTAGAGATGTCCTTGAACCTGTCGGGGGCCCTCCCTCAGCTGCGTTCGCTGGGGCCCCTCTGGTTCTCAGGGTGCTGTCGAACTCTGACCGGGCCTGTGTATCTGCAGGGGACACATCATGTCACCTCACGTCCCGTGTCCTCACGTGGACAGCACTGTCCTGCCCCCGTGCTGAGGATCCTTTTACAGTCTTGGTGGTTAGGTCAGCATGAGTTTGAAATATGTGCACGTTTATGCCTGTAATTCTGGTTCCCTCCTGCACAGCATCCCGTGGTGGCAGTGTGCCAAAGGTCCATACGTACATGTGAGGGGCTCCCCCAGGTCTGAACTCTGTGCGTAGGGTTCACCTGGGTGTGGTCTCTCGAAGGCATGGACCTGCGTGTGCTTCGGTTCTAGAACTCCTGCTTCCTGACTTGTGCACCCATACTCTCCCGCCCCCGGCAGCAGGTCCCCCTCGGGAGTGGCACCCGCGCCCCGCCCTCGGTGCACAAAGGCCCGCGGCCCCGCCCCGCCAACGGCTCTTCGTTCTGTAAAACCAGAATAGCTTGCTTAAAGGGGGCGGGTGATTTTCTACTCCGCTCATACGTACAAGTCATTGAAAGAGTTGACTACATCAATGTCACTTTTCCTCTCTGTTCTGACTCTAACTAGGTCGTTGAATTCAGTGAATTGGATAAACCCAGAGTCCACTTTTTACGAAAAGTGTTATATATGCTGTTAATGGAAACTGAGGTTGAAGACCTTACTTCAATTTTTGCAAGGTATGTGCCCGCCTTGATCTGCTCTCACACACGGAAGAGAGAACGAGTTCCTTCCGCTCACGTAGGTCGTGACGTATCACGTGCAGCGTAATCATTTTCCTGGCACGTCACACATGAGGTCTGGGGAGCCCAGCACCTGCCGGAAAGCAGACCAACAATCCGACGTGTGGAACACGTTGTCACTAAGCTCTTGATTGAGAACCTGGTCTCTGTGTCTCCCGACTGGAGAGCCTGGGGCTGCGGCCGGGGAGGCTGGCCGGCCACTGACGCGCGTCTCCTTCCCAGGGTGTGCGACAGCCCGAAGCTGGGCGTGCTGAGAGAGGGCCTGAAGCTCTTCATCAGCCACTTCCTGCTGAAGCAGGCGCCGGCGGGCGCGGAGGAGGCCGCGCTGAGGGAGCGGGCCGGCCTGTGTGCGCAGTGCCTGCAGGGCCGCGCCGCGCGGATGTAGTCGGCGGGGCCGCCCGTGAGTGCGCGTGTGCACGCCTGGCGGGACGGTGCCACGGTCTGCTGTGTTTAAAACGCCGTGTTTTAGATCATTTTTTAATTTAAGGCTGTATTTATGTATTCCTCCGTCTTCACGTATCTGTACGTACAGTGGAGTTAGGAGAAGACACGGAGGGAAGGACAGACAGACCCCGGACTTGTCCCCGAGCCCTGAGACGGGTGTGGGTGCGGGGGCAGTGGTCTTTAGCAGACACGGTGGGCCACTAGGGGGTGCAGTTACAGAGATACTGATGCGGTTTGTATCTGTTTTGTGTATTGGCTAAAGCTCAGAAACCATCAGGTAAGCGTGGTACTCGGTACTTAACTGACCGTGTCAGGTATCGGGGTGGACATGCGGGCCCGGCAGCAGCTGACCCGAGCCCGGCGGCCCCGGGACGTGGGCAAGGACGCCCTTCTTGTCCGTCACTCGCACTCGTCACCCCCAGATCGTAAAGCACTTCACGAAACAGCTTGCCGTCCCCAGATGGCGGACACGTAACCGGGGCTGCCCCTGACCCGGAGCCGGGGGCGCTGTGTGAGGAAGGAGGGCCACCCCCCTTGTACCACAAGCCGCGGCTGCTGCCGTGAGGCAGTGAGTGTCCCCGAGACCGGCGCGTCCGTTGTCCCTCCGGCTCCTAGGACTCGCTCCTCCGTCTTCGATGCTGCAGACCGGACTTACGTGTCACCTTCAGTTGTTGAAAAAGTCCTTGAAGTGTGTGTGCAGACTAGTGTTTTCTACGCCCTACACACACGCTGGCTGTCAGAGCGGTCCCCTGGGAAGCGACGCTGCCCCGCGTGAGGCCCCGCCCCTGTGCAAGCCCCCGTCTCGTCACGGACTGTCACACTCCCGTCTCCACGGAACTGGATGGTGGTTGGGGTCTAGACACCACCCGGGAAGTCCTCAGTCTCCACACAGGCGTCCCTAAGCTACCGGGTTCAGTTTTGGAATGTGCACGGACTGTGGGAAATTCGTGAACCCACGGGCAGGAGCCACCCGTGTCCCGTGTCCTGTGTCCCCCAGCCGGTTCTGCACCTGCACGCAAAGACAAGCCTGTGCCAGGAGCCTTCCCCTGGGGCTTTCGCAGAACGCGTGCCGAGCGGTGATCAGGCTGGATGGGGCCAGACCTGCGCACGCCGCCTGTGTGCGCCCCCAACTAAACTGTGTGCTTAAGGACCAGTTGCCCTGCGTCCGAGTGCCAGCTCCTACCTCCCCGAGGACGCCCGTCACTGCGCTGAGACCGAGAGAAACTTCCGCAGAGGGACGCCCCCCCGCATCTGTGACCAGACCTCAGAGGCGTGGATGAGCCCAGGCTGCAGTTCCGTAGTCGATAAACTTGTGCGAGCCGCGTCCTGCTTCCCTGTTGTCTTTTGTATTTAAAACAGCAAGAGTGGCTGTGTGGTGACTGAGTTCCTAACGGCTGAGGTGCTGCGTTTGCTGCTTGCCAGGTCGTCCGCAGTCTGTCCCCAGCTAACTGTCAAGGTCCCTCTAACAAAACGCCGTGGGCCATCATGTGTCAGTGTGCTTTAAGCAGATCTGTCCTGACCAAAAGCTACTGTGGATTCAAGTTTGCTTTTAAATACATCGGTTTTTAATGGGCACTGCGGTCCCCTGCGGTCGAACTCACAGCCCCAAGATCAAGAGCCGCCTGCCGTGGGGCGGAGCCGGCCAGGCGCCTGTTCGGGATTTCATCTTCCAAACAGACATAAGGAACAAACTTTTTAACGTATTAAAATGTATAAATAAAAATATTTTTTATATTTCGAGTGCTCATGGAGGTTTATTTTGGAAGAAGAGGGTTTCTGGGATGCCGGTACGGTCTGTACCTTCTGCTTCCGTTTTTAGGAAGTCTACTTTGCATGTGGCTCACGCCCCCCCGGAGAACACGCCCCATCCCTCTGCGCCCAAAGACCGAGATAAAGCAAATGAGGCAGGAGGTTAACCATTAGTGGGTCTGGGTGAAGTTTATACAAGCAGAATAGTATATGTTTACAGTCTCCGTAAGTTTCAAAACAAAGAATTTTGGGAAGGCGTTCATCATGCAGAACTTGTCCCTCAAAGTGCTAAAATTTGTGTTTTTTTCACAGAAATGATTGAGCTTATTGAAATCACCTTTGCCTCCTTTGCAGATTGCCCAGGCCTGGCTGCGTGGAGGGTGGCGGGTGTCTGTCTTTCCCTTCAGCTGGGCGCGCCCGGATGAGCAGGAGGAGCGGGGGGCGGGCGGGGAGGCCCGGGTCACTCGCTGGCCCCGGGGAGCCGCGCTCGGGGGCCTGCACGTGGGCCGGGTGGCAGCGGGCCCGGTCCCAAGAGCCCAGCACCCTTCCTGACCCTGCCGCACAGGAGTGGGGCTCGGGCTTCCTCCCCGGGGCGGACCGGGTGCCAGGTGCCGGGCCCAGGGTCCTTCTCCAAAGAAAGCTGACCCCTCGCGTCCCATTGCCCTGAGTGACTCTGTGTCTCCCGAGCGCATCGTCCAGTTTCCCGAGCGTGGGAGCGGCGTGGACAGGGTGCTGGTGCGGCCTTCCTGCTGCTACCAATGGTCCAGCTGATGCGCTCGTTCCCTGTCCGTGCATCCTGACAGACACGGGACGTCCATCTGTCTTGCAGGTGTGGTTCACTGGAGCGGGGGAGGCCTCGCTGGCTGGGGTCCACACTGGCCGGCTGCCCGTTTGCGAGCAGAGCGGAGGAGCCGCGTTCACCTAGCCTGCCTGCCCGGTCACCCCGCAGCCTGTGCGAGGCCGTGGGCTCTCGCTCCACGTGCCCCGCCAGCCCCCTGGGGCTCCCACCAGCTTCCTGGCACACCTCCGGGCCATACCTCTGGGCTGACATAGCAGGAGTGACTGCTGTCCCCGCACTGAAGGCGGACAGCCTGGCGTTCGGCCTCCCCACCGGGCCCTGGAGTCCCTTTCTGGGCCTTGTCCCTCGTCCGGCTGCCCCGTCCCCGGTACCGAGCACACGTCTTGGCAAGTCCCGTGAGCACAGGGCGGCCTGACCGCAGCGGCCCAGCACCAGGAGGGCCGTGGGCGCGCCTCCGGCGGCAGGTGGGGCTCCTCTCGGACCCGCCGCCTCCCCCGCATCTCGCTTCCCGCTCGGTGCTGCGTGCACGGGCACGCTTGTCGGCGTGGCTGTGCCGTCTCTGACCTGCCTCTGCTCAGAGCCTGGAAGCTGGTCCGTGTGACACGGGGACTGTCCGTTCCGCCCAGCGCGTCCTGGGGGCCCGCCCGGGGCCGCCCTTCCAGCTGCAGCCTGAGTCCCAAGACCTTGAGGCGTGACCAGCTGGCCCGGTCATGAAGGTGCCTCAGACGTGTGAGGGGGGCAGCCAGCAATGCCCGGAGGGACAGGGACCCAGAGCTTTCTCCAGGAGGCAGCTGAGAGGGGCGCTCTGTGGGCACGCAGGGCTGCCCGGCAGAGGTCCCTGGGCACAGGTCCCCGCTGTGGCCTGGCCGAGGACGCCGCCGCAACGCCACAGGTGCGCTCAGAGCCTGATGGTGACTCCCTGTGTCCACGCTGAGGAGTGGGCGTCTGCCCAGTGACAGCGCTCTGGACGGGCAAGTGGGTGTGCTGGTGACAAGGGAGCCGGTTCCTGTGACCTGCCCGGCTGGGGGCTTTTCTGCAGACACTTGGGAGAGAGGGGAGTCTGACCTTTGACGCCCTGGACCCCCCAGAGGGCAGGGGCGCAGACACCCCACCTGGAGGCGGGAGCCGCGGCAAGGAGTCTGGGGACCCGCGCACGGAACGCTGCCGCTCTGAGCAGAGAGAGCAGGCGGCCGAGGGGCCGCAGACTTTGGCTTTGGGGATTCTCTAGAAGGTTCAGAGACATCCCACAGTCGCACTCGCTAACCGCAGAGGCAGCTTCACACAGAGACTGCGGTCACAGCCCACCGGGAGCCCCTGAGGCCCTCCCGACACGTCCCTGGGCGTGAAGGGTTGAGGGCCCATGAACGGGCATGTGTGATGCCCGTGCACCACGTGACACACAGTGACGCCGAAGGTCGGACTTGGGTTTTCCCAGGAGTCCCCTGGGCGCAGGGATCTGCGCTTTCCTTTTTCCCACCGGTGAGGTTTCGTGCCTTGTGCCACACTGCCAGGTTGAGGTCACGGGAAGGTGCCATTTATCTTGAGCACAGCAGGATAAATGATGAAGAGTTATGTTTGCACGATAAGATGATGAAAGGGAAGTCGGGCCCAGTGTCCAGTGCTCTGAGGGTGCGGGGTGACGTCAGGGGCAGGGAGGGTGCGCGCTCCGAAAACAAAGCCCTGTGTGTGCCCACGGGCCACGGGAGCCCAGTGGTTTTGACCTTGAGTCTGTCCAAACAAGGATGTATGGGCCACTGACCTTCGAGGCTTATCAAGGCAACGCTTTCCCACCCCTCCCCCAAGACTGCCCCCGCAGTGCTCTCCCCGCCCCCCACCCCACCCCACCCCGCAGCCCAGCCGGGAGCCACCTCCGCGGGGCTGCGCACCTGTGCTCCAGAGCGCCCCTCACGGGCACCAGGCGGCACAAAACCAGGCCGGGGCCTGGCGGGGGCCGACGTGACCATGATCACGGACGTTTTGTTCTCTCTACAAAGTCATCTGTAACTCTGTCCGACGAGTCTCCGAAGACCCACTGTGTGTTGGGTTTGCCAGTTGCCCTCGGCCGTGTCACCTCTCTGCTTCCCGCACACGTCCACGTGCATTTACACGCCGCGTGGGGTGCTGGCGGCGTTTGGGAACACAGACGTCAGGACAGCAGACGCCTCAAGCATGGTGCCCCTGGTGAGAGAGAACGGCCCTCCGGCAGCGCACCGGGCGCGGGGCCGAGTCCGCCAGCTCTGAGGCGGCTCTTCCAGAGCCGTGTTCGCTGCCCCGGGAACACAACCGAGGCCCAGACGCGGCATCTCCTCGCTGCTCCTGTAACGTAGAGCCCCGCCCTCTGTTCCTCCGGGAAGTCCTGGACACGGCTTTTGGGGGTCCTGGCCAGTGTTCCACAAATCCCGGACCGGCCTGCGAGCCTGGGGACAAAGCCTCTGGGGCTGTGCGGGGACCTCAGGGCGGCTCGCCGCCAGTGATCGCCAGTGCTGAGTTCCATCGCTCCGTTAGGGTCCAGGCCCCAGGCTTGCAGAGTGGGGGGCTAATTCTGTCCTCCCTCCTGAATTATCAGCTGACATTCTTACTTTAAGTGAGTCTTTCTTGTGAGCCGCCTGGGGGGCTCAGTCATCAGAGCCCGTGACTCTTGACCCCCAAGTTGTGAGCACGTGACTCTCAATCCCTGAGTTGTGATTTCAAGCCCCTTGCTGAATATAGAGATCACTTAAATAAATAAGCTTAAAAAGAAAACAGCACATAAAATGAGTCTTCGTATAGTCCCCTTTCGCTGGCAAGGACGGAACTCCGCCCACCTCCAGTCTGGCGCCGTGGCTCGAGTCTCTGGCTGTGCACCTGGTCACGCTGTCACTGGCTGTGGCCAGGGCGAGACCTGCAGAGGCCGCCAGGTGAGGGAGGTGGGGGGCCCAGCTTGGAGGCAGGGACCTGTCGGGAGTGAGGTCCTGCCGGGTGGAGGGGGGCCCTGGTGGGCTGCCACGCTTCTGGAACTTCCAGCTGCACGGCCTGGAGTCCCAGCGTGAGTGCCCTTCTCGGCCCAGGGCCTGGGCCTGGGGCACGGTTTTGTCACATCTTCTGTGTGCTGTTGAAAACAAACATTGGGAGCACCAGGGTGGCTCAGTCGGTTAAGTGTTCGACTTTGGCTTAGGACATGATCTCACAGTTTTGGGTTCAAGCCCCATGTCGGGCTCTGTGCTGACAGCTCAGAGCCTGGAGCTGCTTCAGATTCTGTGTCTCCCTCTCTCTGCCCCTCCCCCACTCTGTCTCTCTCTCTCTCTCTCTCTCTCTCAAAAATAAGTAAACTTTTAGAAAAATTAATGAGAAAAGAAAAACACTGGCCATTGCAGCATGCAGTCCATCTTAACGACGGGATGACGACTCGGCAGACATGCCGCTCGGGGGTTCCGAGGAGTAGAAGGGACCTGGCTGGCCGCCTCCGCTGAGCACCAGCCCGGCTCAGACCTGCTTCGCCTGCGAAGTCCATCTGCTCCTCTGTTTCTCGAATGTCCAGGTGGGTTTGTGGGCCCCTGTGACCACGTCAGCGGAGTCCCCGGGACTCGGGGTGGTTTCACCAGCATCTCGTTAAGTCACACAGTTGTGTCTGCTTCACACTGATCTTTACTCCTGTCCGTTGAGCAGAGTAGGCACGGTGACCGGCTGTCCTGCCCGGTCCCGGAAGCCAGCGGTTCTCAGGCTGGAGCATTTCTGGTGCTAAGACTGGGAAAGGCCCAGAAGACTGTGACGGGGACAGTGCCCCTAAGTGCAGGAGCCAGTGTGCAGCAGCAGAGGGGACCGAGGGGACGAGGGGTCGGGTCCGGGAGGGCAGGGAGAGACAGCGGGGCTCTGCTGGCCTCGCCTGTCGTGCCCGCGGCCATGCCCGCGCCGGGGGTTCTAGCACGACTCCTGAGATAGAAGGTGCGCGTATCCGTCCTGCCCACGCCTGACATGGGCGGGAACGAGGGCGCTTCTAACTCTCCGAGGCTGATTTTACGACCTGTCACGAGTTTGGTGTCCTTCAGAGCATCCACCGCTGCGTCGTCTCCAGGCAGCTCTTATCCGGCCCCAGGAGGGGCCTGTTGACCGAGAGCGGGGCCACCTCCCAGCACAAGAGCACGGTCTCCAGTCAGGCTTCCTTCTCATGCCCGCTTTCCCGTGAACTTCATCCGGAAGGTCTATCCCGATCACGCTTCTGGAAAGCTGACGGGAGGCCCGACATCCTGGCGGTCCCTGGAAAGTCCTCCTTAATGAAGGCGCGGTGACGCTTGCAGAGAAGCACAAGAGGAGAGAGAGCAGCGGGCTGAAAGCCATCCCGACCGCCCCCCACCCGGAAAGCGCTAGCAGCGCCCACAGGCTGGCCGCCACCGCCTCGGGCTGGGGTTATTTCGGTCGCTGTCCTCACTGAATCTGCGCAGGCTCGGCCAGACCTCTGATTCCTAGAGGGAAGTCGACTCTGAGCAGATGTGCCCGAGCACGTCATTACCCCACAAGCGCTGCGTGACCCGCCCCCGCCCGGTGCTCCCCCTGAGCGGAAAGCGGGTTCCTGGGTTTAGGGCATAGAGCCCACTTACCTAACGCCTCAAAGCTACGACGTGATTATTTGAGATTTACTGCGGCCTTGCCCTCAAACTTCTGACTAGTGAAGGAAGTGCTGGCCCCAGACCAGCAGGTGAGACCCACAGAACCCTCATTAGCACCCTTGCACTTTGACTCACGTGCACGTTGAGACTGTTAAAGTGCTCTGTTTTCTACATCAGGTCTCACAGGTCCGACAGAGTCTGCTTTTCTACTTGGGCACCTGTGGGGCCCACGCTGAGAGGCCCAGCCGGAGGCCCCTCCGGCGGCAGAGGCCGGGCCTGGGGGAGGCTGCGGACGCCGGGTCTGCCCGGCCCCGCTGTCCCCGGCGCCTCGCTCAGCCTGTAAATCCACCCGGGACCGCACCGGAGAGAAGCCCGGACCACAGGCTGGGTGCTCAGAGGGGGGTTTGCCATTCCCTCCCTGCGTGGGCACTGGCGGACCTGTGCCCCTTTGGTCCGGTGGCCCCGGCTCTGTTCCCGCGGCGGAGTCTGCACGAGCCCCACAGCCGCTCCCCGTGGGGGCAATTCATGACACCCCCCGAGCCAGCCCGGTCCCCGCCGCTGCCCGGCTGGGCCACCCCAGTGCCAGGGCCACCAGCCCAGCACCCGGGAGCCATGTCGCCAAATAGAAGTGGGCACTCGCCGCGAGGAAACGTGTGTTTGGCGGCGATCTCACGTGAGATCCCTGGTGGGTCATCCCTCCGCTTCCCCAGCAGAGGTCAGGGGCCTGGGGCGAGGCCGCTGAGGGGTCTGCTGACCGTGGTCAGAGGGTTTCATGTCCCCACACGGTGCCTGGGTCCTGGGGGCCCCTGCGGCGTCTCTGGTCCCTGCTCACCCTCCCTTCGACCGGTCTGAAGGCTCCGGGGACTCAGTGGTGCCACGTGTGCCCGCCAGGCCGGCCCCAGGGCTCCCAGCCTGCTGGGCGGGAAAATGCAGCACTTTGTCACCTGTGAGTGTGGGGCCTGGTACAGCGAAATAGTGTCACACCACCTGTGACTAGGAGGCAGCTGGCCCTGGGGACTGAGTAACATTTATGAGTAAATATAATTTATTTCTGTTCTCTGATTATGAAGGTCACAGTGGTTTAACCCTGTCGGGAAAGCCTGACGCATTATCTGCTCAAATAGTCCTGGGAAGGAAAACACTGGCGGTCATTAAAAGTGAATTACTTTGTGTTTTGAAGATAGAGGCCTCCAAAGCCTCGCCGTTGTGGGGCCTTTCCGCGGGCGACCGGGGGGACACACAGGGGCCCCGAAGGCCCTGAGAGGGGGAGGTCGGGCGGCCAGACGCACAACGGGGACCCCGCAGGCCCTGCAAGGGGGGGGTCGGGCAGCCGGCCGACACGCGGGGGACCCCCCAGGCCCTGCGAGGGGGGGTCGGGCGGC